>CM053789.1:648212637-648812637 GCA_028749045.1 Cupressus sempervirens | reverse complement strand
ACTTCTTCTTCAAGTTCTCTATTTAGAAATACTAATTTTCCATCCATCTGGTACACTTTGAATCTCTTGTTAGTTGTATATGCCAAAAATATTCTAATTGCTTCTATTCTAGAAAAAAGTGCAAAATTTTCTTCATATTTGATACCTTCTCATTGTGAAAAACCTTTGCATACCATTTCCTTTTTCTCACAACCTCACCTTTTTCATTCATCTTATTTCTAGAAAACCCACTTAGTTGTAATAACATTTTTATCCTTAGGTCTAGGAACCAATTCCCAAGTGTTATTCTTTTCAATCCAATCTAGTTCTTCTCTCATAGCTTAATCTAAAAGTCATGTTTACTAGCTTCACTAGCACTTTTAGGTTCAACTTGTGAAATCAAACATAGTTCTTTGTGTACTTTGTTCCTTGTCATAACACCTTTTTTTTTTATTCCAATAATCTAATCAAAAGGGTGCTTCTTTATCAAATTCTTATTAGGTATCACAAGATCATCTTTGACTTATGTTCTAGGTTTAGTCCTTGGTTCTTCTCTTTCCTCCACAACCTGTATCTCATTCTGTACTTAATTTTGTAAATCAATGTCAATTTCATAAAACAATTTAACATTCTCTTGGTTAGGCCTTAGATTAGTCTCTTTATCACAATTCTCATATAGATTCAAGAGCTTCTTGCAACGTCAAGCCGCTTTCAATAGCTCAAAGGTTGGGAGTCACTCCTCAACCCTAAAATTGGATAGTGATGGAACTTGACAAAATAGAAGTGAAAGTTCTCAAATTATTGAAAGATGTGAAAATACAATTAATTGTAGACCCTCAAATTCAAGACATTATAGACATACACGTGGTTGAAATCCTAGAAATATACAGATTATTGCTAAGTAGAGAATGGAAAAAGTGCTTAAGAGGATGGTTCTCAACTAATTTTACTCAATTATGGCTACCTTGGAAGGAATTGAATAATCAAATTAAGATTGATGATGAGCCAAAGATGAAGACAATGATCATAGAATACAATGCACCAAATGAGGTAGCATTTTTCCAATCTAAATTAGACTCCTACAAAGTGATGTATCTTGATATAATTGTAGCCAAGAAACCAGACCATTTGAATAAAGAATTTAGGATCCCTACCCCAAAAGAAAAATTTGTTACTCAATTTGTAGATAGCATGGTTGCAAACTTACAATGCTTAGGCGAGGAAACATACCCAAATAATTTACTTCTTCTGGGATTTTGCAAGTTATACAAAGTCAGTCATTCAAAATTTGAATGCTCACATTGTCACAAAGCAATTGCTAGGGTACACACTCAAATAATGCAATCCAAGAATGGTCAAATTCCAAATAAGGTACAAAAGGAAAGTTCAAGTTCTATGTGCACATTTGAATCTATGGGGATTGATGAAGAAGAGACAAAAGATTCTAATGTGTCATATAGTGACACTTCTTCAGATGGTGTGGGTTTAATCTAATCCTCCACCTGGGATGATCAAAGTCTTAAGGAGAATATGTTTTGTAAAGGACAAGGTTAGACCTTGGTGGTTGTTCATATGAAACCACAAATTGATAAGATTATCAAATTAATTGGGGATATTCAAAGTGAACAAGAAAAACAAATTACCCATGTATCAAAGATAAACTATGGCAACTCACCAATTCCACCACATAAAACATTACAATGGATCCAAAAGAAACAATCTTTTAAAACTCAAGTGAAGGAAAAGCTACATACAAATAAATACAAGTCTAGAAAGCCCAAAGAACAACCAATTTGGACACTCAGGTTTGATGACTCTAAATGCAAATTACGAGCTAGCACAAGTATTGAATTAATTAATCCCAAAGGTAGGTCTTTTTATGTAGCATATCGCTTATAGTTTAGTGTACTAACAATGTTGTAGAGTATGAAACCTACATTCAAGGACTTCTCTTTGCATTACATAAAAATGTTAAAGCTCTCGTGATTGAAGGAGACTCTTAGTTGGTCATTAGACATGTGAAATCAATTATTCTAGCAATGATAAGAGACTACTTACGCACCGAAAAAGAGTTTGGGACTTGTTGGAATATTTTGAGGCCTCGGACATAAGGTCCATTCCAAGGAAGAAGAACATCGTGTCCGATGTCCTTGACATTTCCGTAAGTGTGTTGTAGCCTGTTGAAAGAATAAAGCTAAAGATATTTTTAGTTGAATTGGTTGCTGCCCTGTTTATTCTAGATATCATTACAAACTTCCAAGTCTTCCAAGATGACCAACATATTCTCGAGTTTGTTATGTGCAATGGCCTTTTCAAGGGACAAGAGATTGATGATATTCCTGACAACAAACCTGAAGATGATGAGCTAGAGGATGAAGATGGGATTATAAATTTGAAGACCAATACTATTCATAAGGGGATGGTAGAGTTGGAACGCATCTTCAATCGAGAGGAATCAACATGTAGTAAAAGAAATGTTGAAGAAAAGGGGATTGAAGAATGTGATTCATATTATTTAGGCATGGAAGAAAATCCTAAGTTAGTAAGAATATGCAAGGCTTGTAACCCTCAAGAACGAGAAAGTATGCTTCAATTGCTTATAGAATACAAAGATGTCATAGCACGAAGTTATGAAGAACTCAAGACATATAATCTTGAGATCATCACTCACAACATTTAATTGGAAATTGATGCCAAATCCTTTTGTCAAAGATAGAGACTAGTGAATCCCGTAATTTAGCCTTTGATAATGAAAGAAGTACAAAAGTTACTTTATGCTAAAATTATTTTTCCAATCTGACATTCTACATGGGTTGCTAACTTGGTTCCAGTAAGGAAAACGATTGGAGAAATTCACCTTTGTGTGGATTTTCGCAATTTGAACTTGGCTTCCCAAAAAGATAATTACCCATTGCCCTCACTTGATAGCGTATTACAAATTGTGAATGGGTCTAAAATGATGTCTTTTCTAGGTGGATATTTTGGATACAACTAAGTGATGGTAGATGAAGAAGACAGGTTGAAGACGACATTTACAACAAAATGGGGAACCTTCGCATACCGAAGGATGTCTTTTGGATTGATCAATGCAGAAGTGCACTCTCTCAAAGTATCGCACCTATGCACCTTCTGATAGTTTTGGATGGAATTTTTTTTAACTTTTGAAAATTGCAAATTTTCAAAATAGTGAGTTTCTTTTCTTTCTCTGAAAGTTATTGAGGCCCTCCTTCTAGCACCACTTTTGTTGAGTTGTCATTTTATACGATGCTTAAGGACATGAATCCTTTCAAACTCCTCTCTTGAAAAACTAATCTAGGATCAACTCCAAGGTTCTGGGCAATCTTTCAACCTACTAGAATCTACTCACTTGAAGATAAATGTGCATGTTCACAAGGAGAACTTTTCTAGTTTGACCGATTTTGGATAAGATATTTGATCTGCTATTTTGAAAAGTAACCACAAAAGATATATGTTTTTTGGTATTTTCTATTTTATGATGAATGCAATTTATCAATGCAACTATACAAATTCATATTTTAACCA
This sequence comes from Cupressus sempervirens, assembly GCA_028749045.1. Lineage (NCBI taxonomy): Eukaryota > Viridiplantae > Streptophyta > Pinopsida > Cupressales > Cupressaceae > Cupressus > Cupressus sempervirens. The sequence goes on along the minus strand of CM053789.1, from coordinate 648,809,115 downwards.
AGTGTTAGCAAAGCAAATTAAAAAAAAAAAAGTAACCAAAGATTAAAGAAAATAACTTGAAAGGGAAATTCTTAATGAGCATAAACCATAGTGACAACATGTGTACGAGTTAAATCATTGAAAAGATTAGGTAGGAAACCGATGAAAATAGGAGCAGTGCTTCCTCAATTCCACTAATGCAATCGTCAATGGAATTTTTCCTTTGATTCAAAACCATGAATTACATAATTTCTATCAAATCATAGAGGCCCACTCCATGTCATTCTTCATTTGATACATTAGTGAGGTCTTTAAAATCTTAACACTCACATAGTTTCTAGTATATTTGATAATAAAAAATATGGAGCTTGGTATTCCTAAGAAATGTAATGTTTTGTGTTCTCTTTAGAAAAATAATTCTTCACATGCAGTGATTAGACTTTTGAAACATCAAGAACCATATTTACAATAAATGCAATTCAATTTCTTTGAGCTTCAAATTACTAAACCTACAGGTGGTGATGAGACTATAACCAATGATATAAGCATCTGCAACAACATGAGTTATATTGAGATCTCTAAAACATCTCATGTTTTCTTGTCCCCACTTTTATTGGTGTATGAAAACTCTGAGGAGAAGGTTACACAACCTTCCAAAATCATGCAAATGCATAATCGTAGGTACAAGAGATAATATATTTCATACAACCAAATATCCTTTATCCTTGGTTACATAAATTATTCTACAAAAATATGCACTTTTCTCTCTAGTAGACAAACTTATTTCTCTACTTATTACTTTTTTGAAAGCAATATTTGAGCCTCTCCAAGCATTCTAGAAACATCTTCAACAAGTAATCTATATGCAAGTCATGAACTATACAAGAATATTTATGTATTTTTCAAGTGTATCTTGTGCATTCATAGTAACATTCTACATTTAGATGATCTATACATTATCTTATGAAATTGGAATGAAGTAAAAGAATAGCTTTATTGTGATGGCGAAGACCTAAGTCTCACTACACAATGCTCATATTATACCAAACAATAGTCATTTAATGTTTCTATTAACAATGCCCAATGAATTAATATGTAGTACATTTCAATATTCAATACAAAAATACAACTCTTAGATTGATAACATTATTTTGGATCATGCACGCTTTACCACTATGCGCTATGCTCTATGTTATGTTCTAGCTCTTGCATATAGAGACTCGATTCTCTCAACAAAGACATGTGGGTTTGATGCCATTCTCTTCTTTTAAAACTATAATATATGAATTAGACGCCCTTAGCTTCTCTAAAAATGCACTTATTTTTTATTAATAAAAATAAGATTGAACTGGTTTCCACAACACATTATAATGAAACAACCAAGAGACAATTGGTAAACATTTCATGAGATTAAAAAATAGAAAAAAAATAAAACCACCAACAAGCTTGGAAAGGAATTAAAAAGACATAACATAAATAAAGCAAACTTGCAATTTGTGAATTGTCTTAGATCTAAAGTGCTAGGCATGCATTTATAAATTGTGGGGTTGTTGGGCCATCATATGACCAGGGTGGTAAACGTATTGCTGGCAGATTCATCTACCGCCAAACCGCGTTAGGCGAGTGCAATGCTTAACGTGTAAATCTTCACCTCTTTTTTGTGGACGAAAAACTAAAACATAAAAATCAGTATTTTTAAGCGTGTGACAATCACATCACGCTGTCTTACCAAGTCAAATCCATCATTGGAAGTAAATACATTCCGCTGTAGGAGAATATTCCAAGTCTTCCAAAGGACGTCAGTTTATCCGTATGTTTAGAAATATTCATCCTGTTTCGACCTTCACTTTGGGTAGTTTATGTTGGGAGTTTGGCATCTATTTTCTGTGGTGTGGTATTATTGTACACTATATTATATAAGGCAGAATGGGTGTTCATCTCAATTGTTGAGCTCATTTTTCTTTTTATAATGAAGAGTTAAATATTTATGAAAAATTTTAACCATAAGAGAATTTGTGTTTTCTTAGTTGCAAGTTCCAATTTTGAATAGGGTATATATATATTTTTGATTTGTGATATAGTTAGTGTGAAAAATTTAATTATTGCAGTCACTGATTATTAATCTCTTATCATAAACGATTATTAAACTGCTGAAAATAAATTCCCAGCTAATATCGAAAAATAACACAACTGCAACTTCACTTATAAAATACAGAAAGAAATGAACAACACAATGAACACAATATTTTTGGATAAATTGTCCCTAGAAAAACCCCTAAGGGAAAACCAGTTCTACAAATGAGAGATTATATTAAACTTCAGCAAATCAAGAGATACAAAATTCCTTGCCTCTTACTGGCAGAATTCTGACAACCTCCTAATTTATCCCACTGATATTCCCCACTGTTATTCCCATGCTAACACTGCGCCCTTGCTAACACTGCAAGACTGTTTGCTAATACTGCAAACGTTTTTCCAAACTTCATGTTTTCCAAATGCCCCCCTGACCTCCTTTTATACTACTCCTGTTGGTTAATCAATGGCCGAGATTGATTTACAATCGACGGTCGAGATTAAAACAACTTAACAACCCTAACCAAGTCGGTTTCTAGTTGTTTCCAAAAGTGGTCAATTAATTAACAAATATTTGTTTCTAATCTAACCAATTAGTTAGCAAAACAATTACTTGCTAAATAATAGCAAATGGACAAATAGTTGTCCAAAGCTAACAAAACTAACACTCCCTCTTAGCGAGGAAGTTGTTCTGCAGGACACCTAACTTTTCTCTGAAGAAGATAAATTTTGCCTTCCCCAATGCCTTAGTCAGAATGTCTGCTACCTGCTCCTCTATAGGTATGTACTGTAGTTGAACAACTCCCCTTTGTACACAATCTTTGATGAAGTGATATCTGATATCTATATGTTTAGACCTATCATGAAACACTGGATTCTTAGACAACTTGATGCAACTCTGATTGTCACAATGTATCACAGTAGTCTCAACCTTCTGACGAAACAAAGCTACTAACAACTTCTAAAGCCATATAGCTTCACATGTTGCCATGCTAGCTGCTATGTATTATGCTTCTGCTGAGCTTAGAGTCACAGACTTCTGCTTCCTACTGAACCAAGATACAACTCCTGATCCCAAGCTAAAACAACACCCTGAAGTGCTCCTTTTGTCTATTGTACTTCCTGCCCAATCTGCATCAGTATAGCCTATCACTGATACCTTCACCTCGAACATATCTGATCCCATACTCGACTATACCACGCAAGTAACGTAGCACATGCTTAGCCGCTATCTAATGCATTCTCTTCGTTTCAACCATGAACTAACTAAGAGAGTTAACTGCAAATGTTATATCTGGTCTAGTGTTGACCAAATACATAAGCGAACCAATCAACTGTCTATATAAAGTGGGATCTACATCCTTCTTCTTAGATGTATCTACCTTCCTCCAATTCATAATCATGGGTGTAGACATGGCTTTGCAATCCTCCATCCCGAATTTCTTCAAGATTTCAATGCAATATTTCCCTTGACCAAGAAAAATCTCCTCATTTGTTTGCCACACTTCCATGCCTAGAAAGTAGTGCATAAGTCCTAAATCCTTCATCTCGAACTCTTCTGCAAGGTTCCTCTTGCAATCCACTATGAGCCCTAGTGAACCTGTAAGAAATAGGTCATCCACATAAAGAACAAGAATGAGAATCTCACCCCCAACCACCAAGTAGTAGAGGTTAGCATCTGCTTCACTCTTCACAAAGCCCATTTTCTGCAAGTATGTATCAATGCGCTCATACCACGCTCTAGGAGCCTGCTTGAGTCCGTACAATGCTTTCTTCAATCTGCACACGTGGGTCTCTTTGTTGTGTGCTATAAAGCCTTCTGGTTGTTCTATGTATACCTCCTCCTTCAATTCACCATTAAGGAATGTTGTCTTGACATCCATTTGATGGATTTGCCATCCCATCTGTGCTGCAAGTGAGATTATAGCTCGTATAGAAGTATACCTGGCAATAGGAGCAAATGTCTCCTCATAGACTATTCCCTCCTTCTGAGAGAATCCCTTTGCCATGAACCTCGCCTTGTGTTTCTCGATGCTACCATCTGCACCGTGCTTTATCTTATAGATTCAGCGTGATCCAACTATAGCCCTATCTATTGGTCTAGGTACTACCTCCGACACATCATTCTGCATTATTGAAGAATATTCCTCAACCATAGCATCTTGCCATACCTGATGTTTTGCAGCTTCCTGATAGCAAGAAGGCTCACTATCTACCAACTGACTAATTAATGCCATATAGTCATTAAACTTGGCTGGTTGTCTTCGTTGTCTAGTACTCTTCCTAGGAGCTCCCACAAACTCCTAAGTATCCCTTTGTGTATCTAGAACCACATGGTTCCTGTTGCCAACTGTAGAGGATGAAATGTCAACCTCTAAGTCTTCTAGATGCATTTCCTATTGCCCCTGTTGCTCCATACTCTGTGAATCTTCACTAAGTAAGTCTACACTCATACTGGTAACTGTACTTGAGCTTTGTTGCTCTTGACTTGGTCTTGGAGCTTCTATTAGCTGCTCACTCTGATCATCTGCTAGCAAATCTCTGGATCTCCTGAATGGCTTGTCCTCCATGGACTTGACATCCCATCTGACAATAATTCTTTTAGTCCTCGGAATGAAAATCTTGTATGCCTTTGAGGTCTCACTATACCCAACAAAGTACCCCCTCTCTGCAGTCTGATCTAACTTTGTACGTGTATCTCCAGGAATATGGCAATATGCCAAACTCCCAAATACCCTGAAGTGACTAATATCTAGCTTCTTCCCTATGAAAGCCTCCTCTGGTTTCATCTTCCCTAGCACCTTGTGTGGAACTCTATTCTGAATGTAGACTGTTGTATTACACGCCTCTGCCCATAAGTAACGAGGCATGTCCTGGTCATGTAGCATAGCTTTTGCTGCCTCCGATATAGAACGGTTCTTCCTCTCAGCAACTCCATTCTGTTGTGGGTTGTAAGGAATAGTCCATTCTCTCTTGATTCCTTCTCTGGTACAGAACTCTTGGAAGACATTTCCTTTGTACTCGCCTCCATTGTCTGACCGAAGAACCTCTATCTTCTTTCCTGTCGAGTTCTCCACAAGAGCCTTAAACTCTTGGAATCGACTGAAAACCTCATCCTTAGTCTTCAAGAAGTATATCCAGGTCTTTCTAGAGAAATCATCAATAAAAGTAACATAGTACTCATATCCTCTGAAAGATTTCGTCGACATTGGTCCACAAATATCTAAATGTACTAGATCAAGAACACCCTTAGATCTGGTGTCACTCCTTGGAAAAGATGCTTTCGCAAACTTCCCCAACACACATCCCTTACATATATCGTCATGCTCTGTGCTCACCTCTGGAACACCTGTCACCACCTCACGAAGCAATCTAAGTGCTCCATGATGAATATGGCCCATCCTCCTATGCCATAGCTCTCCAAGATCTCTAGGATTACTATTGCTCATAAGTGCCTTAGGAGTATCAAACTGCAATCTATAAAGGTGACCACTCCTAACTCCAATAGTTATGGGTGATTTCCAATCCTTGTGCTTAATCAAAACATTTGTCCCTCTAAAGAGTACATTATACCCCCTATCCTGAAGAACAAATATAGAAATCAAATTCATACCTAAGCCTAGCACATATAACACATCATGAAGTGGGATTATCTTTCCATTCTCCCTCTGAAACTAAACAGTCCCTTTCCCAACAGGGTTGAGTTTGGACAAGTTTCCCATAGAAATCTGGATGTTGGTAACCTCCTCCTTATAACTTGAGAAGTACTCTCTAACTCCTGTCATATGAAATGACGCCCCACTATCTATATACCAAACACACTGTGAGGTTGAGCTAACCATACAAGCTATGAGTGCAAACTCATCTTCCATTCTACTGGAGAGTTCTTTCGCACTTGCTGAAGCTGCCACCTGCTTCTTACCCTTCTTCCTCTCTGGGCAATCACTGACATAGTGGCCAAACTTGTGACATCCAAAGCACTTGACCTTAGAAAGGTCCTTCTTCTTCTTCTCACTTTTTGAATTTGATCCTTTGCTAGATGCCTTCTTTTCTTTCCCTTTACCCACTAGGGAAATGTTCTCTTGTTCCACCTCATTTTTCTGACTCTTGTTGGCCCCATTGACGAGACTTAGTCTAAACTCCTCCTGAGTGAAATCAGTCCATAGTCGATCCCAACTCGGTAAAGTATCTTGTCCACTGACAACTTGAACAAAGACACTCCATTGTTTAATAAACCCATTTAGGGCTATTCTCACTAGCTCGTCATCACTAGGGCTATCTCCAATAGCTGCTAACTCATCCTTGACAAGTTTGAGTCTGGTGAGGTAACTTGTGACATCTTCTCCCTGATTCATTCGGGTATTCTTTAACTTCTCTCTGAGAATCAACTTCCTGTTGGTGGTAGCATTCTAGTATAGATTCATAATGGCGTCCCACATCTTCTTCGTTGTATCTAGCTCTACGATATGTGGAACAATATGATCCTTGACACCATCAAAGATAATCCTCCTCGCTTTGGCATGGTCCTTCCTATATGTTGCAAGCTATGTTGCATCTGTTGGTACAGGTACAACACTGGGAGCATAATCCTTGATACCATTCTCTTCCAACAATAAAGAAATTATGGCCTTCCAGACACCAAAATTTGAGGCACCATCCAATCTATCCTGATCTCTCAAACCAGCTGAAGCCATCTCAAGGGTTTAAAGCAATAATAAATCTAAAGAGATCAAAATTTCTTTCCTAGGGAAAAACTCTTCTACCCTTAACAATGCTCTAATACCATATGAAAAATTTAACTATTGCAGTCATTGATTATTAATCTCCTATCATAAATGATTATTAAACTGCTAAAAATAAATTCCCAACTAATATCAAAAAATAACACAACTGCAACTTCACTTATAAAATACGGAAAGAAATGAACAACACAATGAACACAATATTTTTGGATAAATTGTCCCTGGAAAAACCCCTAAGGGAAAACCAGTTCTACAGATGAGAAATTATATTAAACTTTAGCAAATCAAGAGATACAAAATTCCTTGCCTCTTACTAGCATAATTCTGACAACAGTTAGGTGTCTCTTTTGTTTTATAATTTGAACAGCTTCATATATTTATTATGAGCAATATTTGGAACTAAAAATAGATCACTCATGACTATAAAAGGATGAGTATGTGCCATCAAGTTGTTGCACAATATAAAAAGTGGTCATAGGTTTGACATTTTTGTAAAACATGAATGTTGGTCATATATCCATATTTATTCTATATGGGTGGAAGACTCACGAGATGGGAAAAAAAATGATACTTGCCAAGACTTCACTTTGCAAGGTCCCACAAGATATTTGATTATGAAGTGGAATATATAGGCCTCATTATAGTGTAGAGTAAAGCACTAGGCCTCATTATAGCCTAGAGTAAAGTGCTTTCTGTAGACACCCAAAATCTTTTAGAAAATAAAGTATTTTTATTTTCTGAAAAAGTCCCTGATGACATCATCATTTATTAATTAATTAATTTATTTCAATGCCATCAAATCCCTTTGTCTTAATTAAAAATATTTAATTAAGGAATCCCTCCCAAAAATGTTTAAATCTTATTTAAACATTATTTTCTTTATTTATTCATTATTTTCCACATCCTAGGCAATCATATGTCTATTCTAAAAGACATACTCCAAAAAGGCAAAATCCAATCAAAGAATGCAAAACAATGCAAAAGCCTATGAAAAGAAAATCCAAAACCATGTGGATCCCAAAGAAAAAAGTTGAAACCCAATGCATAATGGCATCCACCATTGCTAATCCCCCATCCAGTGACTCGTGTCCCCCATCTCCTAACTCCATCTTGGGTGCCTATATCCCCAAGTGCACTTCCACAAATCCTCCATCAAGCCCGCATCTACCATCTATCCCCCATATGCTTTTTTCACACCCGTCCCAACATGTGCCAATGTTGATCCTGCAAGTATCCCCATCTCATGCTCCTTTCCAGCCTTTTTCATCCCTCCATCTTCTACCATCAATCCCATCTAATCTGATCTATTGCATAAATCACACATCCGGTGTACCAACAGCTAGCAACAAAATTGAACATTCCAACAACCAGTGAAAATTTTCCAAAAAAGCCAAAAACAGCTGAAGAAAGCCAAAATCATTCCAGCTAAGTCCAAAGTCAAAAAGTCAAAAAAATAAAGAAAAATAAAGCGTCCACTGGTGAAAACTTGGCAATTCAAGCACCTTGGACAAGTGCCATGATGAAAACTTGGCAAACAAGCGTCATGCGTAATCCAGCCATCCCCAGCTTAGCCTATCATCCTCATGCTTTTGGTCACGTCTTGCCATCTAGCTCCATCTTCCAATTTACCCACCTATTTTTTCATCCTCCAGCTTTTATCTATCACTATCCATTTATCTTCTGCAACCTCACCCCATCATCCCAGCTATCATCCATCTCCCTAGCGCCTTCAGCTTTTCCATCCTAGCTTCAATCCTATCACATCCATCGTAAGACCTCCTTCCGCATGTCATCTTCTAATTGGGGGCACTGTATTCCTTGGAGATCTTGTCTTGTCCATCCTCCCTTGTCATTGGTATCTCGCTCTAGGCTATCCTCATGCAAATCCAATGTCATCCTCTCATTAGCCATTCAGTCTAGCGCCATCTATCAGCTCAGCTACCACCAACCTTAGCATTGTCCCCATCCTTGGTCACACATCTATCATCATCATTGGATGCGTCTTGCCAAATCCATACCTTCCACTATCACCTCATCCTTAGCTTCTGCATGTTGCACCAACTTGAGCCATCCCACTATCTTATCATTCGAAGCTCCTGTACAGCTTGTAAATAATCTTGTATATCCAATCTTGTCCAAAAAAAACTTGTACATTTGTACCATATCTTGGTCTGTCATCTTGTACATCCTCTTTAGCTTAGTACCATTGTATCTATCCAGCTTTCATGTCAATTCATTCTTGATCAACATCTTGCACACATCGCACAACCCTTGGTTAGCTATTCCAAATGCATCCTTTAGCTAGATCTCCTGTCACCAAAGTGTTATCCTTCTCAGTTCGGCTTGCCAAGTCCATCACTCATCAAAATCCACCAGCTTAGGTGCTCTTCGATAGATCCTTGCAGGATATAGCTTTCCTCATGTCTGATCTTGGTCCGTTAGTACCTCATCCTACCCATCTCATTGGCAAACGGTTCTCTTTTGGATTTTCGCTTTCTTTTGATTTGGAATCTTCCCTTTTGGGTCTTGCAGTATCTTTTCCAAACAATCTTTTTGTTCCCTCCTCAAGGTTGCCACGATCTTCCATATCATGGTATACTGCAAATGGGGCAATCTGGACATAAGGTCTTGATCAAGTCTTTTGTTTGTTTTTCTTTTCTACTTGTGGGTTACCCAGTGTCGGTTCCACTCTGATTCTTCCGAGATTCATGTGTGATGCTGGGCCAATCCTTGTGTGTTTGTTTCAAGTCATTTCGTCAGTCCTCTGGACGGTTGGTGACACGGCCTTGATGTTCTTGGTAACCTTGGCAATTAACCAACAGTCCTATAGCAAATCTAGTGCTCAACTACATGGTGGTATTTCTCTTTGAAGTATCCCCCTGCTCAAAAAGCTTCAATGGATTCCCTTCATCTCCATTATCCCCCATCCATATCCAGCATCTGTCTCTCCTACCCCAGCTTGTGCAACTATATCTCTCAGAATCAATCATCACTCTTAGCTTTAGGGATCCACAGTCCTAGTCTTAGGGATCCACCAATCAAATCAATCCACCAAGCCTCATCTTTCGAGATCCATAATCCTAGTCCTAGGGATCTCTAAAACCCATCTTCCGCCAATCTAACTCTTTAAAATCCTGTTGCATTAGCTTTATCATCCCATCATCCATCTCCCTATCCTGGATTCCTTTTTATAGCGCTCTGCTCCTTCATTCTTCACCTTCCCTAAAGTCTTAAGCTTGCTTCCTCTTGTACCTCTGATTCTCCCTTTATCATTCTCCCGTAGTGAGAGTTTGAGCTAATTTAGCCCCTTCTCTTTGCCAATTTGAGTCTCCTTGCTCATCCCAGATTCTTGTATTTTTCAAGAAGCCATCGAGCTTCATTTTCTCTCCCCGCCGCCTTCTTGAGGAGACATCTCGCAATCCATTCTCTCCTCTTCTACTCTAGCCTTGGGCATCTTATTTTTTTATCTTTGATGCCATGCCACTTGCGACATCACATCAAAGAGGGGCAAAATGTAGACACCTAAAATCTTTTAGAAAATAAAGTATTTTTATTTTCTGAAAAAGTCCCTGATGACATCATCATTAATTAATTAATTAATTATTTAATTAATTTATTTATTTTTATGCCATTAAATCCCTTTGTCTTAATTAAAAATATTTAATTAAAGAATCCCTCCCAAAAATGTTTAAATCTTATTTAAATATTATTTTCTTTTTTTATTAATTATTTAATTAATAAATTGACCAAAAATCCCAAAATAAATATTTAATTTATTTTTTGCCCAAAACTTGGCCAATTTCCTTAAGACCACTAACCTCTTCAAAAATCTTTTAATCCTTCTTTAATTTCGATTAAAGGCTAATCCCATCATTTTCTACCCTTAATCCCAACTCAAAATATTTAATTAAGGTTAAATATTAAATCCTCATGTTTATTAAAAATGTTTTAATAAATATTTTCTCAACCCAAACCCTTGAGATAAATAAACTTTATTTATCTTCAAAACCTTATGAAGTTCTAGACTCTTCTAGAAGGACTTTATCCTCTTCCTAAGCCTATCTCTAAACCCCCTTTTTAGCTTAATCCACCCCATCCACCCATACTAACCAAGCTTAGCTACTAACTCACCCACCCTCATTGAATGCCATCCACTTGCATATCTCTAACATCCCTAATCTAAATCCTAAATCACCTCTAATCCCCCCCCAACCTTGTCACATTCCCTAAGCAAGCTTAAGACTTTCCTAAGCCAAGCAAAGTCAACAATCTCAACTCCCTCCAAAATATCCTAACCACCCAACCATGAATGCTCTTACAAGGCCATAAAGACTCTTACAAACCCATTCATTGCTCTTATAAGCCATTTATGAGGGTCTTTAAGGCCTTGAACCTCCTTTGTTGACTCATCCTTGCCCTTTTCTCCATCCACTCACCCTGTGACATGTGTCACTCCTTGATTGGTTGTAAGGAAGCACAATCCATGTGCTCTCCTCTCATGCAATCTGAGCCCTCCATGAGCTTTTCCCCATCCTTGCATCTTAGCCCTCAAACCCTCAAGCCCTTAGCCTATAAATTAGATCCCCTCCCAAGCCATTTCAATCACAACCTTTAAGCTAAAATTATAATGCTAGTTTAAGAAACAAAGCCTTTAACCATACCCTTATAATGCCAAATTGAGAGCTCACAAAGCTACCAATTTGCCATTTTCCATCTCCATTGAAGCATAGTTTGAGTATCTTGAGCATACATCCCACATCCACATAATAGACTCATCCCTAAATCAAGTGACCATCCTCATTGGCAGAGCCATTCCATGGCTCATATTCTCATTTGAGGGTTTTCACTTTGTCTATCTCATATGTTATGATTTTTATGCTAGTTAATGCTTTGGTCTTTTAATAAATTAGTGTTTCTTGCTAACATATTTCTCATATACACTTTCATCGTGGAGCACAAGTTAGTTCAATATATTAAAAGTTTTTGTAGATCCAAAACTAGATCATCCATGAACTATCGAAAAGATGGAATATTTTTGTCCTTGAAAAACAAGGGAATGATCACAAGTACAATTGTTTTATATTTAATCTTCATGGTGGCTCAAACAACTTGTTGAGAAAAATTTACAATAGTACGTCTTAGACTTCACTTCATTGGTCCCACTAGATACCAATTCAAGTGTTTATTAATAAAGAAATATAAATTACAATAATAAATGTAGACTTCACTTCATAAGCCCCAACAAAACATTTTTAATTATTATTTAATTAAAAATCTTATTCAACGGTACATAGTCATTGCCATAGTAGGATGAGTATGAATAGTCAAGTTGTTGGTAAACATGAAAAATGGTCATAGGTTTGACATTTTTAAAAACATGAATGATAGTCATAGGTTTGATATTTCCATATTTATTCTATATGGCTGGAAGACAATTTATATACTGAACATAAAAAATGATACTTGTTAAGATTTCACTTTGCAGGCCCCATTAGATATTTGATTACGATGTGGAATATATACACGTCATTATAGCGTAGAATTAGGTGCTTTAGCTCAATATATTAAAAGTCATTTGTAGATCGAAAATGAGATATTCTATGAACTATAGAAAAGATGGGTTTCTAATTGTCCTTGAAAAACAAGGGGATGCTCACAAGTACAAATGTTTGGTATTGTGGAGAACAACTTGTCAAATGAAATTTTAAAAGTACGTGTTAGACTTCACTTCATTGGTCCTACTAGATATCAATTCAAAGTGTTTATTAGTAAAGAAATATAAATTATAATAATTAGTGCTAGACTTCATTTCATATATAGCGTTAGAATTAGTTTTATTAGCCCCATTAGATATTCATTCAAAGTATTTGCGTCTAGAAAAATATATATTACAATAATTCGTGTTAGACTTCACTTGATAGGTCCCACTAGATATGCATGTGTATCTTTACTATCAATGAAATGTGTAAAATGTGCTATGTTTATTGTGGTTATGAGAGGGACGCTTATTATCCATACAATGACAACACACTGATATAGAGTGGGCCCTTTCTATAGTGGTTGTGGTTTCGTTAATTTGGTGCCCGTCACACCAACCCGGTTGAAAAAGAATTGCGGTTGTTCCATCGTCGATTCATGGAAATATAGAAACTGATTAATAATAATTCAATGACCAATTCCATTCTTTGTAAGTCGAATTAGTTAGGAGAGAGAGCAAGAGTAAACAATGATTTCAGATGAGAGAGGCAACGTTGAATATAATCGATTGTTATGTCAGCAACATTAGTTAATAAAATAATAATAATAATAATAATAAGAATTCTACAGCTTTGGCAGACCGCGACTTGGTCGGAAGGCCGACAGCTGCAAAAGAATCTTTTTTATTCGCAGTGATACACATATACATCATCTTCTTACTTTCTTCATCTTCCCTTCGTATGTACATTCTTTCTTTCTATCTATGTCATCAATTGTGGATTACTCATGCAAAATTTATGAGGTTAATTATAATATAATCAAGGTATCCAAAATAACATTCGCTTAGAAGTGTTCCTTGTGAAACTCGAATTTGGTGAATTCGTATGAGAGCTCGCCCAACTCTTGTAGCAGTTTTGGAAGTCCACAATAAAACACTCCTGTCCCATGAACAATAATAATAATGCATTGTTATTATTATAGTGTGAGAATAAATGGAAAATGGGACCACCCAATATGCAATTTTAGGCAAAACTATTGTTACAAAAAGTCGAAATTTGCTCCATTAAGAAAAGTTTCTAGTTTGGAGATCTTTCTGAAGTGGGAAAAGAGTAGGAGATTGTAAAACGTGGTTGAAAAAACTCACCGACTTTTGCATTGGGGTGTTTTGTACAAATCCTTGAGAAGACCTTTTTCCAGTTGGGCCTGGCGAAATGTGTACGAACCTGAATTCAAGATTGGACTTTTATGAGATTTTGATACGATTGAGAGCAAACCCATTTGATCTTTGAGTGAAGAAAGGGAAGATAAACACAAGAATGTATAATGGTTGGGGATAAGTAAGGAAAGTATCCTTGTGCCAGAGACAATATCGACACCGTGCTCGGCGTGATTGAGAGCTTGGACCATGGCTCCTTCCTCATACACGTTCGTCAAGTAGTTGTGCATTTGAATCACATCCTGCAACACCCATTAAACCCTTTTCTTTAATAATCATTCCAAAGGACAAATCTTCATCATGCAATACACATAGGTACATGTATGATCTTTTTGTCAACAATCTAAAATTCTAAGCCGATATATTTGAATTCTAAAAGCCAAATCTTTAACAAGACATTGAATTCTCAAAACCAAATCTTAAAAATGGGATACATAAATACATACATATACAAGGGATACATAAATACATACATATACGCTATCTCTTGGTTGAACTACCATCTCTTAACATTCTAATTAGGAGTCCCAAAAGCAAAGCCTTCATCATATAAGGCAAATACAAATACTACATTGTGGTTGAACTATTTTTCAGTCAATCTAACCTCTCATGTTTGAGTTTTAAAAGGTAAGTTATTTATATGATAGACATGTATGGATGCAAATGGATGATCTATCATGTATTAATAATTTGATTCAAAATATAGAGGTGGAATCTACATCATACAAGACATACAAATACAAATTCTACCTTTTATCAATCTATTGTTTCTTAACAATCTAATATTCAATATATTGCGACTTCCCAAAACCAAATCTTGATTATAAGAGACAAAGATGACAAATACAAATACCACCTTTAGACCGACTTAGCATTTGTCAACAATCTAATTTAATATGTTTAAGTTCAAAAAACCTAGTTTGTCATATACAAACGATATACAAACAATTTTATAAATACAAATATTATCTTTGACTTGATGAACTATTTTTTAGGAATCTAATTTATTTTATTTTTAAATTCAAACACAAATACTACCTTTAGATTGATCTACCATTTTTCAACAATCCAGGGGAAAGGTACTAGTAGTGGCTATGTTTCCTAAATAGTATATCATATTTCAATTATTATTTTCAATTGCCTTTGTATATAACTTGACTTCTAAAAGATAAGGTTTCAACTTCTAGGTATTAACACTTTGCATTGTAGTAGTCATTATGTGCCAATAGATCAAAAAGCAGTCATTTCAAAGTGTCAACCAATACATGACCCCTATTGCACCAATAAATATTTGCTCAAAATCACCAATACTTGTGGACAATTGTCTTAGTAGTGGCTCACAAATCTCTAGTGGTGGTGCACAAATAGGCCATTCGTGAAAAAAAAAAACTAAGAGATAATTTTTTTATCAACTACTAAAATATAATGATCAATTATTGGTATATGTGCAATTATTAGAGAATAGTAATCAATTATTAGAGAATCGCTATGACAATAGATAAACACTTATTAGACCCTAAATCACTATTGATACCTTTCCCCTAATATGATATCTTTGAATTTCAAGAGCCAAATATTGATCATACGAGACATATATACATAAAGGATATACAAATACAAATAGTACCTTTTTGTCAATCTCAGCCACTTCATTCATGACACCTTTGAACCAGTTGAAGGAACCTTGCTCTCTTGTAACCCAATAAAAATAGGCTTGACAGGTGTGAAATGGCTTCTTTTTCTTGGAAGTCCCCAGTACCGTCGGTCTATTGTAGGAAGTCGAAGAATCTTGAGTGCTTGTGCTTGCTGGGTTGTTGATGTCTAGATAAGTGGTCGAATGACTGAAATCAGTGTTCGAATCCTACTCCATTCACCCACAACAAACCCATCATCAATTTTGTGTCCTATACTGATAATAATAACAATCATGCTTCTATATTTCTACTTACATTAAACTCTTCTCTTTGTCTTATGCTGTGGAGCATGTCCTTCAATATGCTGATAAAAGGAGTTGCCCCGATACCCAATCCCACCATAAGTAATATGTCATATTTTTTGTAATCTTGTGTAGAAGCACCATAAGGCCCATCGATGAGAAGCTCCAGAAGGCTGTTACAACAATAGTTTCATCATCATATAATTATATGCAGCAACTTCAAGATAACGATTTTTATAGCTAGAAGAATTATATTGGGGGCTTAAACATCATACACTAAGGCTTGATTCCTATGCTAAAAGTATTATATATGACTTATTTTATATGCATGCTTGTGGGTGAGATTGTGCATGAGTTCATTAGCATTACCATTTCGAATCATATTCAATGATCCACATTAGAATGAAAGAGCTAAGAATTTCAAACTTAATTTTCCTTAATATGTAATGTTTAATGCTTAAAAGTGACCAAATTATATATGCACTTCAATTTCAGCGTAGTTTTACCTCTTCTTAGTCGTCTCGTCTGCTCTCAGAAGCCCACTTTTGTCCCCGGCCGGTTGCTCACAAAAACTAAGTATTTTTATACACATTAAGGGCCCGTTTGGTTGTTGGAATACAACCGGAATAGGAATAGGAAATTAGAATATGATTTGTATTTTTTGTTTGGTGCGTGGAATAGGAATAGGGAATAGGAATACGTATTCTTATTTTAGCCCCAAAATGAGCTTTTGTCCATTCCAAAAAATACTTGTAATTGGAATTGCTATTCTTGCATTCATTTTAACTTTTTCAAATTTGATTAAATTTTCAAATCCGCTTTGACCTGGGGTGAGCGCTGGAACTTTGTTTTCAATATTTTCAAATATTTCAACGATTTTCCAATGGCGCCGATTGCATTTTCGGAAACATTTTCAAATGGCGCCAATTGCAAGTTAACCCTATTCCAATTTAAGCTTGCATAACCAAACAAGTGATAAACAAGATTGGATTGCATTTTTCCATTCCTATTCTTCATTCTCCATTCTCATTCAAATTTTCTATTCTAATTCTCAATTCCTACGCTTGCAACCAAACGGGCTCTAAGGAGCTACGTATTTGAGGATTTATTTTAGTTTGGAGTTTGAAATGGGTGTTTTTAATTACCTCTGAGAAAACCCTTATCAATTCTCTGGTCCAATCTCCGAGTGTGCGGATATGAACACTAACATAATCATCACCAGGGGCTGAAGTGATCGAGAAAGGATGCCTGTCAAAACAAAGCATATGTAATGTAAAAGTTGGAATGACATTCAAGATGACTTATTTTTTTGTCAAATTACAAAATCTGATGCTTACCACTCGAATGGAGAGACATCAGGGCACTGAACGAATACGTATTGCCCACTTTTGTACCGAAATCCACGAGGTTTCGACGTATGAAGGGACATAACGTTTCCTGGGTAGATTGCAACCTGCCATGTACAATGATAAATTCTCCCAGCATTAAAATCCATTTAGATTATAACAGAATTCAATGATGGTTTTTAAATGTTCTTGACAAGAATCACAACTGATAAGTAGGAGATAATTTCCACAGCTAGTCAAATTGTGATATGAATATCAGAATTCATATCACAAGAATCACAACATCACAATTCACACAATTAAATCCTGATATTCATATCACAAGAATCACAACATCACAATTCAACAATCTCACCTTTAATATCCGCACATTGTAAAAGCCAGACCTGAAGGCCCTGAGAATCCTCTCTCCAGCATATAGGCAAACGGGTACTGCTATATACATCCATGTCTGCTCCCACATTGAAAAAACAATTGAATCAGCCATTAATGGCGGCAAGTCAAACCAGACTTGTGTTGATTGAATTGGGAATGAAAACTTTTTCTTACCGTTTTGAGGTACCATTTGTGCACAAGGTAGAGGAAAATGCCATGGACGATGAGCAAGATGTAAACAACGACCAGAAGATGGTGAGAGTACCAGAAGGCATTGAAGCCTGTCAATCTGTTGAAGGGGCGAGGAAGATTGAGAACATTCTTCCTGAACCAGTGTATTGCCAAAGTGAAGGCAATGATCATGAGGATCACCATGATGACCCCTGTTACTCCCTCCACACCTTTTACCAAATCCCAATAAGATGGTTGCTTTCCATCAAAATCATGTACAAGTGGACGGAATTTTTCATCCGAGGCATTGATCAGCCGAGGAAAATCACATGCCAGGTGATTCCCCACGTGTAGAAGAACTACCACCACAATTGCCGCTGCAATGGTCTGCAAATTCAGCAGAAATGATTCGTGAGATACTATGGAGTTTGTGAATCTTCATAATTCAAACTTTCAATTTTACATTTTCTTTTTCTTGGATTCTCAATTCATAAAAAAGATAAACACAATGGAATCCAGAAGCTCAAAATTACGTACGAATGGAATGGATTGTAGAAAAATTATGAATTTAATTCTCACACATTCTCATCATAGATCGTAAAATGCTAACCTAAAAAATTGATTGAAAAATATCAGACCTTGTGAAAGTTTATGTTGTCATCGAAAGGAACAAACTGTCCCAGCCTAGTAGAACGGAGCCTTGTGATTGTATTTCTACAAACTGGAAAGAGAATTGGAGCCATGTTGAGCTTAAGAGTCTTTGCAGCTCCTTTGGCAGTCAATAAGCAGTAGCCCATTACATGATAAGCTGCCTTGTTCTTGTACTGGATGAACTTCCATGTAAACAGCCCTGCCATGGCTGCTATCTGTGAAAAATCAACTATTGCACTCATTAATTATTAATCTCCTATCTTAAAAGATTATTAAACTGCTGAAGACAAATTCTCAACTAATATCTAAAAATAACACAACTGCAACTTCATTTATAAAATATGGAAAGAAATGCGCAACACAATGAACACAATATTTTTGGACAAATTGTCCTCGGAAATTTTTTTAAGAAAAAATCAGTTCTACTGATGAGAAATTTTATTAAACTTCAGCAAATCAAGAAATACAAAATTCCTTGTCTCTCACTGGCAGAACTCCAACAACCTCTTAATTTCTTCTGTTGATATTCCCCACTGCTAATCCCATGCTAACATTGTGCCCTTGCTAACACTGCAAGATTGTTTGCTAACATTGCAAACTTACAAACTCATTTGCTAGCACTGCAAATGTTTCTCCAAACTTCGTGTTTTCCAAATGCCCCCTGACCTCCTTTTATACTACTCCTGTTGGTAAACCAATGGCCAAGATCAATTTACAATCGACTATCGAGATTGAAACAACTTAACAACCCTAACTAAGTCGGTTTCTAATTGTTTCCAAAAGTGGTCAATTATTTAACAAATATTTGTCTCTAACCTAACCAATTAGTTAGCAAAACAATTACTTGCTAAATAATAACAAATGGAAGAACAGCTGTCCAAAGCTAACTAAACTAACACTATCCACAACGCAATGATCAACACCCTTTGCCAATTCTCGTCCATGAAATACTTTATCTTGTTCCTGAATCTTTGAATTGGGTTTCTGTTCCTTAAGCCTAAATTCTGACTCAGAGCTTGACTTGTGTAGCTCAGTGCTTGACTGTAGTTCATGTATGTGTCTCTTTGCAGCAAGAGCGACTGAAGCTGTCATAACTGTAAACACCCAAGAAATAGCTTGGGATTTAGTATTGATGCATTGAAGGGCTTGAATTAAATGTTAAGAGTCATTAATGGAAGAATTTATTGTTAGTTGATTACCTCAACGTATTCGAATTTCTCCAGGTCCAACTCCTCCATGATCAAGGCAGCATATTCCTCCACTTTCTCCTTCAATTTGGATAGTTTATTGGCCGAGGCGCTCGGCGTGATGATCTACACAAGAAAAATCTAAGCCATGGTCAATTTAGAGAATCGTGCACATAGAAAAAACACAAAATGTGGTTCAAAGATATTGCACCTCTTTCACTTCCTCCTCGTTTATCTATCCATCCGCATTCTTATCCACCCTGCAATTGAAATTGTTTCAGAGAAGTTAAAAATCTCACTTTTCGGATAATTCAATTTGAATTGCTATTTTTTCAACTGGACAATTCAATCATCACAATTTCTAGATTTTGATTGTGTCAAAATTTTGTATCAAACTACACTATGTAATCCATAATCAGAAAAGTACAAATTTGAAATGCTGATAGTAAATCTTCAATTCAGCCAAAGTGATCAATTCGAGAATTGTGATGAATAACTGATCAAACCGATATCTCTGACCCACAATCAGAATATAACAATATTGGATGATTAAAAAAGATTTCAAAGTCTAATTTGAGATGGTTTGCTTTGCCAAATACATTCTCTTTGCAACTCATTGTGCCTCAACTACACCAAATACTTCTTTGATAAAAAGATATTCAATATTAGGTTCATTGGATCTCACATACAAGTTCACATACTTGCATTACACAATCTCATTTCTCAATTCGGGTATGTGCAGGATCATGGTGATGTGAAAAAAATAGAGTTTGAACACGTCTAAAAGTGCTTCAAAATCCACTCTAACTTTTTTTCACCTATTCAGGTACCAAGCCTGGAAGGAAAGGCCGAGCCTTATCGGATATCCGATCTAATATCGGATATCCGATTTAACATCAGATATCCGATATTCATGACATTATTATAATAATATTATAATAATATAAAAACATTATATTATAACAGTATAATACATTATAATATAATAGTATTATAATATAATATTATTATAATATTATAATATAATATTATTAAATATAATATTATTATAATATTATAATATAATATTGTTATTAAATATATAATATAATAATAATATTATTATAATAATTATACTATAATATAATAATATTATTATTATAATATTATAATCATATAATATTATACTATAATAATAATATTATATTATAATGTATTATATTATAATAATATAATATTTAATATTATAATATATTGTAATGTAATATTATATATATATATATATATATATATATATATATATATATATATATATATATATATATATATATAATATAATATAATAATAATAAAAGTATAATATATTATAAACTATAACAATATAATATAATATAATACATTATAATAATATAATATAATAATATTATTATATTATAATAATATAATATAATAATAATATTATATTGTAATAATATAATAATATAATATAATATTTTATATTATAATATATATTAATGTAATATAATATATATAAAATATAATATTTCAAAGCTATATGTTATATATCTTATATATAAAATAGAACGAGCAATCGGATATTGAGGTATGGTTTTTTTTTTTTTAATTAATTTTTAATCTAAATTCCATAGATTTTAGCATGATTTTGTTTGTTTTAGTTGAATCTAGGGTTTTTTTGAAAAAAAATGTTAAAATTAAGATTTTTTTAAAATATATATTACGTTTTGCAATTCAATAGGAATGTCTTATCAGAATGATGACACTGAGGCAGGGAATAATATTCCTCATAACCCCCCACCAAACAATCCAATACCCCCACAAAATCGTCCACCAAATGATCCTCTACCCCCTCAAAACCCTCCTCGAATCGAGGATTTGATAAATGAAAATATTACTGAGTTGAGAGGTTTGCATAGAACATATAATAATGTACCCGCATTGGCTCCTATGTTATCCACGTTAAACACCATAGTGGATAACATTGAAACCCTTACAAACCAACAAAATGTCGCTCTTCGTTGGCGTGATCAAATGCACGAGATGTTTTATGATGGTTTGGATTATGATGAGGTTGTGACTCTCAACATAAGCAAAGACAATTTGGCCAGCCTTTTTGCGAACCCGAAAACAGGTTTACCAATTGACCTAAAAAAATCCAAACTATTGATTAAATGGTGCACAAATGACGCTATACGTGCAAACTTTTGGGATCGTTGGTGGATGGTCTTTGATATCCCTCCACATGGAAATTTAGACATACCATTTTATTTCCTTAGAAAAATATATGCTGAATTTGTGTTGAAACTTAAAGTGAACTATTAGAGCATGAAGCCCAACATGGGCTTAGGACTAGGAGATCCTTAGGATAGACCCTATTCCGAGCAGAAGAAAGATGGCACTTTTGTCCCCCCCACTGATATCTCCCCTCCTCCTCGAGTGCAACATCCAGATATTATGATAGAGGCTAGCTCTCAAACTATCAAAGCCATTCATAGGCTGAGCAGCCTAATGATATCTCAGGCTAGGTCAATCCTACCTCCTCTTGTTGATGATGCTAGTGTCAGTTCATCATCGGCTAGCTCATCACATGTTTGTGTGCCTCACACTTGCATTACATGCAAGAATATTTGCTTGGGTCCCATAGGTGATCTTCCTAAGTATCATTTTGTATTAGACGAGGATACACCAGACACACACGCAGAGACTACAGACCCTGATGCGAGAGAGGAGGGGAATGCAAAGGCATGGACTCCTTCGGTGTAGGTATGTGTATATATATAATTTTTATGTGATTTAAACTTAATTTTTATAATAGAGTAATTTTAATTTTTAAACCATATTGACTTTTATATGTATGTGATCTTCATTCACGTTTAGTTGATGACCGAGGAGGAGCTCAGACAGATTGATGATGCCACACTCTCGGCCATTTCATTTGGCCTTGAGACATCTATGGTACATTATGTTGTGTTTGCATTTTTTTTTTCTATTTGATATTGTAGCATATATGGTTGCTAATCTTTCTTTTATCTTGCAGGTAGCACCTGTCCCGGAGGGACAAAGTGCGAAGGGCGAGCCAGCACGCACTAACAAAGGAAAGGTAATTAGGCGCTTTCTATTTGATTAAATATCGATGCATTCTTGTAAAATGTTTGTGGTAATCCCATTTAATTACATTCTTTATTTTATATAGGGCATCGCTATCGGTGATGATCCTGTACAGATTTCGCATCGTAGACCATCAGGGATTTCCATTCGCACTGAGAGCCCCATTGTATGTATAAGTATCATTTATTTTTTATTATCCTTATCTTCATAAATAAATTCAAAACTGATTTTCATGATAGTAACAACTACTATTTTGTATCTCATAGGAGACTCCTAGTGCACAGGAGGTCCGACGGGAGAGTTATGTAGATTTGATGACGCGGCCACTCACTCTTGAGGAGAAGCCTACAATGGTAAGTTGTAGTTTGAATTCATGATTAAATATGTTATAAATTTAGCATGCTATGAATTATAATGTTATAGTTTAAATTGTAGATTCATATAACAAAGGTATTTGAACATATACAGCCCACAATTAGAGAGGTACCAACATTGCCGAGGGCATACGAGAGGACTCCTAACCGGCACAAGAGGTCGACAAGAGAGGTATTTATTATGAAATTTTGATAGTATTAATCTCCATTACAAAAAAGATCATTATGCATTTGAGTAATTCAATGTTAGATACGTAGAATCATATAAATTTAGTAGTCTAACTTTGGGTTTTCCTTTTTTGTTTATGTAGAAGGCATCTGATCCACCTAGTACAGCCCCTAGGATAGTATAGTTTTCGTAGGATGCATCATGAGACATTTTGAGATGGCATATGCCACATTGTATACATAAACTTTGATATTATACACATTCTGATGGCATGATCAGCCACATTTTGTATATGGATCTATGTATTTTGATATATATTTGAGTACTTTGTCTATGGATACATGATCTTTGATATATATTTGTGTAAAATTGTGTCTATGGATACATGTATTTTGATATATATTTTTGTCATTTATGTGCACAATGATATACATATTAATTTAGTATCTAGTATTGTTCAATTTATCGTGGATCATGTGTCATGCCCTAAATTTTACTAGTAAAAACACAACAATTTTTTTTTTGTAGCTTATGAAGTCACATAAGAAATTACATATTGTAAAACAATGTTAGCATTGAATAGGAGTTCAAGACTCATGTGGATAGTGTCATCCGGTTGTAACATTTTAATCACAGGTGGTTTTCAAATAGATTGGATGACAATCTAGTTCAAGTTAGCATCACGAGTCAAAAGAGCAAGTTCAAGATACAACACTCATAAATTAGTGAGGTAATTCATATCCTAACAAGCCTCTAATACTAATATTCTATTAAGATCTGTCGGTTGTATCATACATGGACTAGGTCGTGATTCTAGCATGTAAGGAAAGGGGATCAGAATTACTTATTATCCTCATTACCAATGTACACACATTCATTAATCATTACAATATATATTAATGTGACAATTACTATATGGTGTGGAAGTGTAGTATTGATAGTATCCATCATTCAACACATACTATACACAACTTATGAAATAAACAATTTGTTTTATGTGCCAAATGTGTATCATGTGTTTGCATCCATATCTTACTGGTTACAGGTCCTCTCGAAGATTGGACCAATACTGAGTCATTTTCTCCCTCTTTACTCTATTTAATCATCCTTATGCATTCTATCAACATTGCTTCCTCACCAAACTAGCACTCACTACAGTTTCCTAAACACAAATATTACTATTTCAATACATAAATTAAACTCACTCTAACAAAAGACAATTACTAACTATCTAGCTCATCAACTACTAACTAATCTAGCTACATTGCCATACTTTTACATTTACTATTTTAATTACTATAATTACTATACTATTACATTTACTTTTTACATTATTACATCTAATTATTCACCATAAGCTTACTTTCTCACTATCAATATTATTATTATCAAAGCATGTTAAGATTCAAAGTAGTTTCATAGTATGAATTAGTAAGCACATAAAATGAGAAACTCTTAGTAAGTCTAAGGGCCAATTCAAAGTACTTAACTCAATAATAATTTACGATCAGTATTTAAACACATCCTACTACATCATTGTATTGAGTGTGTCAATTTAAATTTGTTAGATGAATTATTTATGCAAGGATTAGGTGCAAGCGTATAAGTAATGTTTGTATATAACATACCTTGTCATTCTGACAGATATGTATTCATCATTTCATGCAACTAACGTAGTAAAATGTGGTGTACATGAATCATATTATCATTAATTATACATAGGGTATGATGAGCTACCTCTAATGACATGCCTATTGACGCTTATTACATACTAGCTAACTAATGCTTTATTCCTACACTACATTTTCAAATTGGTATATATATTCTATCAACTTTGATATTCTACTAATATCTTCAATCGAATCCACAACATTCATTATCTAACTAACATTCCCTCAAGACAAATATAAAATTCACTTGACATTAAATCCAACATCTACGTAGTTTTGTCATGCATTCAATTCTATCTAGTAACTCTTATCTATCAATGTGCTTTATTGACTAGATAAAACTAGATTTGAGTTATTATTTTAATCCACCATCCATCCTTATCCTTGATTCTCCAATCCCATCATCCCAACAACTTACTTCATATTAAACCTATTATATCTACATCCAACTATCCTAATTTACAGTCTTAACACTAATTTAATTAAACCCTCTGTACTTAACATCATGTTCAATTATATATGCATTCTCGTAAACTTATTTATTTCATTTAATTTATTTTCCTATATTGAGCTTTTCCATTACCATATGGTTTAATTGTTACATGTTTCTAAATGAGCCCATTGATATAAACATTACCCTTAAACTAAGCTCAAATACACTAAGTGTCATTATCCTCTACTCAAGACTTGAAATGATTAAATAATTATCTGATAAAAATAAAAACAAATCTAAAGGGTGAATCTCCTATCTATCTTAAATCCTCATCATTCCCTAACTCTTACCAAGGCCACATTTCTTCCTACGCGTGGTCCCCATAAGGTCCCACATGGGTCATGTGCAGAATTTTGACTAATCCAAGCCTTAGGACATCTTTTTCGCATCCCTCCAATCAGAAATCCTAATGTGAACAAGTCATATTAAATGTCAACTTGACATTCTCCTAAGTACAAATCCATTGGGATTTCTATCCCACTCCCCCTTAATTTCAAGTCAACTACCTATGCTTGGGAACACGTGACCACTGCTACAAGGAGGGGACGACTAGTGCATAAGACAAGGATGTGACATAAACCCTTTCTCCTATGCACTCAAGTATATTAATGGGGATGAAACCCCTTTTCAAGGAGGAAAGCTCAAGGATAAAATTTTTGACATGACATGTCAGAATAAATGTCAGATTTAACAATACACCTTGGGGAGTGAAGAAATTTTTTTGCATTATGATGGCTTAGGAAATGTTGGGGGCTACTCTAGAAGGGCGGTCAAGATCAATCTTGGCTTTTATTGAGTGCATGTGATATGAACATAAAATTTTCCTTCCAAATTATTGAGTGCACAACAAGATTGTAAGCAATCTACTAAGTTTTAAATTTATACAATCAATGGTATCACATAACATTTATGGATTGTTATTATCAACTAGTCATTTACAATACCACAAGGAGAAAACTTTCTTTCACATTTTCAAGTGATAACAATGATGTCAAAGTAAATCTGCGACTCATACCAATGCTTTCAGAACAATATAAACTCCAAATGAAACATGCATATACAACCTTATCAATCATTTCCTCTACATGTACACTAGGTAACAATGATACAATCTCCTTCCATCACAATGGGGCAACATAAGGGACTTTTCAAAATCATAAGGAACATGAACATTGAAAGATATGGACAATGAGTAGCATGAACATTGTCCAACATGATTGTTGAGAACGTGAACAAGCTGGTGAATCCTCCTTCACAAATGAGTGCACAATGTCAAGTTTTCTCATCCAACATCAATCTGCAAGATGATCATTCCAAGCCATTTCCATTGCTCCCTTGGACACAAATCTACATATGCAACACAAAAAAATAACAAGGACCATGGGTGCTTTCCACCCAACCATAGGCCTCAAAGAGACCACCCCCGCGCTAGGGAACAAGGCTCAAACTGGGATACACATACAATCTTTCAATGCATAAACATTACATTTCAAACTTGAACAATTTTCCGCCAAGGCTATTTCACAATGGCTTCACAGATGGAACCATAAACATAGGGTGAAGGTGTGTTCTAAAATGGAGACTTGCCATACCAAACCATATCTGCAATAAACAATTTTCATGCCCTCTCGGGGCTATTATAATTCAAAAAAATTCATGCCCTCTCGGGGCTATCATAAATCAACAATTTGATGCCCTCTCGGGGCCTCCACATTTCCTCCTCCAAACCCACTACCATCATCTGTAACTCCTCAAACTTCCTTTCTACACCATACTTTCCTTATCACCCCCAGCAAGATATGAATGGTTATGGCATACAATGGATAATACAACACCCATAATACAATAAGGAAATAGAGGAAATCTAGACCTCATACTCACAATACTCCACACAATACAACAAGATGCACAATGGTGTCACACTAATCTACATGGAATGAACACCATTCAAGCACTCACATGAATGCTACTCCACAATGCAATGCAAAGCATACTCCATTGATAAACTCCACATTTGCATATTTGCTTAACCATGCTAAAAGAAAGAAATAAAAAGAAGCAAGTTTGAGATGCCAACCTTGGTCCAAGCTAGGGTAAGGATAGTTGTAGTAGAGCTCCCCTAATCTCCCTCCAAAACCTAACAATCTCTAAAATTAGAGAGTGGGTAGACACCCCACTAGTTTGGCCAAGACCCTCTAATAAAGCCTTCCCATGAACTTATTTTAGATAAAACACTAAGCTGCTACTTCTTACAAACTTGTCTCCTCTAACGGTTCATTGATAGCCCTCATGAGCTCTGAGTTATGGCCCTCAAAATACCGACCTCAAAATGCATTTAGAGCACCTTAGAGACTCCTCGATACGGGTGGCCGCAAATGATGGTCTCCGTGGCCGAAACAAGGGTTTGACTAGGGTTCACCCGCCCATCCGGAGCTAATGGTGCTGACGATTCGATGCCAAGATCAGCAGTTTCAAAGTTACATTGTGGTGCACCTATGAACTGAGGCACACTGCGAGTTTTGGCATCGAGCGAGATTGTTGTATCGAATCCAAATGAAATGTGATCTCTCAAAAATGAGATTGGTTATTTTAGGCCTCAGTATCACTGTCCTGTAGCATTTGATAGTTCATCAATAACCCTCACGAGCTTCGAGTTATGACCCTCGAAATGCACTTAGAGCACCTTGGAGACTCCTCAGTACGGGGTGGCCGCAAATGATGGATGGTCTCCATGGCCAGAACAAGGGTTTGACTAGGGTTCACCCACCCATCCAGAGCTAATGGCGCTGACGATTCGATGCCACGATCAACGGTTTCAAAGTTACGTTGTAGTGCACCTATGAACTGAGGCACACCACGAGTTTTGGCATCGAGCGAGATCGCTGTGCCAAATCCAAAAGGAATGTGATCTCTCAAAAATGAGCTAGTTATTTTAGGTCTCAACATCACCATCCTGGAGCATTTGACAATTCATCGATAGCCCTCACGAGCTTCAAGTTATGACCCTCGAAAGATCGACCTCGAAATGCACTTAGAGCACCTTGGGGACTTCTCGGTATGGGGTGGCCGCAAATGATGGATGGTCTCCATGGCCAAAACAAGGGTGTGACTAGGGTTCACCCGCCCATCCAGAGCTAATGGCGCTAACAATTTGATGCCACGATCAACGGTTTCAAAGTTACGCTGTGGTGCACCTATGAACTGAGGCACAATGCAAATTTTGGCATCGAGCCAGATCAATGTGTCGAATCCAAATGGAATGTGATCTCTCAAATATGAGATAGTTTATTTTAGGCCTCAACATCACCATCCTATAGCATTTGACAGTTCATTGATAGCCCTCACGAGCTTTGAGTTATGACCCTCAAAAGATCGACCTCGAAATGCACTTAGAGCACCCTGGGGACTCCTCGGTATGGGGTGGCCGCAAATGATGGATGGTCTCCGTGGCCAAAACAAGGGTGTGACTAGGGTTCACCCGCCCATTTGGAGCTAATGGCACTAACCATTTGATGCCACGATCAGCGGTTTCAAAGTTACGCTGTGGTGCACCTATGAACTGAGGCACATTGCGAGTTTTGGCATCGAGCGAGATCGCTATGCCGAATCCAAACAGAATGTGATCTCTTGAAAATGAGATAGGTTATTTTAGGCCTCAACATCACCGTCCTATAGCATTTGACAGTTCATCGATAGCCCTCATGAGCTTCGAGTTATGACCCTCAAAAGATCGACCTCGAAATGCACTTAGAGCACCCTGGGGACTCCTCGGTACGGGTTGGCCGCAAATGATGGATGGTCTCCGTGGCCGGAACAAGGGTGTGACTCAAAATGCACTTAGAGAACCTTGGGGACTCCTCGATATGGGGTGGCCACGGATGATAGAGGGTCTCTGTGGTTGGAACAAGAGTGTCACTAGGGTTCACCCACCCACCCAGAGCTAATGGCACTGATGATTCAAACAGTTCTAGTTGTTAGGAGTTAGATTTTGAAAAGTTGTCAAAAAAATTGCAAAAGTTGCTTAGCAACTTTTTGCAATTTTTGCGCTAAGACAAGTTTTATTGCAAATTTGATTGCAAATAGACTCTACAAACTCCTAGGGACCGTAATAATGTTCTAAACATCTAGACTTACCTAAAAAACATGTAATTTACCAAAAATCCACTTTATTGGACCAAGTGATGGCCAAGGCTTATAGTTGCACCATGGGGTCTTGTGTCCATTACAAATGTGGATGGTGACAGGGAGATCATTAGATCTATCCCTAGACCGTATTACATCAAGAAAAGAAAAATGATTAGGTGCTTTGCACTAGTGTTCCCTATATTTCATAAAATTTAAACTATAGAGTTTCCTTCCAAAATACTCATGTAGCCATTACATTCAAGATTTGAATTTTTTAAAGTAATAAGCTAAATTTTAAGTGACTTATTGAATGTTTCAACTTATGAAATGACTTGAGATTATTATGAGACCTTATTAGGACCTATGTAATGACTCACTTACCCTATGCAAACTTAGACATTACTAAAGTTCAAATCTCATGGTCCTTTACAACTTTTCAATATGAAAGTCTTTCAAAACATGATACAATATTATGACTCTTTATGCTTTCAACTGCCATGATTGGTTGCAAAATGGAAGAAATCAAGTATTCTAATTGTTCATCCGTACTTTCTAGATTTTTCTTATTTGATTAGTTTGATAAAAATAGTTTTAATAATCATAATGTCAGCTTTATATCAAATAAGGAAAAAACCAAATTTGTAATAAGATATCCGCAAGCAAGTATCTTTCATATAGTTATAAATGCTCTTAAAATTATCCTTATAGCCTTGTATCACATGCAAATATGATTTGCAAGAACTTGTTCAATATCTTCCTCTTATAATTCTTTACAAAGAACCTACCAAAATACAAATTAGAATGTGCAACTAATTTAACCTGTCTTTTTCATTATTACAAAAACTATATACAAAAAAAGTTCACATTGTACGTCATAATACATCATAAATCTTAGGAATTCCCCCCAATACCACCCTCCCCCCCCCCCCCAACTCTTCATGATGTACCTACATTCCAATATCATAAAAAAATTACTAACTTTTAAACAAGATAATCATTAGTTCATTGAATCATTATGAAGAAAATAACATAAGAAGTAAATATACCTAGTCGAGTGTTCCAATAGGGTCCTCTCTCTATTTTAGGGTCTCCAACAGGGCTTCATGATCAACATTAGCAATCGTAAAAAGTTCTTTTACTTTTGGTCTTCATTGATGCTTCAAAAACTTTACATTTGTTGCTATAATAAGATGTGAATATATGAGAATTATTTTGTGCTTCTGATAGTCTTCAAATGCAAGAATTATGTTCCTTCTAAGCATGTATGTCCGCAGCCATGTTCCAGTGACAACCACTAAACCAATAGGATATGTGAATCCATCATCATCTGTGATTGGTTGTGCAAGTTTTTGTTTACCTCTTACACAATGTGCTAACCAATAATTAGATTTCTCATGATTCCCTTGTGGTGCAACCAATGCAAAGACATGTCCTGGTTGAAGTAGATCTGATAGATGGTTATGCTCAAGTGAACTTTCCATGTCATCATTTCTGATAGAGGATATGATAGACAATGGAGTAAGATAATGTGGAGCCCATGTGTCCACTCACTCACTTGACTCACAGTGATCTCAATCACACTGAAAACAACTAGGACAAAAGCAAGCTAGCTATCGTATCCAAATGGTCTATGTACTAGAATCAAAGCTCTGGAATGAATGCATTTTTGATGAGTCTCTCACTATAGCACAATCTAATCTATCAGCTATGGACCCTTCCTCAACCAACCAAAAGAACCTGTGTACCACTGAATCAAGATTCCCCCCTTGTGATAATGCTAAACTACACCAATCAACAATGCTACAAGCATCAAGAAGATCTGCTGCCGAAATCTTCAGTTGCTCCTTGACTAGAGCTCTCTTCACACATGCCCCCCCTCCATCATGTTCTCCTTTTCCATGGCCGGACTCAAAATAACTCCAAATATGAGGCACTCCTCTCTCTACGTGCATCCTACACAACCAATAAAACATGCGAGCATTCTTGAATTGACCTGTACAATTATCTGACCAAATGATATGTCTATCTATAGCAATTGCATGCTCATGTAGGAAATCAAAATAATTCTCGAAACAATATTGCACAAACTCGTGAGAGTGAGATCTATCATCACTCATATAAAAATGATACTCTCTAATAATCTTCTGATTATCTTCCGCACTATCAGGGGCATGTCTATATTTTATGTGAACAAAAATAGCAATCTGAATAGAGTTGTAATACTGAGATTGTGTCTCATTTTGAGGTTGCAATGTGTAGTTCTAAGCAAAATCAACAACTGATATAATAGTGCCAATGGAAAAAGTCTCCTTGCACATTCTAAATTGTTCATCCAACCACTTAGACCTGTGACTATGTCTTGCATACTTGTAAAAAAGATTTGCCTTGAAATCTGAAATAAAACTAGCCACACTGATATCTTTTCCAACCAATTCACATCTAGAGCTCTCACTTCCACTCTTCAATGTGTATTTCACGGTTTCATATACCTTTTTTTCACTATTGTCTTTCCAAGATCTTGTTCGCACCCCTCATGGAAACATGTGTCAAACTTGGATAAGCCACCACATTTTGAACACTTCTCATTTAAGCAAACATTTCTATAAAAGAAACAACCATCAACTCTACGACATAAAAGTTGATCTAGCAAGTGTCTTGATGATTTTGGAAGCTCACTAGCACCACAATCCTCCAACATTTCTTTACTATGCAAAGTAGAATAGATGGAGA
Source organism: Cupressus sempervirens (assembly GCA_028749045.1). Taxonomy (NCBI): domain Eukaryota; kingdom Viridiplantae; phylum Streptophyta; class Pinopsida; order Cupressales; family Cupressaceae; genus Cupressus; species Cupressus sempervirens. The sequence continues at coordinate 648,777,076 of CM053789.1, read as the reverse complement.
GTAATAGTTCATAGTGCATAGAAAACTCAACATGATATTTGCAACAACATGTATTTCGAATTTTGAGTGGCACACAATAAAATGGCTTCAAAGATTCAAAAGCCCTTTGTGATATATAAAGACTTGGATGACTCTCTCTAAATTATTTGAACAACATAGTTTGACTTACCTCCAAATAGTGTTTAGGATGTGGTGTGCAGTCTCTGATGCCAATTCTGAACTTTAACACATCTTTAGCATTGGGTGATACTCGTGAGTTAGAGTGCCAAAATTGTATAATTTCTTCCTTCACATCATCGGATAGCTTCTTATCAAAATGTGGAAGTCTCCCACCAAATGCCCATGTTTCATTTTGAAGAGGATCATCAATTTTCTCTCGTCGACTAAGTGCTATTCTCAAAGTAGTATGATTTAGATTCAAATCAATACAAGTTCGTCTCATATATCTACCCTTTCTCAAATGATGACTTACCAAAAAGGTTGTAATAACCCTTCGAGCAGCTCTGTTATCCTTCTCCCTATTATTTTTCCCAATGCTATTGAGAGCAGTGAAAAGATTCTTCACAATAATGGCATTTCTTTCCAACATTTTATTGACACGAATCTTCAATTTGGAAAGCATAGGTCTCATCTTTTGCATTTTTAATAAGTGCATGAAAAGTTGACATTGCTCTACCACTATTTTGTTGCAGAAAAACATCTGATATAGTCTTGAAGCCCATAACTGAATGGTTCTTTCTGATTTTTTCCCTTCCAAACTAGTAATAATCATTTCATCAATTTCAATTATCCATTTTGGTGTTTTAGAACATTCATGTCGATTATAATTAGGAGATATGTAACATTCTTGTGCACTAGGTTTCTGTGCATTGTCATGTTCGACATGGCCAATTATACAATTTGGATTATGACTTGGTAGCATTTCATCTTCAAAATTTTCATTCTCTAAATTTTCAATTTCGAAATTATCATTTTCAATAGGTACATTTTCATTCCCCAATTGTACATACTCATTATCTGACTCTATGATTTCACCTTCGACTAATTCATTGTCAACTTGACTAATATTTAACATACCTTATTTTTTTCTTCGATGTTCCATTTTGTCTCTTTCCCTATATGCCGCAATGTCTTCCTTTTGTGTTTATCCTTTCGATGACTGTTGCTGCCCATTCAGATAAAAAATTTGAACACCCAAGGTTATATTTTCAAATTGTTTTCGATTGGTTTGTCCCCAACACTCACTTTTTTGCAAAACCCGTGAAAAAAGAATAGAGAAAGTGATGTTGTCAAGTCTGCAGGGACAGGGATATGTTGGAAATTGGTGCCAGGGAAAATTGGATATCTAATTTCAGATCGGATATCCGATCTTATCCAATGAGATTTGGAGGGAAAATAGCCTTCGCTATATTAGTATTAATATTAAAATAATAATTGGAGGGAAACCAAATTTGGTTTATTAGTATTAATATATAGTATCAATATTATTATTATACCTATAATACTATTCTTATGACCTATGACCCCATTTGACCCATATGAACAATTCTAATATGTTCCTAGGGGTCCTAAGACCCCTAGGGACATATGTTGTCATTTAAAGGGTCAAAGGGGGTCATAGGTCACCCTATGACCCCCTTTGACCCATATATACCATTCTAATATGTCCCTAGGGGTCCTAAGACCCCTAGGGATATATCTTGTCATTTCATGGGTAGTGGGGGGTCATGGGTCACCCTATGACCCCCTTTGACCCATATTAACCATTCTAATATGTCTGCCTTCCGCAACTAGATTAGTTGCCCACAGAATTGTAGGGGGGTGGGAGGGAATCTATAGTATGAGGGATGGTAACTCTGATGGAGCTGGATGAACGAACAATCCTTCTGAGGAGGCAAGCCATTCGGCTTACACTTCATTAGCCAATATCCAAAGTTTCTTTCCATCAATCTGCCTATAGATAAGTAGGGGCCGACTAGCAATGGAAAGTTCAATAATCTGTTTGGGGGCAACGCAAGGTAGTGAGAACAAGGAAGTTATTGTTACCCTTAAATGAATACCTTTACAGGTGCCGCATCCCACTCAAGCATTGGAGTTGGAGAGGTGTGTCCTAATGGATCAAAGGGGGTCATAGGTCAACCTATGACCCCCTTTGACCCATATTAATCATTCTAATATGTCCCTAGGGGTCTTAGGACCCCTAGGGACATATGTCATCATTTCATAAGTCAAAGGGGGTCATAGGTCACCCTATGACCCCCTTTGACCCATATATGTCATTTTAATATGTCCCTAAGAGTCCTAGGACCCCTAGGGACATATGTCATCATTTAATGGGTCTTGGACGGTCATAGGTCACCCTATGACCCTCATTAACACATATTAACCATTCTAATATGTCCCTAGGTGTCCTAGGACCCCTAGGGACATATGTCATCATTTAATGCATCAAAAGGGGTCATAGGTTAATAGGTCAACCTATGACCCCATTTGACCCATATTAACCATTCTAATATGTCCCTAGCGGTCCTAGGACCCCTAGGGAAATATCTCATCATTTAATGGGTCGTGAGGGGTCATAGGTCACCCTATGATCCCCTTTGACCTATATTAACCATTCTAATATGTCCCTAGGGGTCCAACGACCCCTAAGGACATATCTCGTCATTTAATGGATCAAAGGGGGTCATAGGTCAACCTATGACCCTCTTTGACCCATATCAACCATTCTAATATGTCCTTAAGGGTCCTAGGACCCCTAGGGACATATGTCATCATTTCATGGGTCAAAGTGGGTCATAGGTCACCCTATGACCCCCTTTGAACCATATATACCATTCTAATATGTCCCTATGGGTCCTAGGACCCCTCGGGACATATGTCGTCATTTAATGGGTCGTGGGGGGTCATAGGTCACCCTATGACCCCCTTTCACACATATTAACCATTCTAATATGTCCCTAGGTGTCCTAGGACCCCTAGGGACATATGTCGTAATTTAATGTGTCAAAGGCCTTTGACCCATATTAACCATTCTAATATGTCCCTAGGGATCCTGGGACCCCTAGGGACATATCTCATCATTTAATAGATCAAAGGGGGTCATAGGTCAACCTATGACCCCTTTTCACCCATATTAACCATTCTAATATGTCCTTAGGGGTCCTAAGACCACTAGGGACATATGTCGTCATTTTTTACATCAAAACCTATGACCCTCTTTGACCCATATGAACGATTCTAATATGTCCCTAGGGGTTCTAGGGACATATGTCATCATTTAATAGGTCAAAGGGGGTCATAGGTCACCCTATGACACCCTTTGACCCATATATACCAATCTAATATGTCAATAGGGGTCCTAAAACCATATCTTGTCATTTAATGGGTTATGGGGGGTCATAGGTCACCTTATGACCCCTATTGACCTATATTAACCATTCTAATATGTCCCTAGGACATATCTCGTTATTTAATAGATCAAAGGGGGTCATAGGTCAACCTATGATCGTCTTTGACCCATATTAACCACTCTAATATGTCCCTCGGGGTCCTAGGAACCCCAGGGACATATGTCATAATTTCATGGGTCAAACGGGGTCATAGGTCAACCTATGACACCCTTTGACCCATATATACCATTCTAATATGTCCCTAGGGGTCCTAGGACCCCTAGGGAGATATGTCATCATTTAATGGGTCGTGGGGGGTCATAGGTCACCCTATGACCCCCTCTCACATATATTAACCATTCTAATAAGTCCCTAGGTGACCTAGGACCCCTAAGGACATATGTCATCATTTAATGTGTCAAAGGGGGTCATAGGTCAACCTCTGACCCCCTTTGACCCATATTAACCATTCTAATATGTCCCTAGGGGTCTGACCCCTAGGGACATATCTCGTCATTTAATGGATCAAAGGGGGTCATAGGTCAACCTATGACCCCCTTTGACCCATATTAACCATTCTCATATGTCCCTAGGGGTCCTAAGACCCCTAAAGACATATGTCGTCATTTCATGGGTCAAAGGGGTCATAGGGTGATGACCCATATGAATGATTCTAATATGTCCCTAGGGGTCCTAGGACACCTAAGAACATATGTCATCATTTAATGGGTTGACCTATGACCTATTTTGACCCATATATACCATTCTAATATGTCCCTAGGGGTCCTAGGACCCCTAGGGACATATGTCATCATTTAATAGGTTGTGGGGGGTCATAGGTCACCCTATGACCCCCTTTCACACATATTAACCATTCTAATACGTCCCTAGGTGTCCTAGGACCCCTAACAACATATGTTGTCATTTAATGCATCAAAAGGGGTAATAGGTCAACCTATGACCCCCTTTGACCCATATTAACCATTCTAATATGTCCCTAAGGGTCCTAGGACATATCTCGTCATTTAATAGATCAAAGGGGGTCATAGGTCAACTTATGACCCCCTTTGACCAATATTAACCAATCTAATATGTACCTAGGGGTGCTACGACTCCTAGGGACATATGTCATCATTTTATGGGTCAAAAGGGGTCATAGGTCACCCTATCACCCCCTTTGACTCATATGAATGATTCTAATATGTCCCTAGGGGACCTAGGACCCCTAGGGACATATGTCATCATTTAATGGGTCAAAAGGATTCAGAAGTCACCCTATGACCCCCTATGACCCATATATACCATTCTAATATGTCACTAGGAGTCCTAGGACCCCTAGAGACATATCTCATCATTTAATGGGTCAAAAGGGGGTCATAGGTCAGCCTATGACCCTTTTTGACCCATATTAACCATTCATCATTTAATGGGTCAAAGGGGGTCATAGGTCACCTTTTGACCCCTTTTGACCCATATATACCATTCTAATATGTCCCTAGACCCCTAGGGCCATATCTCATCATTTAATGGATCGTTGGGGGTCATAGGTCAACCTATGACCACCTTTCACACATATTAACCATTCTAATATGTCCCTAGGGGTCCTAGGACCCATAGGGACATATGTCGTCATTTAATGGGTCAAAAGGGGTCATAGGACACCCTATGACCCCCTTTGATCCATATATACCACTCTAATATGTCCCTAGGGGTCCTAGGACCCCTAGGGACATATGTCATCATTTAATGGGTTGTGGAGGGTCATAGGTCACCCTATGACCCCCTTTCACATATATTAACCATTTTAATATGTCCCTAGGTGTCATAGGACCCCTAGGGACATATGTTGTCATTTAATGCATCAAAGGAGGTCATAGGTCAACTTATGACTCCCTTTGACTCATATTAACCATTCTAATATGTCCTTTATCTCTTCATTTAATGGATCAAAGGGGGTCATAGGCCAACTTATGACCACTTTTGACCTGTATTAACCATTCTAATATGTCCCTAGGGGTCCTAGGACCCCTAAGAACATATGTCATCATTTCATCGGTCAAAGGGGGTCATAGGTCACCCTATTACCCCCTTTGACCCATATGAACTTTTCTAATATGTCCCTAAGGGTCCTAGCACCACTAGGGACATATGTCATCATTTAATTGGTCAAAGGGGGTCATAAGTCACCCTATGACCCCTTTTGACCCATATATACCATTCTAATATGTCACTAGGGGTCCTAGGACCCCTAGGGACATATCTCATCATTTAATGGGTCGTGGAGTGCCATAGGTCAACCTATGACCCTTTTTCACACATATTAACTATTCTAATATGTCCCTACGGGTCCTAAGACCCTTAGGGACATAGCTTGTCATTTAATGGGTCAAAGCGGGTCATAGGTCACCCTATGACCCCATTTGACCCATATTAACCATTCTAATATGTCTTTCTCATCATTTAATGGGTCGTGGGGGTCATAGGTCAACCTATGACTCCCTTTCACACATATTAACCATTATAATATGTCCCTAGGGGTCCCAGAGACATATATCATCATTTAATGGGTCAAAGGGGGTCATAGGTCAACCTATGACCCCCTTTCACACATATTAACCATTCTAATAAGCCCCTAGGGGTCCTAGGACCCCTAGGGACATATGCCATCATTTAATAACTCAAAACGGGTCATAGGTCACCCTATGATGCCCTTTGACCCATATTAACCATTTTAATATGTCCCTAGGGGTCCTAGGACCCCTAGTAAGATATATCATCATTTAATGGGTCGTGGAGGGTCATAGGTCAACCTATGACCCCCTTTCACACATATTAACCATTCTAATATGTCTCTAGGGGTCCTAGGACCCCTAGAGACATATGTCATCATTTAATGGCTCAAAAGGACCTATGACCCCCTTTGACCCTTATATACAATTCTAATATGTCCCTAGGGGTCCTAGGACCCCTAAGGAAATATGTTGTCATTTAATGGGTCGTGGGGTGTCATAGGTCACCCTATGACCCCCTTTCACATATATTAACCATTCTAATATGTCCCTAGGTGTCCTAGGACCCCTAGGGACATATGTCGTCATTTAATCCGTCAAAGGGGGTCATAGGTCAACCTATGAACTCCTTTGACCCATATTAACTATTCTAATATGTCCCTAGGGGTCCTAGGACCACTAAGGACATATCTCATCATTTAATAGATCAAAGGGTGTCATAGGTCAACCTATGACCCCCTTTGACCCATATTAACCATTCTAATATGTCCCTAGAGGTCCTGGACCCCTAGGGACATATGTCCTCATTTCAAGGGTCAAAGAGGGTCATAGGTCACCCTATGACCCCCTTTGACCTATATGAACGATTTTAGTATGTCCTTAGGGGTCCTAGGATCCTAGGGACATCTTTCGTCATTTAATAGGTCAAAGGAGGTCATAAGTGACCTTATGACCCTCTTTGACCCATATATACCATTCTAATATGTCACTAGGACCCTTAGGGACATATCTCGTCATTTAGTAGGTCGTGGGTGGCCATAGGTCAACCTATGATTCTCTTTCACACATGTTAACCATTCTAATATGTCCCTAGGGGTCCTAGGACCCCTAGGGACATAACTCGTCATTTAATGGGTCAAAGGGGGTCATTGGTCACCCTATGATCATCTTTGACCCATATTAACCATTCTAATATGTCCCTAGGGGTCCTAGGACCCCTAGGGATATGTCTCGTCAATTAATGGGTCGTGGGGGGTTATAGGTCAACCTATGACCCCCTTTCACACATATTAATCATTCTAATATGTCCTTAGGGGTCCTAAAACCTCTAGGGACATACGTCATCATTTAATGGGTCAAAAGGGGTCATAGGTCAACCTATGACTCCCTTTCACACATATTAACCATTCCAATATGCCCCTAGGGGTCCTAGGACCCCTAGGGACATATGTCGTCATCTAATGGGTCAAAGCGACCTATGACCCCCTTTGACCCATATTAACCATTCTAATATGTCTGTAAGGGTCCTAGGACCCCTAAGGACATATCTCATCATTTCATTGGTCGTGGGGGGTCATATGTCAACCTATGACTCTCTTTCACACATATTAACCATTCTAATATGTCCCTAAGGGTCCTAGGACCTCTAGGGACATATGTCATCATATAATAATGGGTGAATGGGGGTCATAGGGTTTTGACCCATATATACCATTCTAATATGTCCCTAGGGGTCCTAGGACCCCTAGGGACATATGTCATCATTTAATGGGTTGTGGGGTGTCATAGGTCACCCTATGACCCCCTTTCACACATATTAACCATTCTAATATGTCCCTAGTTGTCCTAAGACCCCTAGGGACATATGTCATCATTTAATGCATCAAAGGGGGTCATAGGTCAACCTATGACCCTCTTTGACTCATATTAACTATTCTAATATGTCCCTAGGGGTCCTAGGACCCCTAGGGACATATCTCATCATTAAATGGATCAAAGGGTGTCATAGGTCAACCTATGACCCCCTTTGACCCATATTAACCATTCTAATATGTCCTTGATTGTCTTAGGACCCCTAGGGACATATGTCATCATTTCAAGGGTCAAAGAGGGTCATAGGTCACCCTATGACCCCCTTTGACTCATATGAACAATTCTAATATGTCCCTAGGGGTTCTAGGACCCTGAAGGACATATTTCGTCATTTAATGGGTCAAAGGGGGTCATAGGTCACCTTATGACCCACTTTGACCTATATATACCATTCTAATATGTCACTAGGACCCCTAGGGACATATCTCGTCATTTAATGAGTTGTGGGTGGCCATAGGTCAACCTATGACCCCCTTTCACACATATTAACCATTCTAATGTGTCCCTAGGGGTTTTAGGACCCCTAGGGACATAGCTCGTCATTTAATGGGTCAAAGGGGGTCATAGGTCACCCTATGATCCCCTTTGATCCATGTTAACCATTCTAATATGTCCCTAGGGGTCCTAGGACACCTAGGGACATAACTCTTCAATTAATGGGTCGTGGGGGGTCATAGATCAACCTATGACCCCCTTTCACACATATTAACCATTCTAATATGTCTATAGGGGTCCTAGGACCCCTAGGGACATATGTCGTCATTTAATTGGTGAAAGGGGTCATAGGTCAACCTATAACCCCCTTTTACACATATTAACCATTCTAATATGCCCTTAGGGGTCCTAAGACCCCTAGGGACATATGCCATCATCTAATGGGTGAAAGTGGGTCATAGGTCATCCTATGACCCCCTTTGACCCATATATACCATTCTAATATGTCCCTAGGGGTCCTAGGACCCCTGAGGACATATCTTGTCATTTCATGGGTCGTGGGGGGTCATATGTCAACCTATGACCCCCTTTCACACATATTAACCATTATAATATGTCCCTAGGGGTCCTAGGACCCCTAGGGACATATGTCATCATTTAATGGGTCAAAGGAGGTCATAGGTCATGCTATAACCCATCATTTAATGGGTCGGGAGGGTCATAGGTCACCCTATGACCCCCTTTCACACATATTAACCATTCTAATATGTCCCTTGGTGTCCCAAGACCCCTAGGGACACATGTTATTATTTAATGCGTCAAAGGGTGTCATAGGTCAGCCTATGACCCTTTTTGACCCATATTAACCATTCTAATATGTCTCTAGGGGTCCTAGGACCCCTAGGGACATATTTCATCATTTAATGGATCAATGGGGGTGATAGATAAAACTATGACCCCCTTTGAACCATATTAACCCTTCTAATATTTCCCTAGGGGTCCTAGGACCCCTAGGGACATATGTCGTCATTTCATAAGTCAAAGAGGGTCATAGGTCACCCTATGACACCCTTTGACCCATATGAATGATTCTAATATGTCCCTAGGGTTCATAGGACCCCTAGGGGCATATGTCATCATTTAATGGGTCTAAGAGACCTATGACCCCCTTTGACCCATATATACCATTCTAATATGTCACTAGGGGTCCTAGGACCCCTAGGGACATATCTCATCGTTTAATGGGTCGTGAGGGGCCATAGGTCAACCTATGACCCCCTTTCACACATATTAACCATTCTAATATGTCCCTAGGGGTTGTAGGACCCCTAGGGACATAGCTCGTCATTTAATGGGTCAAAGGAGGTCATAGGGTGAAAGAATTTGCCTAAGGAAAAAATTCACCCAAGAACTAAGAACTCAAACACAAGCACAACTGTAGACCAAAAATGGAGAGAGTATGATCATAATAACAATGTATTCAATACTTTATGCTAAGAGTACACTAAGAGTGCCTGAATATAAAGGCCGTAGGAGAGCTTCTAGAATGCATAGAAGTTAGCATCATGATATGTCATACAACCAAGCACATGTCCACCAGATTTGGATTATCCTCCATTAAGCACAGAAGTAAGTGTGATGATGAGAGGATAAGCCTACAAGGATGGGACACGCAAAACAGTGTTGTAGACACCATGTTCTCGAATAGATGTGCGTACTCCTGTGTTGTCAATATGACAACTCACAAGGTTGCACAAACTCCTAAGTGTCTCACAAATAAAAATAATAAAATAATGCAATATAATTAAATAATGTATTAACCTAAGTAAACTTAAGTAAGTGTAAATAGTAAAGTACTTATTTACACCAACACCCCCCCTTAAGTGCGAGTTAGGAGAATGCCCTTAAGCTTACGAACTTGGATGAAGATGCATAATGGGTCTCGGCTACGAGGCCATGTTAGGTACCCATGTACATAATGAAAATGCAATCTCCCATAAAGCGGGGAAAGAGCGAAAACCTCATGAGAAAAACCCTCCCCCAAAAAGAGAGATAGAAGAGGATGCATTGATGGATGGAGTAATCAAGACCCTCCCATTATGACATACATCCAGTATATAGAAAAGAGAATGAAAGAAGGAAGAGAGACAGAATAGGCTCCCCCTCCCAAAAGAAGAATGCCAACAAGTGAAAGCCACTCCGATGAAGAAGCTAGTCCAAGAATGCAGAATGGTGTTCCTCCCCTTAGGAAGAAACAATGCCCAAGGTACGGTCCTGAAGATGTATGGTGGCCCTGAAACCTGCTCAAGTATCCCTTACTGACATTGAAGTTCACCCCTTCCAACTGTGCTGAAAAGAATGAATGCAGATCTGTCAAAGATATCTGTTGAACCTGTTCCATTGAACCATTTGTCTCCTCTACTGACAAAGAATCCTCCACTAATTGATGTTCATAAGGATCCACAGTCATGCCAACCTATTCAGATTGATAATGTAGAGAATGGACATGAGGGTCAGAGTGAGCCCTCACAACAACTGTAGAAGTATCATCATCAATGAGAAGATGTGTGTCCTCAAGTCTGTCTCCCAAGTCAAATGAAGATGGGGCTAGAGGACGAGATGTACCATGCCTAGATGGACCTTTCACTGTGGCAATATATGCACATGGACTGGACTGATGTGACCTCTCACTGCAACTATCGACAGAACCCCACATATTTGAACTTGTTGAAGCACTATCGCTGGTGTCACTATCAGTTTCCACTGTGTATGAAGTATAGAGAGGAGTAGAGGATAAGGTCGGAAAACTTTCCTCAAAGTGAACATCCTTCTCCACAAAAATTTTGTGTGTCTTTGGATCCATAAGTCTATAAGCCTTAATATTGTCTTCATAACCAATAAAGGTACAAGGCCTAGGTGTCTATGCCTTGTGACCCCTGGAAGATCTGTTTGCCCAAGCAGGACAACCGAAGACTCTAAGGTGACTCACAACCGGTTTTCTACCACACCATGCCTCAAAAGGAGTCTTGCCATCTAAGGTTGGATGAGGAGACCTATTAAGTATGTGAGTAGCACTGCTAATGGCTTCAACTTCAAGTGCAGGATCGAGAGACTTGGCCTTTATCATGCAACTTGCCATGGTCTTGAGAGTCCTAATCCTCATAGCTGCAACATCTATCTTGTTCAGATTGAATGCCGATGAGTTTTGAAGATCAATCCCCTCAATTTTGCAAAATGTCTTAAGTCTCCTATCTACATATCTGTTCTCATTGTCCACTCTAATACTTTGATGGCTTTCCTTGACTTGTGTTCAACATGAGTCTTGAAGTCTTGAAGTTTATGAACTACTTCATTCTTATGATGAAGGAAGAAGACCCAAGTGAATCTTGAAAAGTCATCAACAAATGTGAGTATGTAGCGGCCTTGGTTGACTGAAGTCACTGCAAATAGTCCTGCTAATACCATGTGAACTAGCTGAAGAACAACTGGAGCTTGAGAAGACTTCCCTTTATCATACTTCTCCTTGAGATGCATATCCACTTAACAAGATGAACACTCCCCCTTAGAAAAGCTGATGTTGGGTAGACCTTTGACCATGCGTTTTGAGCAAAGTTTCTAAAGAGAGCAGAAGTCAAGGTGACCAAACCGCTCATGCCATAAGTTGATGTTTGAATTAGAGTGAGTTAACAAGGCTTGAGAAGAAATCTTAGGCACAAAATGGGAGAAGGAATAAAGCCTCCTGTCATCATTGACTTTCCCAACTGCTACCAATGAATCATCTTTGAGACTTCGCACCATCATTGAATCTGGAAGGAACTCAACCTTATGACCATCTCCAAGGTGAGTGATTTGGTAAACTGAAAGGAGATTAGAGCTTAGATTTGGAACATAGAGAACATCTTTGAATTCCCCATCTTCCATTTCTACATGTCCTTTCCCTTCAACTTCCATTTTTGCATCATCTCCCACAAAGATGTGTGGTGCCTTTGACTGCTTCAATGAAGAAAAGTCTTGCTTTGAAGAACCCATGTGGTAGGAGGCACCTGAGTCAAGTATCCATTTCAAAGAAGAATTTGTGTTGGCCATAAGTGCTTGACCTTTACCCTTTGAAGAGTTAGGAGTAGAATTCTTGGAAGTACCTGGCACTTGAATCTTATTCTTCTTGAGTAGATTTTCTAACTCATCGATTCTTTTTGTCTTACAATGATGCTCGTCATGATTTGGCTTTTTGCAATATGCACAAAAGAGTTTGTCCTTCTTTTCATTACTTCCCTTCTTGTTTGAAGAAGAACCACCTTGTTGAGAGGAATCATGTTGTGTCTCAGATTGTGTTTTCTGCTTCCACTGCTTCTTGTTGTTGTTTTTTTTCCCTTGACTAGATGTATGATCATCACGAGCTACTAAGGCTTTGGTCTTAGATGACTTGAGAAGACCAAAATCCACCAAGTGAGATTGTTCAACAATCAACATGTCTACAAATCCATCAAAGGAAGGCTTCTAGTAAGTAGATCCCATGGTCAACTTGTGAGTATTAAAGCTCGAAACAAAGTTGGCATACTCAGTAGGTAGCTTTTTCAGGATGTGATGTATCAACCTATCATCCTTCATGGGATTTCCACAATCGTTTAGAAGTGCCCTATACTCATTGACTTTGATGATATAATCCTGAATTGTGTCATAATTTTTAGGATCTAAGAGAAGTAGATCATCTTCAATCTAAAATCCCTTTTCTTCATCCACTTTACCATACAACTGTTCAAGTTTATCCCAAGCTTCCTTAGATTTTGAACAATTTATAATGTGAAAGAGAAGATCCCCATGTACACAACTCCTAATTACACCTAAAGCTTGTCGATCTTGACTTGTCCAATCAATGAGTTCTTTAGCATCAGTAGGTTTAGTGATTGTACCATCAACATAAAGACTATATCCTTTTTCCATTAATCTACTCCATGCAATATCTTTCCATGTAGAATAGGTGCGTGAAGTTAAAGGAGGACATTTAAAACCCATGATGCAGAAATGAAAGAGCACAAAATAGAGACACAAGAACACAATACACACCCCCCCCTTTTCATTCAATCAAAAGACTCCCCCAAAAAAAAGATGCTTTGGCTCTTTATAAGTAGTGCTTTTACAATGAGCCACTTGTCAAAATGAACAAAGTGGACTTTCTAATTTGGCTTTTACAACTACCTTATGAGGCTGAAATCTGTCACTTAAGCACTGTAGCTTAGTTTTTCAACAATTCTGAAAAGAATCAAAGCATTACAATGCCAAAGAAGGCCTAATTTTGAAAGTGAGAAATTTGTCCACACAACCCTAGAATTTGACTTCAAATTTGGAAAGTAGACAAAAAAAATGCACTTAAAAAAAAATAGAACCTGAAAAAGTGACCAGATGTGCCTGTACGGAGCTTCTGAAGTTGCAAAAGGCAGGATTATGCAGGTAAAATCACCAAAAAATGCAATTTTTGCAAAATTTGTGCACCAAAACCAAAAAACAACACCACTACTAGAAAATTTAAGAAATTTTACCTGATTTCAAAAAAAATTGAACCTAAATCGGAGTTCAGATGTCCAAGTTACGAGCTCGCAAAGTTAGGCTGCCAAATTGAAAAGCAATCTGGAGAGGGGTCTAGAGGAGAAACTGTGATGCTAAATTTGATGGTCAAATGACAATCAAAGTAGTTCTAAAATGCCCTATAATGACGTCCAGATGGGGGTCAAATTTAATACAATGTTCTCATGACGTCAGCAAAAATTTTGCCCACTGGATGACGTGGCAGATGATGTGGCAGTACGAATATGTACTGTACGAAATGTACGAAAAAGGCTAGCATGGCAAGAAATTGCATCATCTATCCACAGGATTACGTGGTAATGTCGGGTTGGCTACGTACTGTCCATGTGGCGGAACAAGTGGCAAACGTTTTAAAAAATAGCATTGCCGAAAATGCAAAAAATAGTGCCAAAAATGGGACAGCTGCCGGCGGGAAAGATCTGGTGGTAGGAATGTCTTCAGTTGTCGAAAAATAGTGAATAACGCCGGTCGAAAAAATGCAAACGCCATAAATCTTCACACGGATGCCAGGATAAGTGTTTAATCCCACATTGCGTGGGTTAGCACAGTCTGCGCTATATATGAAGAAAGAGTCACATACGATAAATAAATCCCAAAGCTGTTGCCGGATATTGGAAAGGTTGGCCGACGATGATGCCTACTGGGGATATGGTGTTCTTTGCAGATTTGCTGATACTACCGTTGCGAATTTGAAGATGTACGATCTCTACCGTTGTGTTGTAATAAATGGTGGGAAATAAACCCTACGAAATAATAAAAAATATTCGCTGTGCAGGCTGGAAGATATTGTCGGTTATGTTGGGCGGCCTGGCTAAATTTGGTAGGTGATGGTATCCGCCGGTTATGTGTTGACTAGGCCGGTTGGTTTGAATTGTGCTGAAAACCGACAATTGATGCGGCTAGTTAAGGGTCTGTCGATTGGTGGTGTTTGAATTTGACTTGCCGAACACTAAAGTTGCAGGTACGACCTGAGATTAAGCCAAAAATTAAAATCCTACAAAAAAAATAATATCCACCAAATGTGCAGTACGGGATTTGACAGTCTGTACTGCAAAAAAAAATTTCTCTAACAAATAGAGTAATTTTGAAAATGCTTCCGAAAATAGCAACAAAGAAAATAAAAATGATAGATCCAAAAATAATTAATAAAATCTGCAAAAGATCATACCCATACTACAAATTGGGGCTTCCGAGTTCTGATTTGCAAAAAAAATTTGCCTCACGATCGACTATGGCCCAAAGTAGGCATGCTTATAGTTGATTTTCACCAGTTCAGCGTTCCAGACGCAATGGAGAGGTCAGATCTGGTGCTGGACGCTCCCAATTTCTGCAGGACTCCGGATTCAAGCTGAGGTGATGAAGCATGCAAGAGGTCTCGAATGGCTTGTGAAGAGAAAGTCTCCAAGCTCTAAAACCATGTAAGAATTTTCCTAAGGGCAAAATTCACCCAAGAACCAAGAACTCAAACACAAGCACAACTGTAGACCAAAAATGAAGAGAGTATGATCAAAATAACAATGTATTCAATACTTCATGCTAAGAGTACACTAGGAGTGCCTGAATATAAAGGCCCCAGGAGAGCTTCTAGAATGCATAGAAGTTAGCATCATGATGTGTCATACAACCAAGCACATGTCCACCAGATATGGATTATCCTCCATTAAGCACAGAAGTAAGTGGGGTGATGAGAGGATAAGCCTACAAGGGTGGGACACACAAAGCAGTGTTGTAGACACCATGTGCTCAAATAGAGGTGCATACTCCTGTGTTGTTAACATGACAACTCACAAGGTTGCACAAACTCCTAAGTGTCTAACAAATAAAAATAATAAAATAATGCAATATAATTAAATAATGCATTAACCTAAGCAAACTTAAGTAAGTGTAAATAGTAAAGTACTTATTTACACCAACAACCTCCTTTGACCCATATTAACCATTCTAATATGTCCCTAGGGGTCCTAGGACCCCTAGGGACATATCTTCTCATTTAATGGGTCGTGGGGGGTCATAGGTCAACCTATGACCCCCTTTCATACATATTAATCATTCTAATATGTCCCTAGGGGTCCTAAGACCCCTAGGGACATATGTCATCATTTAATGGGTCAAAGGGGGTCATAGGTCAACCTATGACCCCCTTTCACACATATTAACCATTCTAATATGTCCCTAGGGGTCCTAGAACCCCTAGGAACATATGTCGTCGTTTAATGGGTCAAAGCGGCTCATAGGTCACCCTATGACCCCCTTTGACCCACATTAACCATTCTAATATGTCCCTAGGGGTCCTAGGACCCCTAGGGACATATCTCATCATTTAATGAGTCATGGGGCTCATAGGTCAACCTATGACCCCCTTTCACACATATTAACCATTCGAATATGTCTCTAGGGGTCCTAGGACCCCTAGGGACATATGTCATCATTTAATGGGTCAAAGGGTGTCATAGGTCACCCTATGACCCCCTTTGACCCATATATACCATTCTAATATGTCCCTAGGGGTCCTATGACCCCTAGGGACATATGTCATTAGTTAATGGGTCGTGAGGGGTTAGAGGTCACCCTATGACCCCCTTCCACACATATTAACCATTCTAATATGTCCCTAGGTGTCCTAGGACCCCTAGGGACATATGTCGTCATTTAATGCGTCAAGGGGCCCCCTTTGACCCATATTAACCATTCTAATATGTCCTTAGGGGTCCTAGGACCCCTAGGGACATATCTCGTCATTTAATGGATCAAAGCCTTTGACCCATATTAACCATTCTAATATGTCCCTAGGGGTCCTAGACATATGTCATCATTTCATGGGTCAAAAGGGGTCATAGGTCACCCTATGACCCCCTTTGACCCATATGAACGATTCTAATATGTCCCTAGGGGTCCTAGGACTCGTAGGGACATATGTTGTCATTTAATGGGTCAAAGGGGGTCATAGGTCACCCTATGACCCCCTTTGACTCATATATACCATTCTAATATGTCACTAGGGGTCCTAGGACCCCTATGGACATATCTAATCATTTAATGGGTCGTGGGGGGCCATAGGTCAACCTATGACCCCCTTTCACACATATTAAGCATTCTAATATGCCCCTAGGGGTCCTAGGACCCCTAAGGACATAGCTCATCATTTAATTGGTCAAAGCGGGTCATAGGTCACCCTATGACCCCCTTTGACCCATATTAACCAATCTAATATGTCGCTAGGGGTCCTAGGACTCCTAGGGACATATCTTGTCATTTAATGGGTCGTGTGGGGTCATAGGTCAACCTATGACCCCCTTTCACACATATTAACCACTCTAATATGTCCCTAGGGGTCCTCGGACCCCTAGGGACATATTTCATCATTTAATTGGTCAAAGGGGGTCATAGGTGAACCTATGACCCCCTTTCACACATGTTAACCATTCTAATATGCCCCTAGGGGTCCTAGGACCCCAGGGACATATGTTGTCATTTAATGGGTCAAAGCGGGTCATAGGGTTTGACCCATATTAACCATTCTAATATGTCCTTAGGGGTCTTAGGACCCCTGGGGACATATCTCATCATTTAATGGGTCGTGGGGCACACATATTAACCATTCGAATATGTTGTCATTTAATGGGTCAAAGGGGGTCATAGGTCACCCTATGACCCCCTTTGACTCATATGAATGATTCTAACATGTCCCTAGGGGTCCTAGGACCCCTAGGGACATATGTCGTCATTTAATGGGTCAAAGGGAGTCATAGGTCACCCTATGACCCCCTTTGACCCATATATATCATTCTAATATGTCACTAGGGGTCCTAGGACCCCTAGGGACATATCTCATCATTTAATGGGTCGTGGGGGGTCATAGGTCAACCTATGACCCCCTTTCACACATATTAACCATTATAATATCATCATTTAATTCGTCAAAGGGGGTCATAGGTCAACCTATGACCCCCTTTGATCCATATTAACCATTCTAATATGTCCCTAGGGGTCCTAGGACCCCTAGGGACATATCTCGTCATTTAATGGATCAATATTAACCATTCTAATATGTCCCTAGGGGTCTTACGACCCCTAGGGACATATGCCATCATTTCATGGGTCAAAAGGGGTCATAGGTCACCTTATGACCCCCTTTGACCCATATGAACGATTCTAATATGTCCCTAAGTGTCTTTAGACCCCTAGGGACATATGTCATCATTTCATGGATCAAAGGGGCTCATAGGTCACCCTATGACCCCCTTTGACCCAAATGAAGGATTATAATATGTCCCTAGGGATCCTAGGGACATATCTCGTGATTTAATCGGTCAAAGGGGGTCACAGGTCACCCTATGACCGCCTTTGACCCATATTAACCATTCTAATATGTCCCTAGGGGTCCTAGGACCCCTAGGGACATATTTCGTCATTTAATGGGTCGTGGCCTATGACCCCATTTCACACATATTAACCATTCTAAGTGTTCTAGGACCCTAGGGACATATGTCATCATTTAATGGGTCAAAGGTGACCTATGACCCCCTTTGACACATATTAACCATTCTAATATGTCCCTAGGGGTCCTAGGATTCCTAGGGACATATGTCGTCATTTAATGGGTCAAAGGGGTTCATAGGTCACCCTATGACCTCCTTTGATCTATATGAACTATTCTAATATGTCCCTAGGGGTCCTAGGACCTCTAGGGACATATGTCATCATTTAATGGGTCAAAGGGAGTCATAGGTCACCCTATAACCCCCTTTGACCCATACGAATGATTCTAATATGTCCCTAGGGGTCCTAGGACCCCTAGGGACATATGTCATCATTTAATGGGTTAAAGGGGGTTATAGGTTACCCTATGACCCCCTTTGACCAATATGAATGATTTTAATATGTCTCTAGGGGTCTTGGAACCCCTAGCGACATATGTCATCATTTAATGGGTCAAAAGGGGTCATCCTATGACTCCCTTTGACCCATATTAACCATTGCAATATGTCGCTAGGGGTCCTAGGACCCCTAGGGACATATGTCGTCATTTAATGCGTCAAAGGGGGTCAATGGTTGACCTATGACCCCCTTTGACTCATATATATTAATAATATACGTATATATTAATAACATATATATATATATATGATGTTATTATATTTAATAAAAATATTACGTTATTATATATATGTATTACGTTATTATATTTAATGAAAATATTTTGTTATTATATATATATTAATAACATAGATATTAATATAATAAAGTATAATACATATTATATATTTATATATAATATATTACGTTATTATACATATATTATATTAATATACATATTAATATAATAATATATAATACATATTATATATATATGACGTTATTATATTTAGTAAAAATAATAATAATATAAATTATATTTATAGATTGTAATAAGATTAACATAATATATGATTATATATTTATAAATTATATTTATAGATTGTAATAAGATTAACATAATATATGATTATATATTAATAGATTATATCTTATATCTTTACATTACGTTATTATATATATATACATAGTAATATAAGTGAAATAATTTATAAATCATAAGCTATAACTTTTAAATGCAATTTTCCCTCCAAAATGGGTTGGGATTTGAAATTTCCCACCCAAATTCTGCCGAAGCATATCAGATATCCGATTTCAAATCGGATATCCAATTAGGCTTGGTATTTACCAAGCCTACTCGGTCAACCCAAAAAACATGTTTGAAGAGGGTTTTAGTGATACTCAGACTTCGGGTAGCTGTCTAACAATGCTATTTTGATCAAAATTGAATGAAACGAAAAGGGTTTTTTAACATCACTCTCGAGATTCCATCAATATAATTTTTGTCAAATTCTGAGTTTGATAAGTATTTATTAGTTAATTATTAATGAAGATTATTGTAAAGTGCTGATTGACATACTGATTGAAAAATAGCTATAACTTTCAAACGGTATAACATTTTTTAAATCTAAAAGTTGTGTCACATTCTATGCTTTGCCTAGTATAAGAAAAAATAAATTTAAATCAAATTTGGTAAAATTTTCTATTAGTTAAGGTGGTCAGACACGAGACTTTTTTTTTTTTCCAAAATTGTTTTGGTAGAAAATTCATATTTAATTATTTATTTGGAATAAAAATATCAAAAAATATGCGTCACATCCAGACATGAGTCTACTTTTCATATCTATAATTATATTAAAAAAATATTATCATTTGATTTTGATTAAGGTGGTCAGACATACACCTACTTTTTATTTTTGCCTTGAAATTTTTGTAGTACTGCATTAAAATTCAAACTTTTGACCAATCAATTATTTTTTTTCTCTTGATAAGGCCTAGTAGTTTAGAAACTACATTCAATTTCCTACATATTATTTTCTTACAAATTTTTGATATAAAGTCCATAACCACTTCAAAACTATGTGTCAAGTTGACATAACCTTGATTTGTTGATTATTCACGGCCACTTAAGGCCATAGTTTGGTACACCATGATCCTACACATGCCCATTCCCATTCTACCACAAGGAAATAATCTTTCCTTTATACCAAGTCCTAGAACAAGTTATTGAGTTGGTATTGGGGATTTTTCAACTTACACTAATAATATAGGACCATCTTAAGATATTACATTTACACGTTACATTACAATATTACATCTTTTCACAATTATAACTAAATTGTCAACTCATGGTCTTTATAACTCTTCACACGTGTAACCTCTAACATTGCTAACTCAACCATGTCATCTTTACCATGTCTTCTACCTCTCTACAACCTCTCTTAACTAGATTCTATCTCTATTAGGAGTAATAATAAAAACATCAGTAACTGCTACACATGAACTATGTCTAAATGTTGTCTTAAATAAATCTCAAATATTCACTATCTTCATATTTCAATATGCACTCATAGCCTTGTCTTCAGAACACTCTATAGAATATCTTGTTAAGTGTGCATCACATCAGCTTCAATCCTCAAATGACACAACCTCAATCTTTGTTTTTTGCCCTGTCGATCTTATAAAATAACATGTATGTTGACATCAATGACAAGCACTACCATGAATGCAACATATGACCAATGTATCATCTCTCCAACAATGCTAGGATACTCCTGCATAGGAATACTGACAATATTCATTCTAACAATCTCCATTTGACATTGATGGAAACAGACATGAAGAAAGATCAAAGTTCCATGAATACAAACATCTTTGTTATAACTGCTCCCCCATTCATATTGTCCATGAATGTTCATTATACTATAATCATCTTTTCAAATCTTCTAAATCAATAAAACCAATCTCTCAAGAACATCAATCTCCCTTATAGATATTATTTCCCCATTGATATCAATATTCTCTCCCATAAGATATCTTCTACTCTCCCTCAAATATATATATCTCTTATATGCAAAGGATGTTTTTCATGTGCTACTCCCCTCCATTGACATCAATGACAAAGACATCATTATGTTAATACAAATACATAAGATATACAATAAAATCAAGTGTCCAAAGACATTTTTAATTTCCAATAGCAAGAGCCCTTCATGACTCAACTCAAATGCAGATACTCCCCCATAGAGGAAGAATCAAGTGTCCAGTCTAGATAAAGAATAGTGCTCTGCTACCACTAGACTAATGCAATCTCTACATCAACTAATCAAAAGTAGACTAGGGCATAACCCCGAGCATACCTCTCAAGTACTCCTAAGTATCCTTAGGAAAAGCCTATGTAAATATATTTTCTATCTTCTCCTTTGTACTAATATACTCCAATTTGATCTCCTTCTCTGAAACTTTCTCTCTCAAAAAGTTATACTTAATAGATATGTGTTTTGTCTTTGAATATAAAATGGGTTTTTTTGATATACTCAATGTATCTGTGTTATAAAAATGTATGATAATAGGCTCTGTAAACTCAATTCCAATGTCCTTCAACATTTGTTTCATCTAAATGATCTAATTTTAATTATTTGATACTACTGCATACTTTTCTTCTCTCATGCTCTGTGAAATATAGTCTTATTTCTTTCTTAGCCAAGAAACCAATATGTCTCCTAAGAATAATGTTCCACCACTTGTACATTTTTTTTTCATCCACACTATTTGCCAAATCCACATCAGTGTATGCACATAACGTAAAGTCATTTGATCTGTCATACCATAAACCAAAATTAGGTGTTCCCTTCAAATATCTAAAAATTCTTTTCTCTTCTCCATAATGTGATTCTTTAGGATCAACTTGAAATCTCGTGAAAATATCAACTGTATTATCTATATTTAGTTTGGGGTGTTAGATATTGCAATTCTCCAATCATAACCCTATACTTCTTATGTTTAACAATAGGCGTTTCATCTTTTCTAGATAACTTGTGACCAATTACCATAGGTATTCCAATAGGTTTACAACTCTCTAAATCAAATATTTTCAAAAAATCTTTCAAATACTTAGTTTTTAATATGAAAATGCCATCATTGTTTCGCATAATCTGCAATCCAAAGAAATATTTCATCTCACCAATCATGATCATCTCAAACTCTTTCTTCATTTTTGCTACAAATTCTTATCTTGCTTCATCATTGCCTCCAAAGATTATATCATTTGAAAAAACACTTCAACAATTAGTAAGCCATTTTCAATTTCCTTCAAATATAAATTATTGTCACTGGTATGTTTAGAACATCCCAATTTTACCAAATACTTATCCAATCTCACTTACCATACTCTAGGCACTTGTTTTAATCCATACAATGTTTTCTTCAATTTACAAACCATATCTCCTTCTTCTATCAAAGGAAAACCTTTAGAATGCTCAATGTAAACTTCTTCTTCAAGTTCTCTATTTAGAAATGCTGATTTTCCATCCATTTGATACACTTTGAATTTCTTGTTAGTTGCATGTGCCAAAAATATTCTAATTGCTTCTATTCTAGAAAAACATGTAAAAGTTTCTTCATATTTAATACTTTCTCGTTGTGAATAACCTTTACATACCATTTCTTTTTTTCTCACAACCTCACCTTTTTCATTCATCTTATTTTTAAAAGCCCACTTAGTTCCAATAACATTCTTATCCTTAGGTCTAGGAACCAATTCCCAAGTGTTATTCTTTTCAATCCAATCTAGGTCTTCTCTCATAGCTTAATCTAAAAGTCATGTTTGCTAGCTTCACTAGCACTTTTAGGTTCAACTTGTGAAATCAAACATAGTTTTTCATCTACCTTGTTCCTTGTCATAACACCTTTTTATTTGATTCCAATTATTTGATCAGAAGGGTGCTTCTTTATCAAATTCTTATTAGGTATCACAAGATCATCTCTGAGTTCTGTTCTAGGTTTAGTCCTTGGTTCTTCTCTTTGCTCCACAACATGTATCTCATTCTGTACTTAATTTTGTAAATCAATATCAATTTCATAAAACAATTTAACATTCTCTTGGTTAGGCCTTAGATTAGTCTCTTTATCACAATTCTCTTATAGATTCAAGAGCTTCTTGCAATGTCATGCTACTTTCAATAGCACAAAGGTTGGGAGTCACTCCTTAACCTTGAAATCGGATAGTGATAGAACTCAACAAAACAGAAGTGAAAGTTTTCAGATTATTGAAAGATGTGAAAATATAGTTAATTGTAGACCCTCAAATTCAAGACATTATAGACATACATGTGGTTGAAATCCTAGAAACATACAGATTATTACTAAGTAGAGAATGGACAAAGTGCTTAAGAGGATGGTTCTCAACTAATTTTACTCAATTATGACTACCGTGGAAGGAACTGAATAGTCAAATCAAGATTGATGATGAGCCAAAGCTGAAGACAATGATCACAGAATACAATGCACCAAACGAGGTAGCATTTTTCCAAGCCGAGTTAGACTCCTACAAAGTGATGTCTGTTGATATAATTGCAGTTTAGAGACCCGACCATTTGAATAAAGAATCTAGGATCCCTACCCCAAAAGAAGAACTCATCACTCAATTTGTAGATAGTATGGTTGCAAACTTATAATGCTTAGGCGAGGAAGCATACCCAAATACTTTACTTCTTTTAGGATTCTGTAGGTTACACAAAGTCAGTCATTCAAAATTTGAATGCTCACATTGTCACAAAGCAATTGCTAGGGTACGCACTCAAATAATGCAATCCAAGAATGGTCAAATTCCAAATAAGGTACAAAAGGAAAGTTCAAGTTCTATGTGCACATCTAAATCTATGGGGATTGATGAAGAAGAGAAAAAAACATTTTACTGCGTCATATAGTGACACTTCTTCAGATGGTGTGGATTTAATCTAATCCTCCACCTAGATGATCAAAGTCCTAAGGAGAATATGTTTTGTAAAAGGACAAGGTTAGACCTCCGTGGTTGTTCGTATGAAACCACAAATGGATAAGATTATCGAATTAATTGGGGATATTCAAAGTGAATAAGAAAAAAAAATTACCCCTATATCAAAGATAAACTATGGCAACTCACCAAGTCCACCACATAGAACATTGCAATGGATCCCAAAGAAATAATATTTTAAAACTCAAGTGAAGGAAAAGCTACGTACAAATAAATACAAGTCCAAAAAGCGCAAAGAACAACCAATTTGGACACTCAGGTTTGATGACTCTAAATGCAAATTAGGAGCTAGCATAAGTATTGAATTAATTAATCCCAAAGGTAGGTCTTTTTATGTAGCGTATCGCTTATAATTTAGATGTACTAACAATGTTGTAGAGTATGAAGCCTTGATTCAAGGACTTCTCTATGCATTAGAGAAAAATGTCAAAGCTCTCGTGATTGAAGGAGACTCTAAGTTGGTCATTAGACATGTGAAATCAATCTATTATTGCAATGATAGGAGACTACTTACACATCAAAAAAGAGTTTGGGACTTGTTGGAATATTTTGAGGCCTTGAACATAAGGTCCATTCCAAGGAAGAAGAACATGGTGTCTAATGCCCTTGCCATTTTCGCAAGTGCGTTGTAGCCCGTTGAAAGAACAAAGCTACAGAGATTTTTAGTTGAATTGGTTGCTACCTCATTTATTCTAGATATCATTATGAACTTCCAAGTCTTCCAAGATGACCAACATATTCTTGAGTTTGTTATGTGCAATGGCCTTTTCAAGGGACAAGAGATTGATGATACTCTCGACAACAAACCTAAAGACAATGAGCTAGAGGATAAAGATGGGATTATAAATTTGAAGACCAATACTATTCCTAAGGGGATGGTAGAGTTGGAATACATCTTCAATTGAGAGGAATCAAGACGTAGTAAAAGAAATGTTGAAGAAAAGGGGATTGAAGAATGTGATTCATATTATCTAGGCACAAAATCAAATCCTAAGTTAGTAAGAATAGGCAAGGCATGTAACCCTCAAGAACGAGAAAGTATGCTTCAATTTCTTGTAGAATACAAAGACATCATAGCACAGAGTTATGAAGAACTCAAGACGTACGATCCTGAGATCATCACTCACAACATTTAATTGAAAATTAATGCCAAACCCTTTTATCAAAGATAGAGACTAGTGAATCCCATAGTTGAGCCTTTGATAATGAAAGAAGTACAAAATTAGTTACCTTATGCTAAAATTATTTTCCCAATCTGACATTCTACATGGGTTGCTAACATAGTTCCGGTAAGGAAAATAACTGGAGAAATTCACCTTTGTGTGGATTTTTGCAATTTGAACTTGGCTTCCCAAAAAGATAATTAACCATTGCCCTCACTTGATGAAGTATTACAAATTGTGAATGGGTCTAAAATGATGTCTTTTCTAGATGGATACTTTAGATACAACCAAGTGATGGTAGATGAAGAAGATAAGTTGAAGATTGTATTTACAACAAAATGGGGAACCTTTGCATAGAGAAGGATATCTTTTGGGATGATCAATGTAAAAGTGCACTCTTTCAAAGTAGTGCACCTATGCACCTTCTGATAGTTTCAGACGGATTTTTTTTTTAACTTCTGAAAATTGCAAATTTTCAAAATAGTGATTTTCTTTTCTTTCTCTGAAAGTTATTGAGGCCCTCCTTCTAGCACCACTTCTGTTGAGTTGTTATTTTGTATGATGCTTAACGACATGAATCCTTTTGAAATCCTCTCTTGAAAAGCTAATCTAGGATCAACTCCAAGGTTCTGGGCGATCTTTTGACCTACTAGAATCCACTCAATTGAAGATAAATGTGTATGTTCACGAGGAGAACTTTGCTAGTTCGACCAATTTCAGATAAGATATTTGATCTACTATTTTGAAAAGTAACCACAAAAGAGATATATTTTTTGGTATTTTATATTTTATGATGAATGCAATTTATCAATGCAACTATACAAATTCCTATATTAACCAAGTGTTAGCAAAGAAAATAACAAAGATAAAGTAACCAGAGATTAAAGAAAATAATTTGAAAGGGAAATTCTTAACAAGCATAAACCACGGTGACAACATGTCTACGAGTTAAATCATTGAAAAGATTAGGTAGGAAACCAATGAAAATAGGAGTAGTGCTTCCTCAATTCCACCAATGCAATCGTCAATGGAGTTTTTCCTTTGATTCAAAACCATGAATTGTATAATTTCTATCGAATCTTAGAGGTCCACTCCATGTCATTCTTCATTTGATACATTAGTGAGGTCTTTAAAATCTTAACACTCACATAGTTTCTAGTATATTTGATTAAAAAAATATGGAGCTAGGTATTCCTAAGAAATGTAATGTTTCACGTTCTCTTTAGAAAAATAATTCTTCACATGCAGTTATTAGACTTCTGAAACATCAAGAACAATATTTACAATAGATGCAATTTAATTTCTCTGAGCTTCAAATTACTAAACCTACAGGTGTGATGAGACTATAACCAATGATATAAACATCTACAACAACATGAGTTATATTGAGATCTCTAAAACATCTTATGTTTGTTTGTCCTCACTTTTATTGGTGTATGAAAACTCCGAGGAGAAGGTTACACAACCTTCCTTAATCATGCAAATGCATGATCGTAGGTACAAGAGACAATATATTTGATACAACCAAATATCCTTTATCATTGGTTACATAAAATATTCTACAAAAATATGCACTTTTCTCTCTAGTAGAGAAACTTATTTCTCTACTTATTTCTTTTTTCAAAGCGACATTTAGGCCTCTCCAAGCATTCTAGAAACATCTTCAACAAGTAACCTATATGCAAGTCATGAACTATATAAGAGTATTTATGTATTTTTCAAGTGTATCTTGTGCATTCATTTTTTACATTTAGATGATCTATACATTATCTTATGAAATTGGAATGAAGTAAAATAATAGCTTTATTGTGATGGCGAAGACCTAAGTCTCACTACACAATGCTCATATTATACCAAACAATAGCCATATTAATGTTTTTATTAACAATGGCCAATGAATTAATATGTAGTACATTTCAATGTTCAATATAAAAATACAACTCTTATATTGATAGAAATTATTTTAGATCATACATGCTTTACCACTATGCGCTATGTTATGTTCTAGCTATTGCATATAGAGACTTGATTCTCTCAACAAAAACATGTAGGTTTGATGGCATTCTCTCCTTTTAAAACTATAATATATAAATTAGGCACCCTTAGCTTCTCTAAGAATGCACTATTTTTTTTATTAATAAAAATAAGATTGAATTGGTTTCCATAACACATTATAATGAAACAACCAAGAGACAATTGGTAAACATTTCATTAGATTAAAAAATAGAAGAAAAATAAAACCACCAACAAGCTTGGAAAGAATAAAAAAGACATAACATAGAAACAAAACAAGAAACAAAGACTTACTATAATTAGTCAAATGATAAATTTGCCAACCCTATATGTTTGCCAACCCTTGGAGATAAATTTAACTTATTCGTCAAATCGAGCTTCTATGATTGTATTTCATAAATGAAGCAACTATTTGTGTTCATGTTGACATGTAGATGTGAATTGTCTTAGATCTAAAGTGCTAGGCATGCATTTATAATTTGTGGGGTTGTTGGGCCATCATATGACCAGGGCGCTAAACGTACTGCTGGCAGATTCATCCACCGCCAAACCGCGTTAGGCGAGTGCAATGCTTAACGTGTAAATCTTCACCTCTTTTTTGTGGACGAAAAACTAAAACAAAAAAATCAGTATTTTTAAGCGTGTGACAATCACATCACGCTGTCTTACCAAGTCAAATCCATCATTGGAAGTCAATATATTCCGCTGTAGGAGAAATATTCAGACGGTATTCAGCTCATCCTGTTTTGGGTAGTTTATGTTGGGAGTTTGGCATCTATTTACTGTGGCGTGGTATTATTGTACACTATATTAAATAAGGCATAATGGGTGTTCATCTCAATTGTTGAGCTCATTTTTCTCTTTATAATAAAGAGTTAAATATTTATGAAAAATTTTAACCATAAGATAATTTGTGTTTTCTTAGGTGCAAGTTTTAATTTTGAATAAGGTATATATATATATATATTTTTGATTTGTGATATAGTTAGGTGTCTCTTTTGTTTTATAATTTGGAACTAAAAATAGATCACTCATAACTATAAAAGGATGAGTATGTGCTATCAAGTTGTTGCAAAATATAAAAAGTGGTCATAAGTTTGACATTTTTGTAAAACATGAATGATGGTCATATATCCATCATTCATACTTGGGTGGAAGACTCACAAGATGAAAAAAAAAATGATACTTGCCAAGACTTCACTTTGCAGGTCCCACAAGATATTTGATTATGAAGTGGAATATATCGACCTCATTATAGCTTAGAGTAAAGTGCTTTCACTGCGAAGCACAAGTTAGTTCAATATATTACAAGTTATGTGTAGATCCAAAACTAGATCATCCATGAAGTATAGAAAAGATGGAATATTTTTATCCTTGAAAAATAATGGAATGATCACAAGTACAATTGTTTTATATTTAATCTTCGTGGTGGAGAACAACTTGTCTAACGAAATTTACAATAGTGTGTCTTAGACTTTAGTTCATTGGTCCCACTAGATACCGATTCAAGTGTTATTAATAAAGAAATATAAATTACAATAATAAATGTAGACTTCACTTCATAAGCCCCAACAAATCATTTTTAATTTTTATTTAATTAAAAATCTTATTCAATGGTACATAGTCATTGCCGTAGTAGGATGAGTAGGAATAGTCAAGTTGTTGGTAAACATGAAAAATTGTTGTAGGTTTGACATTTTTTAAAACATGAATGATGGTCATAGGTTTGATATTTCCATATTTATTCTATATGGGTGGAAAGCAACTCATATACTAAACATAAAAAATGATACTTGTTAAGACTTCACTTTGCAGGCCCCACTAGATATTTGATTACAATGTGGAATATATACACCTCATTATAGTGTAGAATTAGGTGCTTTAGTTCAATATATTACAAGTCATTTGTGAATCCAAAACGAGATATTCTATGAACTATAAAAAAGATGGATTTCTAATTGTCCTTGAAAAACAAGGGGATGCTCACAAGTACAATTGTTTGGTATTGTGGAGAACAACTTGTCGAATGAAATTTAAAAAGTACGTATTAGACTTCACTTCATTAGTCCTACTAGATATCAATTCAAAGTTTCTATTATTATAGAAATATCAATTACAATAATAAGTGTTAGACTTCATTTCATATATAGCGTTAGAATTAGTTTTACAAGTCCCACTAGATATTCATTCAAAGTGTTTGCCTCTAGAAAGATATATATTACAATAATTCGTGTTAGACTTCACTTCGTAGGTCCCACTAGATATGCATTAGTCTCTTTACTATCAATGAAATGTGTAAAATGTGGTATGTTTATTGTGGTTATGAGGGACACTTATTATCCATACAATGACAACGCACTGATATAGAGTGGGCCCTTTCTATAGTGGTTGTGGTTCATGCTAGTTACGTGAGGGAGAGTTATTTTTGGTCTTAAAGAATGTAAAGATACGAGTGGTTTCGTTAATTTGGTGCCCGTCACACCAACCCGGTTGAAAAAGAAATGCAGTTGTTCCAACGTCGATTCATGGAAACATAGAAACTGATTAATAATAATTCAATGACCAATTCCGTTCTTTGTAAGTGGAATTAGTTAAAGAGAGAGCAAGAGTAAACAATGATTTCAGATGAGAGAGGCAACGTTGAATATAATCGATTGTTATGTCAGCAACATTAGTTAATAAAATAATAATAATAATAATAATAAGAATTCTACAGCTTTGGCAGACCGCGACTTGGTCGGAAGGCCGACAGCTGCAAAAGAATCTTTTTTATTCGCAGTGATACACATATACATCATCTTCTTACTTTCTTCATCTTCCCTTCGTATGTACATTCTTTCTTTCTTTCTATGTCATCAATAGTGGATTACTCATGCAAAATTTATGAGGTTAATTATAATATAATCAAGGTATCCAAAATAACATTCGCTTAGAAGTGTTCCTTGTGAAACTCGAATTTGGTGCTTCCCTTCTGGTTGAATTCGTGTGAGAGCTCGCCCAACTCTTGTGCCAGTTTTGGAAGTCCACAATAAAACACTCCTGTTCCATGAACAATAACAATAATGCATTGTTATTATTATAGTGTGAGAATAAATGGAAAATGGGACCACCCAATGTGCGATTTTAGGCAAAACTATTGTTACAAAAAGTCGAAATTTGCTCATATTTTGTGAGGGTCCATTAAGAAAAGTTTCCAGTTTGGAGATCTTTTTGAAGTGGGAAAAGAGATAGGAGTTTATAAAATGTGGTTAAAAAAACTTACCAACTTTTGCATTGGGGTGTTTTGTACAAATTCTTGAGAAGACCTTTTTCCAGTTGGGCCTGGCGAAATGTGTACGAACCTGAATTCAAGATTGGACTTTTATGAGATTTTGATACGATTGAGAGCAAACCCATTTGGTCTTTGAGTGAAGAAAGGGAAGATAAACACAAGAATGTATAATGGTTGGGGATAAGTAAGGAAAGTACCCTTGTGCCAGAGACAATATCGACACCGTGCTTGGCATGATTGAGAGCTTGGACCATGGCGATCAGTGCAGATCTTGCATCTCCTTCCTCGTACACGCTCGTCAAGTAGTTGTGCATTTCAATCACATCCTGCAACACCCATTACTCCCTTTTCTTTAATAATCATTCCAAAGCACAAATCTTCATCATGCAATACACATAGGTACATGTATGATCTTTTTGTCAACAATCTAAGATTCTAAGCTGATATATTTAAATTCTAAAAGCCAAATCTTTGACAAGACATTGAATTCTCAAAACCAAATCTTAAACAAGGGATACATAAATACATACATATACACTATCTCTCGGTTGAACTACCATCTCTTAACATTCTAATTGGGAGTCCCAAAAGAAAAGCCTTCATCATATAAGGCAAATACAAATACTACATTGTGGTTGAACTATTTGTCAGTCAATCTAACCTCGTCTGTTTGGGTTTTAAAAGGTAAGTTATTTATATAATATACATATATGAATGCAAATGGATGATCTATCATGTATTAGTAATTTGATTCAAACTATAGAAGTGGAATCTACATCATACAAGACATACAAATACAAATTCTATTTTTTATCAATCTATCATTTATTAACAATCTAATATTCAATATATCCTGAGTTCCCAAAACCATATCTTGATTATACAAGACAAATATGACAAATACAAATACCACCTTTAGACTGACCTAGCATTTTTCAAC
The DNA here is from genome assembly GCA_028749045.1 of Cupressus sempervirens. Classification (NCBI taxonomy): domain Eukaryota; kingdom Viridiplantae; phylum Streptophyta; class Pinopsida; order Cupressales; family Cupressaceae; genus Cupressus; species Cupressus sempervirens. The sequence continues at coordinate 648,745,528 of CM053789.1, read as the reverse complement.
AATCTAATTTAATATGTCTAAGTTCCAAAAACCTAATTTGTCATATACGAGCGATATACAAACAATTTTATAAATACAAATATTATCTTTGACTTGATCAACTATTTTTTAGGAATCTAATTTAATTTATTTTTAAATTCAAACACAAATACTACCTTTTGATCGATCTACCATTTTTCAACAATCTAAGGGAAAGGTACCAGTAATGGTTATGTTTCCTAAATGGTGCATATCGGATTTCAATTATTATTTTCAATTGCCTTTGTATATAACTTGACTTCTAAAAGATAAGGTTTCAACTTCTAGGTATTAACAGTTTGCATTAGAGGAGTCATTATGTGCCAACAGATCAAAAAGTAGTCATTTCAAAGTGTCAAACAATATATGACCCCTCTTGCACCAATAACTATTCGCTCAAAATCACTAATACTTTTTGACAATTGTCTTAGTAGTGGCTCACAAATCTCTAGTGGTGGTGCACAAATAGGTCAATCATGAAAAATCAAAAAACTAAAAGATAATTTTTTTTTATCAACTACTGAAATATAATGATCAACTATTGGTATATGTGCAATTATTAGAGAATAGTAATCAATTATTAGAGAATCACTATGACAATATAGAAAAACACTTATTAGACCCTAAATCACTATTGATACCTTTCCCCTAATTTATGATATCTTTGAATTTCAAGAGCCAAATATTGATCATATGAGACATTTATACATAAAGGATATACAAATACAAATAGTACCTTTTTGTCAATCTCGGCCACTTCATTCATGACACCTTTGAACCAGTCGAAGGAGCCTTGCTCTCTTGTAACCCAATAAAAATAGGCTCGAGACGTGTGAAACGACTTCTTTTTCTTGGGACTCCCTGGTACCGCCGGTCTATTGTAGGAAGTCGAAGAATCTTGAGTGCTTGTGCTTGCTGGGTCGCTGATGTCTAGATCAGTAGTCGAACGACTGAAATCGGTGTTTGAATCCTGCTCCATTCATCCGCAACAAACCCATCATCAATTTTGTTTCCTATACAGATAATAATAACAATCATGCTTCTATTATTCTACTCACAATCAAGTCTTCTCTTTGTCTTATGTTATGGAGCATGTCCTTCAATATACTGATAAAAGGAGTTGCCCCGATACCCAATCCCACCATAAGTAATATGTCATATTTTGTGTAATCCTGTGCGGGAGCACCGTAAGGCCCATCAATGAGAAGCTTTGGAAGGCTGTTACAAAAATAGATTCATCATCATATAATCATATGCAGCAACTTCAAGGTAACAATTTTATAGCTAGAAGAAATATATCACGGGCTTAAACATCATACACTAAAGCTTGATTCCTATGCTAAAAGTATTATATATGACTTATTTATATGCATGCTTGTGGGTGAGTTTGTACATGAGTTCATTAGCATCACTGTTTTGAATCATATTCAATGATCCACCATTAAAAGGAAAGAGCTAAGAATTTCAAACTTAATTTTCCTCAATATCTAATGTATATCTAATGTTTAAGAGTTGTACCTCTTCTTAGTCGTCTCGTCTGCTCTTAGAAGCCCACTTTTGTCCCCGGCCGGTTGCTCGCAAGCCTGCATATCATACATGTTACAGTAACAAAAACTAAGTATTTTAATATACACTTCAAGGAGCTACTTATTTGAGAATTTATTTTAGTTTGGAGTTTGAAATGGGTGTTTTTAATTACCTCTGAGAAAACCCTTTTCAATTCTCTGGTCCAATCTCCGAGTGTGCGGATATGAACACTAACATAATCATCACCAGGGGCTGAAGTGATCGAGAAAGGATGCCTGTCAAGACAAATCATATGTAATGTAAAAGTTGGAATGAAATTCAAGATGACCTTTTTTTTTTTTTTCCCAAATTACAAAATCTGATGCTTACCACTCGAATGGAGAGACATCAGGGCACTGAACGAATACGTATTGCCCACTTTTGTACCGAAATCCACGAGGTTTCGACGTATGAAGGGACATAACGTTTCCTGGGTAGATTGCAACCTGCCATGTACAATGATTAATTCTCCCAGCATTAAAATCCATTTAGATTATAACAGAATTCAATGATGGTTTTTAGATGTTCTTGACAAGAATACCAATATCACAATTCAACAATCTCACCTTTAATATCCGCACATTGTAAAAGCCAGACCTGAAGGCCCTGAGAATCCTCTCTCCAGCATATAGGCAAACGGGTACTGCTATATACATCCATGTCTGCTCCCACATTGAAAAAACACTTGAATCAGCCATTAATGGCGGCAAGTCAAACCAGACTTGTGTTGATTGAATTGGGAATGAGAACTTATTCTTACCGTTTTGAGGTACCATTTGTGCACAAGGTAGAGGAAAATGCCATGGACGATGAGCAAGATGTAAACAACGACCAGAAGATGGTGAGAGTACCAGAAGGCATTGAAGCCCGTCAATCTGTTGAAGGGGCGAGGAAGATTGAGAACATTCTTCCTGAACCAGTGTGTTGCCAAAGTGAAGGCAATGATCATGAGGATCACCATGATGACCCCTGTTACTCCCTCCACACCTTTTACCAAATCCCAGTAAGATGGTTGCTTTCCATCAAAATCATGTAGAAGTGGACGGAATTTTTCATCCGAGGCATTGATCAGCCGAGGAAAATCACATGCCAGGTGATTCCCCACATGTAGAAGAACTCCCACCACAATTGCCGCTGCAATGGTCTGCAAATTCAGCAGAAATGATTCATGAGATACTATGGAGTTTGTGAATCTTCATAATTCAAACTTTCACTTTTACATTTTCTTTTTCTTGTATTCTCAATTCATAAAGAGATAAACACAATCGAATCCAGAAGCTCAAAAAATTACATTCGTAGAAAAATAATGAATTTAATTCTCAAACATTCTCATCGTAGATCGTTAAACGCTAATCTAAATAATTGATTGAAAAAAATCAGACCTTGTGAAAGTTTATGTTGTCATCGAAAGGAACAAACTGTCCCAGTCTAGTAGAACGGAGCCTTGTGATTGTATTTCTACAAACTGGAAAGAGAATTAGAGCCATGTTGAGCTTAAGAGTCTCTGCAGCTCCTTTGGCAGTCAATAAGCAGTAGCCCATTACATGATAAGCCGCCTTGTTCTTGTATTGGATGAACTTCCATGTAAACAGCCCCGCCATGGCTGCTATCCAGAGCGCAATGATCCACACCCTTTGCCAATTCTCGTCCATGAAATACTTTATCTTGTTCCTGAATCTTTGAATTGGGTTTCTCTTCCTTAAGCCTAAATTCTGACTCAGAGCTTGACTTGTGTAGCTCAGTGCTTGGCTGTAGTTCATGTATGTGTCTCTTTGCAACAAGAGCGTCTCAAGCTGCCATAGCTGTAGAACACCCAAGAAATAGTTTGGGATTTAGTATTGACGCATTGAAGGGCTTGAATTAAATGTTAAGAGTCATTAATGGAAGAATTTATTGCTAGTTGATTACCTCAATGTATCCGAATTTCTCCGGGTCCAGCTCCTCCATGATCAAGGCAGCATATTCCTCCGCTTGCTCCTTCAATTTGGAGAGTTTATTGGCCGAGGCGCTCAGCATGATGATCTAAACAAGAAAAATCTAAGCCATGGTCAATTTAGAGACTCGTGCACAGAGAAAAAACACAAAATGTGGTTCAAAGATATTGCACCTCTTTCACTTCCTCCTCGTTTATCCGCCCATCCGCATTCTTATCCACCCTGCAATTGAAATTGTTTCAGAGAAATTAAAAATCTCAGTTTTCGGATAATTCAAATTGAATTAATATTTTTTCAACTGGACAATTCAATCATCACAATTTCTAGATTTGATTGTGTCGAAATTTTGTATCAGACTACACTATGTAATCCATAATCAGAAAAGTACAAAACACAGAGTGTTATCTGAAATGCTGATAGTAAATCTTCAATCCAATCAAATTCAATTCAGCCAAAGTGATCCATTCGAGAATTATGATGAATCACCGATATTCTCTGACCCACAATCAGAATATCACGATATTGGATGATGAAAAAAGATTTCAGTGTCTAATCTGAGATGGAATTCAAAGTGCGATCTGAATTGTCAATGCAAACTTTCAACACAATCAAATTCAAAATGGTGATATAAGATACATAAGTTTCTAACACAATCGAATTCATAAATACGATCAAATAGTAAGAATCGTCAAAACAATCTCGCCCAATTCAAATTTCTTTTCGACTGGACGGAAACCATACATGTCGAAGAAGATCTGCAAGCGAGAATCGAAGCTCTGGTCCGAAATCTGCGACCACATTTCATACAACTCATCCTTGGTAATCCGCTCAACCTTCTGCCGCTTCCGCCGAGCCAGAGCATCAAACAGCTCGGCCGCAAATTCCTTGGAATCCTTCATTCCTGAAAAAACCAAAAAACACATTCTCAATCCAAAATTCCAAAAACAAGATCATATCCGCAAACCAATCCGAGCAATTCAAAAAAACAAAAAGAAAAAACAGGGGATCCATTCATTCATTCATACCAATGCACTGGGCAAAATCGGATCTTGAGAGCAACCCATCTTTAGAAAGATTATAAAACCTCCCCTCAACAACACTCCATTCTTTCTGCGCGGCCTCGGCATTAGCAGTTGCATTGCTGATAAAACGCAGACCTTTGAGAGCCTTCTGAGCACCGGAGCGATTCCTATCAAGCTCCGCCCTCTGCCTTCTGAGCGCCCTGGCCGCCATTGGATCATTCCCCACCTGACCAAGATTCCTCGAAGCCGAAGAATGATTCCACGAAAACCTCCTCAATTCGGCCTTCAATTCCTGAGAAAACTGCTTCACCTTGGCAGAAGCCTCGGCCTTCAATTCCTGAGAGAATTGCTTAATCCGACTGGAAGTGCTCCGCCGAAATGAAGAACTACTTGAGCTCCTCTTATCATACCCGCCGGCCTCCATTACCACAACCTCCGGATCATCCTGAAGCCCGGATGGAGCAGGAGCAACACTACGAAGAACAATGGAGTCGTCATGAACATCCAATGTCACTTCCACAAACTCCTCCTCCGATTGAACTTCATGGCTTCTCCGCCCATACATCCAACCCAATTCTCTGCTGTTGTTGTTGCTGCCCCCATCAAGATCCATGCTGCTTCTCCCACTTCTCCCTCCTCCTCTCCCCTCATTTCGACTGCTCGAACTCGACGCACGATCGAACTCCACCGTCGCCATTCAAGCAGTCGACAGATCCCCTGTTCTTCCACACTCCTTTTCCTCCCTCCACACTCCCTTTTTATTGTTAATTCTTCCACGCCCGAGACACTGAAGAATCTCACCGCGTTCCACAGCGTTGATTGATTCTTTGTTTCTCTTTCTCTTTGAACAGAAATCTATAAAAAGGGGGTGAAAGTGACCAAGATCATAACGTGCCGCAGAGGGCTTGGGATGGATGTAATGTGGGTACGAATGACCTGCTTTAAACGAAATTGCAAGACGATTCCAATGCCTCCTCCAGTGGGTACCTACGCCTTCCTTTCACACCCCAACATTGTACTTCCATTTTTTCTTCCCACAATTTTTTTTTTCAAGTCGCTATTCGCTCTGTTCAGATTGGGGATCTCATTGACCTCATTTTTTCGTACATATCTCAAGGCACGGCGCAGTATAATTTGAAGGTAAATAATCTAATGAGATCTTTGTGAAGACAAAATTGAATAATAATAATAATAATAAAAGTGGGGATCTCATTGACCTAATTATTTATTTATATCTCAAGGTGAAGCTAATTTGAAGTGGGTAATTTAAAGAGCGATATAAGGAGGCAAATTTTTACAAATATGTGAATTTTTATTATTATCTAAGATCTACAGACTGGTATTCAATTTGAATTTGAGTAGTATAGAGTTGTTTGAGGAGGTAAGATTTTATAAAACTACACGTTAATCAAAGCCTCGTGATAGAAGAGTGGATAATGAAAGGAACTTGAAAATTGTCAATGATGATATTTTTAATCTCATAGATTGATAACCAGTTTCAAGATGAGCAGTTTGAACAAACTATTTGAGGAAGAAAGACTATAATACCACACAGTCGTCAATGTCCACAATAGATGTGTAAGTAATGAAAGGAACTTGAAAATTGTTAACAATGATTGTAGAAAAATAACCAATTTGAAGTTGAATAGTCTAGATAAGCTATTTGATGAGGTAAGACTTAATAAAACTACAAGTTGATCAAGATCCACAATAGAAGGGTCGACAAGGAAAGCAACTTGAGAATTGTTAATGATAATGCTCTCCGACCAATAGATCAATAACTAATTGGAAGGTGAGCACACAAAACTGATTTCCAACAAAAGAATTCATAACAAAAGAAGCTTGAAAATTTCTTACGATGGTGCTTTGGATCTCATAGACTAAGAACCATTCGAAAGTGAGTAATTTAAATGAACTATTTACATATACGAGACTTCACAAAACTACAAGTATCATAATCAAAACCTACGAAAGAAAAATCAATAATTAATTTTTCTTTCCAAAATATTAACAACGATAATCTTTTATCTCCTAGACTAAGGATCACTAAAACTCACTCATTAACTAACTACCCTTTTTCAATACATGCCACTATTTTCCATCCTCGCTTGAAGACATTACATACCCACTTCATGTTTACATTAGCCTGATGTCACTCTCGACGGTTAGGCGAAAGTCGTTATAATGAATTCAAAGCCGTCGCAGATCTTCCATTCTCAAAAACGTCTCTTCACATTCCACCATTAAACTTGAATACATTTTTGTGCAAAACTGAAAAACTCTATGGCTGCCAAATGCCCTTCGTCTCTATTGTGTCGTGTGATTCCACTCACTCCCGAATCTCACCAACTTCCATAGACCTACAAATTCTTATCTTGTTCATCTTTTTCCGGAGGGTTGCTTACATAACTCCTACTTGCCCCCACTCCACTTTAGACTTTTCCAAACCACATCTTATGACTTGTTATGCATTTCTCCAAGTCAAAGTCTACCATGCCTAATTATTGCTATTATTACTTACTTGCATACGAGTCTATATGTTTTACATTTTTCAATTTAGTACATCATTTAATTATTATTATTAATATAATAATAATAATTATAATAATAAGTAGGTACCTTCACTAATCATTCCCTCTCTCTCCTTCCCTCTTTCTAAGAATGTGAGGTTTATTTGTCAATTTGATGCAGAAATTATTGAACCGTGTTTTAAGTGTGAATAAAATGATTTTTTTTCTTCTGAAGAGTAATTTTTTTGGATTTAGAGTTAAATGAATTTAGGTCACAACATCATGATTTAATAACTATTACTATATTGTGTGGATACATTGAATACAGTGTTTTGAAGAAATGTAAGAATTTTATTTTATTTTAAAAATATGATGAATTGTAAATGTTATTATTACTTCTTCTTTTTTCAAAAAAATATCTTATGTGCAAATACTTTTTCATGTAGATGTAAAAAAGTTATGTGTTATTTTAAGTGGGAATTAATTGTTTTGGAGAAATTTTGACTATTTAATTTTAATTCTAACGGATCATGAGCTATAAACAATGTTTGAAAGAAATTCGATATTTCTATTTTATTTCAAAATATGATGAAATATATATATATATATATATATATATTGGAAAAGTATCTTATGTGTGAATATTTTGTCATGTTGACGCTAAAAAGTAATGTGTTATTTTAAGTGAGAATTAATTGTTTTGGAGAAATTTTAACTATTTAATTTTAACTCTAACATTTCTTGAGCTATAAAAATAATTATTTATAGATTTTTGGGTATTCCATAAAATTGTATACATACAGTAACATTTTAGATCACATTTCATCATAATGATATAAAAATATTATATTCTATTATTAAAAAAACTACTATGATAACTATAAAAGCTATTATATTTTTTGATACATTAAGTATGAAGCAAAATATTTTGAAAAAAAACTTCTCATTTTAAAAAATAGACATTCATCCAATAGACTTAGTAATTTATTACTTTAATTACTGCAATTTTATGTGATGCTCGCCATTTTTTTATAAATATAATATCTTTATTTTTGTACTAAAATATTAGATTAATCTTTTGAACTAATGGTGTATACTAAATATTTTGAATGTATCTTTGACTATTTTATTTTATTTTAAAAATATCACAAATCATTAAAAAAAATTAAATTTACTTTTTGAAATTGTTCCTTTTTATATATAAACAATTTTTATTTTTTAATGTATGTATGTGTGCATGTGGATTTATGCATATGTTGTGCGCACGTGCGCGCGCACACACACACTATAAAATTTATGTTATCTAGATTGCACATTTTATTATTGATGAATACTTTATTTATTTTTGATTGGTAATTAGCCAAAGTCTTAAAGATTATAATAATAAAAAACATTATTGATGAATAATTTGTCAAATGTCAAAATTTTGATTTTGGTGAAAAAAATCATTTGGATTATTGATATCATATTTTTAATTTTATTATGAATATAACACTACCCCTTGGCAAGATTTTTAAAAAAATATTACTTTCTAAGTATGAACTAAATGTCAAATGCACAGTGATTATTTTATCTTATTTTGAAATACAATAAATAATGAATATTATTATTTATTAATTTTGGTTAAACACTATCATTAAATTTGAACCTACAAATTATTCCTTATAGATATATTTTTAAATTGATTTTTTGACTTTAAATATAAAATTTATCAAGTTTTAAGTGTAGACTAAATGTTTGAATACATTGAAAACTATCATAACTTTTTATTTTTTATATTTTTGGATAATTTCTTATACTATTAATTTTTATTCTTTGCTTAGAGTATAAGAATAACCTTCTGGTTACTTTACATTAGATTATAAATGTAAACTAAATGTTTGAACGTGTTATGATTTTTAAGTTCGATAAATTATAAAATTTATATTAAAAATCTTAAACTTGTATCACAATTTAATTTATTATAGTTTATGACTTTTTATAAATATTTCTCTATTATAAGATTATCAAAATTAACAAATCATGATTTAAGTATGAACAAATTTTATTCTTATTTTTTATTTTAAAATTACTTAGAAATTTTCAAATCAAATTCATCATTAAAAATAAAATAAAAATACATCATTCAATTATCTAGTTTTAATACATGTTTTGATTTTTTGTTATAATTTTTAAAATATTTTTTCTTGCCACACTCATTTCTTTTATTATCTATCATATTCCCCGTCAAACGAGGAAGTAGTCAATCAATAAGGACTAATAGTTTTTCTAATTCATAACATATATTTAACATGTACTCTAATGTAATATAAAATAATTTATGATAATGATATAGATTCAAGTTAGAAATGAGAATAAATTTTGTCAATTAAATGACTTATGCTTTAAAACAGGATATAAATAAAATAATTTGGTTGTACTCATTAATTTTTAATTAAAATTTATTTAAATTCTAAAGTTACAATATTATTATTTTATGTGATTAATACAAATTTAAATATAGATATGCAAGCACACTACTATATTTGGGCTCGAATTGCGATGATAAGCCGTCGTCCAAGCGATAGTACTACGAATTGGCTCATGTTAGACTTTTTTTGTCACAAATTGTGACGACAAGCTCATCCATTATAATTGGGATGCCTAAACTTGTCACAATTTGGAAGAAAGAAAGAGCAAGAGTTCATCTTCACACTATAGATATTGTGACGGTCTACTATCACAATTACAACAACTTACATTTGTAGTCTGTTGTCACAAGTGCAACAACTATACTATAGGGCCAACAACCATTCATTGGAAGGGACGTCCCAACGATTATGGTATGTGATGACAATGTTGTGTTAGTGATGACCATTCGTCATAAGTGGTCATTACAATGATGATGGTATGCACGACAATATTGTTGGAACGATGGCCACCCATCGGACAAGGTATCATAAATGCAACAACTTGTTGAATTATCAAAAGAAAATTGGTAGTTATGGTATTTTATTGTTAGTTCCTGCCATGGTAGAGAACTCTAGAGGCATAGGCATCCCAAGGCATTTGTAATCATGTTTTCTTCTTTCTTTCTCTATCAATTCCTTCTAGGGAACGTACCAATATGTGCATACCCCAATGAAAGGTAATAGACTTCAAAAAAGATATTGACATCATGTTACAAGATTAGCAATGCACGACAGACTAGACAAGAGAAGTGTCACCTTTGTGTGTGTGTGTGTGTGTGTGTCTATATATATATATGAAGAGCACTATATAATGCAGGGGTTTTCTTTCAAATAACAAACCTTTGCAAATACTTATTGCATTTCTTCTATAATTTTTTAAGCATTTACAACCAAGCTATTCTATGTAAATCTTTACTCATTCAAAAACATGAGAGTGTCTGCCAAACCTTTCATCTATACTATCAATATTGCTCATGTGTCATTTTGAGAGTTGACATTTTGCACCGGTATATGTTGATTTGCATTTGCAATGACAATAAATAAGACAAAGAGTGGATGTTTTGCATGTGTAGGTACGATCAACAATGGGTGAAAAATCTAAATATGCACATGGGATGAATGACCAAGTACCGCTAAGCTTTGAAAATTACTATAATTCCACTAGTCATGATGGCAAAGCTATGAACAATGTGCCCATTTAAAGATTGTGTATGAATTATTTGAGCCCATGCCTCATGACTGTGCTCTCGTAGGCATTCATCCAAAATGTGGAATCATAAATTTGGCTTGCATATTGTTTTACCTAAACACTCCAAATTGACACAACCATCTTCTACATACTTCCACATGAGTTCAATTTCCTAATTCATCTATCACTGTGGACTTCAATTGTAAATTTTTGGTAGTGACAAAATGAAGAAGTTGGTAGAACAAATTGTAAAAAGCATGTCTACAACATATGTAGATCTCTCACTTAAAATGTCTTCTCTCCATTCTAGTTGTGGTAGGAATGAGGTACTAAACTATTTGATAGTGTCCAATGAGCAGTTATTTCAAATGCAAGGTGAAATTGTAGGAAAGTGGGCAAAGTGGATAAAGTTTTTTATCTTGCCATCTCTAACATTTTCTTCACCTTGGTTGAGGTCTCCATGCATGCAGACACACCCTAAACCTCCTTCTGACCCGTGGGCTAGAGGACAAGCCTTGAGATTTTACTTCCTGATAGTTTCAAAAGTAAAAACAATATTTCAACCCTAAATTTAAAAGTTTTACCACACCATACGAATGGGCAAAACATAAGTCCTTCAAAGAGAGATGTCAAAAAAGGTTTAAGACATATAACATGTAGAGTATACTTACTACATTCTTCATAGTTTCCTTGGAAAAAATTCCATAAGTTCTAGCACATAATGTAGGAAGCTCCAAGCTATGGGTTTGGGTAGGACTTGGATAAATTGTACAATGTTTAATATCAGCATCACTTTTTGGTCCATCCACCTCTTGGGGCATGTACCCTATTTTCTGCATCTTCTAAATATATTTTATATTATTTTCTTGAGCATCATCTTTATTTTTATTTCCATGCTGAGATCCCTTTTCTTTTCTTAGTTTCTCAAATAAGGAAGATGCTGAAGAAAACACTGAAGTGAATCTTGAAAATATCATCTTGATTCCTTGCACTCTTGGTGAATCTAGAGGATGAGACTTAGGATGAGGACAAGTAGAAGATGGCACAAGGACAGTTGAAGAATTAGATGGGCTCCAACCCTTGTTTCATTAGCTTCATGTGCCATAGCTTGTAATAACTGATGAATTAGAGCCTCAGGAAAATCCTGAACAAGAGAGATCCTATGTCTTGAGAACCCTTGTGCTTCAAATGCCGAAAAAAGAAAATCCCAAAAATTTGAGTAATTATCTAGTGATGGTAGCAATAACTAGGAATATAAGGAACAAAGACATGTTTTATTATAATATGAATGATTTGGTATAGGTGATATGATATGTGCAATAAGATATGTCACTGCAATTATTGTTCTCGCTACAATAGTGGTTGTAGAAAGATTCTCCAATGAGACATCCATTGTGTCAAGAATTGGACTAGCATCACCAACCTAAAAACCCAAAAGTTAATCAAAGATGTCATGATAGTTCCTATAGAGAAAAATTGCAAGAAGTTATTGTGATGAAACTCTTTTACTATCTAACATGTATAAATTTTGCTAGGAAAAACTCCACTTTCCTTGTTTATAGGAATTTCTTATTCTTTCAAACAATTTCTTGGCACCTCTTTAGGATTGTATCTAAACAAGTTGAACTTTTCAATTTTATATTAACCAACTCTTCATATTAGTGGATATTGAATACTAATTTCATATATGTCTAACAACATGTGCATTCAAGAAAGGAAAAGAACTATTAAATTTATCACCTTTTTTGTAATTGCACCAGACACTCTTCAATTGTAGCCTGAAAAGACTTGTTCCAGTTGTTTATATGATCAATGAGATTGGAAGCCTCATAAGTACAATGAATTCTCTTGTGCAAATGCCTTTCCAGATCAGACATGACACCAACCATTGCTACAGAAGCTTGTGATTTTGACTGTTGTATAAGAATAGTAAAAATTCCAATGATATTAATCTACATTTGAGGTTGTTGCACCCCATTCTTGTGATCAAGATGTTTAATGAGCATGGACAATAGAAAATAAGTAGAATGGCCTACAAATTGACCAACAAAAAGGCATGAAATATCATAAAGTATTAAAATGAAAAGGTCAACTTGGCATTTGGAAACAATAATTGAAATATTTACATATAAACGAATAGTTAACCAAAGTATTTTGAAAGTAAAATTCAAAACTTAAATTAGTAGATATCATATATAAACCTAGAGATGTAGCCAATGAAGTTTGACTTTTGCATATTGTAATTTGCAACAAGGATCATAAATTGTGAAATCATAAATGTTACATGCTTTCTCCATTAAGTGTTGCATGTCATATATAACACATAGTGCAAGTCCATTTTGAAGGGACCAATGTTTCCCACTTTCAAAAAAATGAAACATAAGTTCAAGTACACATCGTCTTGTGGTGGCCTCCTTTTCTAATTTGGCCATGTTTTGAAGACAAATCTTTGACCAGACTTTACGATCCTCTGCTTCCTCCCTGTAATATTATTCAACATATCACCACACTCAAAAGAAATAATAAGAATACTTCATGAGAACATTGTGAAACAATAGAATGCACAAGATCATGAATTATGGTGTATTCATATACCCTAGAATATTTGTTTCACCCTTTAAGTCTACTACCTCCCAAAATATCAAGTCAATTTATGTGACAAGATTCATTTAAAAAGTGAAAAAATATATCATGAATCAATGTATACTTTAGAATGATCTAATATCATTTGTTTCCACTATTCAAATTCTTCTTCGTGTCTCCCAATTTACTACAAAATTAATCAAATGTAATCATTCAACAAGAAAATGGAAAATGTTAGACTAACCAATAGAAAATTCATAATCCAATGTTTTAGTCTCTTCCTCCCATAATTTCCATTTCTTCATTTGCAAAGGTATTCTAATATTTAACCACGACCACAAATTTCTTTTGCATATAACAATAAGAGGAGCAAAGCCTAGTGAATCATACCTTTGCCCATCCTAATGTCATAATTACAATGCAAGACAAGACATGATAAACTACCAATACAAAAATAAAGATATGTAGTTGATGGAGTCCATATTGTGATATAAGAGGAACCTTCCCGTGCATCAAAATAACAAAGGAAAAGATCATTTAATTTTCTTTCCATTAGAAAAATAGCTCCATTCGATATGAATATACAAGAAAAAAATTCTACCTTTGAAGCACAGTGACCACTTGCAACCTCATATGTTGCCAAGCTCCACCTTAATGGTGTTTCATGAGAAGCTATGAACATGAGATTTCTATGTATCAAAAACTTTTTAGTCTCATCAACACTGCTATCTTCTTCTTCTATGGCCTGCTCCTTTGGACATGGAAGGAAAGAGTCTCTTAAGCTCTCAAATATACAAATCTTTACAATTCTTGTCTGCCCAATAGTAAGCAAAAACAAGATAAATCCCAAAAACATTGATGTTGCAAGAAATTTAGAAGAAATCAAGTTAAATAATTTAATTATGTTATTTACATTGGATTATGCTTTCTAATATCTTTCTCTTATATATATAATGAATCATAGAATGTGATCCAAGATGTTGATGCAAAAATAATAGCACAATCAAACATGATTGTAGATAAATAGAAACAATAAAATACCTTAGAGAGGAATTATTTGAGGCAATCCCATAGAAATCCATTCTTCCGAATACTTCATACATTGCAACTAAATTTCATCAATCAATGAGTTTGACTATGACATCTTTCTGCAGTGCTTGAAACCAAGAGATTCACACAGTTAGTTGTCATGCAATCATAGATTAATGTTGAGCTTCACTTGGTTTTGAGAATAATTTAATATTCTCTACTAATTAGGGCCAACTACGTGAAGGTGGAAGCTCATTCTCCCCCCCCCACATCTAAATTCCTTGTTAACATCTAAAATTCATTCATTCTATTAATAAAATGTAACATTCATCAATTATCACATGATAACATTCATTAACGCATAAGTTTAATTAGAACATTCACATTAACATTAAAACATAAGATTCATTAGAACATTCACATGCACATTCAATAGAACATAAATAAAACATCTAGACAGAAACATCAATCATTATCACATAAGTTACATAAGTTCAAATGAATCATTTTTATTTTATTTTTTTCCTTTTTCTTGTCCTTCCCTATATTGTTGCAGAGACATATCCATGTTGTTGTTGATATTTCTTCTCACCTGTGGACATGTGCTCGCTATCCTTTGCAAAGTAAAGTCCTTTGCAATAAAAAATAAAAGGGTTACATTTCAAAAAGTTGAGACATTAAAGATTTTTAAGACCATTGTAGCGCTCTTTACCTTGTCTAACCAAATCATCTTGCTTGCCAACTTGGACCTTAACATGCTCATCAAGAATAACCTCTACATCCCATGCAAATCCAATACAAGATATTTTCTTAATCCCAACACATATTATAGTTAAATTTGTATTACTACACCAAATCCATTTAAAAATATTTACTTGTACTAATAATTCTAGAAAAAAATCAAATCGAAAATATATACCTTGAGTACTATGATCCACATTTGAATTGCCGCCTCTACGGTGCTCAATGATGTATTAGGATTGGCAAGCTGCAATCCAATGTAAATAATTAGTGCATGCATCAACAATATATACAAATAAATACAAGAAAAAAATCAAAAAATCTTAATTATTCATTTTAATACATAGAAATATATTCACTTTAAAGTTTTAAAACAATTATATAATCATTCTTTCCTTACTTAAAACAAATATAACAACTTATATTTTTGGAACTTAACATCAAATACTGTAATTTCTAAAGTATTCAATTTGAAATAAAAATCAATTGACTTATTTACCTCATCGATAGATCTAGCAGAAGAACCTTTCACACTCATTGCTTGGAGTTGTTCAACCACGACTATATAGCCTTTTGTGTAGCCTAATTTCTTCTCCTCTTGAGAAGTTGTTTTTTTAAAACTCCATGCCCTACATTTTTGCTTAGTATCATGAATTTTTTTCGTAACCAATTTTATCAAGACCAAATTGTTTAAAATTTATAAATATTTGCATATAATTTTTCATTTACTTATACTTACAATTCGTGCAACAAGTTTTGAGTATCCTCTCGAGTTGAGCTTGTGTTGCCCGTGCTTCTATTTTTTTGCTTTGGTTTCCTTTGACATGTCAGACAACCTATGTGAAGTTGGAAATATATTAGATCACATAAGTATTAAGAGTAATTATTACATAATTTGATTCTTAATATTATAACATACCTTCTTTCCTCGAGTAGTACCATTTCTCCATTAGCTATTTCTTTTTTCTTAGTGGCATCCTTTTTAAGATTCTCCCACTCAATAATAGGAATATAGGGGGGCTACTCATAATAAGGGTTTTTTTTTCATTTGGGTCCTGTAGTTGTACCTAATATACTTCAAATCTTGGCCTGCTTTCTCAAGGAGCCTAAGTATTTGAAAGATGTTGGGTCCAAAAAGTGTTGTCATGGCATCAATGAGTTGGTCCTTTAACTCTTTCATTTGCAAATTCCACCTTTTAATAAAATAAAAAAATTGTTAGATTCATAAATGAACTTAATCTACCTTTTAAATTACTTGATGAAATTGATCAAAGGAAACATGATCTAGCAATGAAATCAAAATATGATACATGTGTGTATGGTCAACTCAAATATATGCAAACATTCATCATTAAGTTTTTCATAAAATATATTATTCCCTGCAAAATAATAATGTGATTAATAGTTATTGCAAGGGATTGCATGGGAAGTTAGTGCATTTTATTATGAGTATAAGATTGTATAGTAAAAGAAAGAAAAAATCTTTAAAGTACCTAGAAGTTTGGCTACTTTCAGGGGAAGACCAACTTCATTACTAATGAGCTATTGATCACAATTTTTTATTGTCCCCATACATCTAACATGGGTACATCCAGGAAGGTCCTCATCACCTCTTGCATAAAATGAATCCAATATTACAAAATGCCCCCTAAGAAATAATAGTTCAAGTGAAATAAATATTAAAAATGAGAGAGAAAAAGAGGAATCTACTTACCAATAGGCAATGCTACCACATCTTTCATTGTGGTACGTGTTGTCAGATTTGCAGTTAGTAGTGCCTCTTTGGTTCTGTTCCTTGTAGCAAGTGGTGTAGTGGACAAAGGATCAATGGTAGGAGCTAAAAAATGACATTCTTAGAGCACAATAAAACAAGATTGTAGGAAATTGAATTTTTCATATGACTTCTTTTATGACATTACTTTGCTACTCCACTAATTACCAAGGAAGGACACTTGCATTAATCCAGTCTCCATTTCTATTTGATTCAATGATATTTTTCATTGCATGATTGGAATCATGAATGTCACTATAAATTTTGATAATTTTTTCTTTGTCATGCCTTCCATCCAATATTTTCCATAGTGTCTCTGTTACATTCTTTCCAATATGCATAGTATCAAACAAATACACAATTTGTAGCTGCTCGTAGTAGGGAAGCCTACTAAATTCTCTAAGATAATGTTTTAGTCCATTTGGAAGGTGGTTAGTACTGATGCCTTGATGACCTCAAATTTTATTATATTCCAACTATCATAGGTGAGGTGTCATTCTTCATGGCTTTGATGTAGTCTCTTCTTTCCCATTAAAAATATGCTTTTTGACACTTCAATACTTATGATTTTTGTGGAGGAAGTGCCTATTCTCATCAAATACTTGTTTTCTTAAACTTTTGGAATGACGAGATTTCATCTTTGGACCACACATTGGACAAGAACATTTTCCCTTTGTTTGAAGATCTAGAAGATAACAATACAATTGGATTAAAGATGTTCATTTTTGGAATTAGTATTATCACATACAACTAGATTTCAACATAACATACCACATAAATGTGTTAACCCTGAGGCATGATGAATTTTCCACACAAGAATTGCATGGAATTGAAATGATTTTTTTCCAATTGGTCTAGGGATATTATGCATAGTGAAACCATTCAATAACACCAACAACTCATTAATAAGAGGCACAATATATACATTCATATCTTTCACTTGGTACTTACTTAGTTGAATGAACAACATCGAATAATTATTGTGGTCATTTCACTCCAAGACTTATAATTACATGTAGGTAACAATAAAATAATAAAATACCTAGAAGAATCATTTCCAACATAATGTGCTCCCTCTTTGTTAACATCCATGGAGGAAGGTTATTGTTAATAACAAAAATAGGCTACACCAAGTAAATAGATCTCATCTCTCCAAATGAATTGACATTGTTAGTTGCCAAAAAAAGATCGAGAATTTGAGGTTCTTCTTTAAACTATGGCCACTTTTCCTCTATGTCCATAAATGATGAACCATCCACAGGCATTCGAATAATGTCATCTTTAATTTTATTAAATTCATGGTAATCCATAAATTGTACCAAGCTACTGTACCTGAATAATCATTTAAGTTGTGAAATAATGGGGATGTAACAAAGAACCTTGCAAGGAACATTTTTGGATACTTGATCATCTTGTTATCTTCTCATATGGTATTTAGGGCATTCTGTTGCATTTTTCGTGCTCTTTATGATAAATTACATGATCTTCAAGATAAACATCTATTGGTTGATACTCCATTCCAATATGTTTCATAGTGACACAATTCTTATAACGAGCAAGTGAGAACATTTGATGGTGGTAAAAAATAGTCACTTATCAATCTACAACAAAAAATATAAGTCATTAGTATAAACAATCTTAATAGTACATATTTCACCTTTTACAGACTATAATGATATGTATCACAAACCTTAGCATGTGTGACATTGTTATGTTGGATAAACCATTTAGAACCTTCAAATTCACCAACAAAAATACAATAGAGTGAAGATTTGATTGGGATCCTTCATAAAGGGCCATGTTTGCCTTCTCAAGTAGAGGCATATCATGGATAGTCTCAATGCCATCCTCATAATAATAATAATAATAATAATAATCATCATCATCAGAAACACCAATACCAAATGTGTCATGGATCAATACATTTATACCATCATCTTCAAATGTGTTTTTGGGCACATAATTGTCATCTTCCATGGGATCATGATCTTCTTCTTTAATACTCACACCTCCATGTTCCTCCATATGCATACCTCCATGTTCCTCCATATTCACACCTCCATGTTCTGCCATATTCACATTTGCATGTTCCTCTGAGATGTGTTGGTTCATATCACGTACTATGCTGGGTAGGTCAACCTATATAAAAATGATGATAATGAACCCTCGTTTTGTGGTTCATATGTATATTAATTGCGAAAAAAAATAACAAACAACTTACCAATGAATGATAATCAAACCCTCCTTTAGTGTCACCATTCTCCCTACAATGTCTCTTAGCTATTTTGATTTTGATTCTTCTTGTCTTTAAGCCATTACAACTCTTGCAAGGACAATAACATTTTTCATCGCCTTTTGTTTGAAAGTTAGACAAAAATCTAGTGATTGTCTCGCTATTTTGATCAAATTCCCCTATGTTATTTGACATGATCCTTCTTTGTGAGAATAAATTATTCTTGTACCCTTATTGAGTTGGTTTTACTTAATGTTTATATATGCACATATGGTTTTGAAAGAAAAAAAATTGGTGTAATTAATGTGTATATCTACAAAAATATTGGACATGTTATACTTAATGTTTATATCTACACATATGGTTTTGAAAGAAAATTTTGGTGTAATTAATGTGTATATTTGCAAAAATATTGGTAATGTTGTACTTAATGTTTATATCTACACATATGGCTTTGAAAGAAAAATTTGGTGTAATTAATGTGTATGTTTGCAAAAATATTGGACATGTTGTACTTAATATTTATATCTACACATGGTTTTGAAAGAAAAATTTGGTGTATTTATGCCTCTTCATTTTGATTTTGTTCAAGGGAAGCCTGCCAATGGTAATAGAAAACAAGAATGCATTTTCTAAGAGTTTACAATTGTTCAACAACATTAATGTTTTACAAGAAAATGCACCTAAAAAATGGTTAGCTCAGAAGCAAGAACATGGGGTTGGAACAATACATAAAGTGCTTGACATGAGAGATCCATAAGTGAGGGTGATGACCAATCTTGAAAACAACAACGCTGAAACGAAAGATATCGATGATCAAATACCTATGCTAGAGTTACAACACGATGTGAAGTTGATTTTAGATATGGTAGAGATAGATATTCAGAAGTTTGATCAAAATTTAAGGCACACAAGAGAGTTTGTGGCAATATGCCAGAAGGAGAAGGAGTGGCTTCAAAAAAAGACTGCATGATACAAACAACAACTACACAACATAGAGGATGTTATGGGAGCACTAGATAGAATCCAAGAAAGTGTTGCAATAAATAAGATTGCATGAAGAAAAACAAATCCCAAGGTAAATATTAGATCTACCTTGCTAACTCCTAAGGGGCTGGGCTATTATTATTTGTCCCCATCACATTCACTTTGATAGCCATGTTAGGGAGGTGATATCACCTATTTCATCCTCATGAATTTGAATTCCTTAATCATGGTCTTCGGTGCTCAAATTAATGTCCAAGACATTTGTGTCTTAGGGCCCTCTTTGATCATCATTTGAAAGGGCCTCAATGTCAACCACAAAATGTCTCTCCATTTGTTGTTCTTTACTTTTATTAGAGGGGCAATCCATCTCTTTCTTACTTGGATGTAAGGATGAACTTTTCTTCTTTTGAAGTGGCCTCTTGTCCTCTATCCCCTTCCTCTTCATTCCTCTTGTTTGTAACTCCTTGTCACTCCCTCCATTCTTCTTCCTATTTTCTTGAACATTCAGGGAGTTGTTCACATGATTCCTCATTTGGCTCTTCTACATCTTTCATTAGTTCACATTTCAATGGAATTCTTTTTTCCTTCAACTTAGCCATTTATTGGTTTATCCATGTGCGAGTGAATGGTGTTAAACATGAATCATTATATTGTCAAAAATTCATCTTTGTTCAACCAATCTATAGTAGGAATTACATTCTTTCTTGTTGTGTCATGATCACCTTGGAAATAACATCTAAATTTTCTTAAATTGTCATTTCCTAATAGCTTAAATGTAATAAATTGGAGGGTATAGTAACTCAACTATATGAGCTGCTTCTATAGTTGACCGGTACTTTCATTCATACAAATTATCAACATACTCTCTTGAAATTTTTGAGCTTATATTTGTTCTCTAATTATTTGCAGTCAAACAATGCTCTTTCCTGGATTTGGCTTGGACTTGATCATGCAAGGACAATCTATGCCTGTGATGAAATGCCATTATCACCTTGTAAGCCTTTTTTAATTTTATATAAATTCTAACCATGATTTTTCTATAGCTTTCTCATCTGAATGGCATAAATATTGGTATTGGTATTTTATTATGTAATAGCTAAGGCTTTAGCTCAACAAGTTAATAAAGATCATTTAGAGGAGGGTCTCATCTATTAGGATTAACCTTAGATAGAAACATCAATTACATGTAAATATAAACAATATCATGAAATAAAAAATCAAATAGAGAAGACACAAGATACCAAGATTTAACATGGTTCATCCAATCCCTGGGCTACATCCACCAAATGACAAGTCTAATATTATTACAATCTAGTGATTACAACCTAATTATAATCCATAATCCCTTACAGCTCAATACCGCTGTAAGAAGCAATTTTTACATTACACCTTATGGAAAAATCCCTAAGCCTAAGCCCTTTTATACAAGTATTTTTGCCGCTTTAGGGTTATAGTTAATTACAATATGTTGGCCCAAAATAACTAATAAAATAGGGCCCAAATTTTTTTTGAGCCGATGCACCAAATCCCAAAGAATTATGAAGTATGTATAGTACTTCCCTAATCAATCACAACAAACTAACAATTTCCCACTTGGGGATTGATCAAAATCCATACTAGACAATAATCTTTGACTTGAAGACTGATCCTGTAGCAATACTGCTACCACATGGGGCTCCACCTAGATCAAACCACCCTTGACTTAGCTGTTCTTTTATTCTATTTAGTCTAGAAGACCAACCAAAACTGAAGAAGAATTTAGCTTCTCCCTTGTCACTACCTTTGTAAACATATCCACTAGATTGCCATCTAGATGTATCTTATCCAACTTTAATTTTTCATCATCCAAAATTGATCAAATAAAATGGTACCACAATTGAATGTGTTTTTTCTTTGAATGCAGAGCATAATTCTCCACAAGATGAATGACACTTTGGCTATCTATAAACAAATAATTACCCCTCTAAGAGTATCCCAATTCTTCCAAGAAGAAATGAAGCCATATCATCTCCTTGTCTGCCTCTGCAGTAGCAATATACTCTACCTCTGTAGTGGATAATGCATTAACCTTCTGCAACTAAGAAACCTAGGTCACAAATGCCTGACCAATGTTAAATACATAACTTGTAGTACTCCGCCTAGTATCAATATCCCCTGCCAAATCTAAGTCAACATATCCCTGTAAATTATTAGTAGAGCCCCCAAAATGTAGACACTTATTGGATGTTCCTCTCAAATATCTGAGAATCCATTCAACAACATTCCAATGCTTAAGCCTCGGTTGACTCATATACTTGCTAAAAACTCCCACTACATGTGCAATATCTAGTCTTGTACATACCATAGCATACATTAAGTTTCCTTTCCTACAACTAAAGCATAAGGTACCTTGGACATATTATCCCCCTCTTTCTATGTCTTGGGACACATCTCCTTAGTCAACTTCAAATGACTACGTAAAGGTGTATTAATAGCTTTAGCATTCTCCACAGAGAAATGTTGCAACACCTTCAAAATATAATCAACTTGAGATAATGTCAATTTCCTATTGTTCTTATCTCTACAAATCTTCATACCAAGGATTTTTTTTGTTGCCCCCAAATTCTTCATAGCAAATGAATGTGCTAATTGACGTTTCAGCCCCTTAATGTGATCCATGTTAGACCCAGCTACAAGCATATCATCAACATATAAATATAAAATAATGTAGCTATCATCATCCCACCTCTTAAAGTAAAAAAAATGATTTGAATGACCCTACTATATCCATGCTCATGCATAAAACTATCAAATTTCAAATACCATTGCCAAGGTGTTTGCCTCAAGCCATATAAACTTTTGTTCAATCTATGCACTAAGTTATCCTTACCCTTGACCTCAAACCCCTTTGGCTATGCCATATATAAAAATCTTCATCCAAATCACTATGAAAGAAGGCTTTTTTAACATCAAGCTGCTCCAAATGCAAATCTTTACTAGCCACAATACTTAAAACAATATGAATAGAAGTCATTTTTACAACAAGAGAGAATATCTCATCAAAATCAATGCCTCTTTTTTTGTGCAAATCCTTTTACCACTAACCTGGCTTTAAATATTTTCTTACCTCCATCCTTTTCTTTCAAACTGTAAATTCATTTATTCTATAAAGCATGTTTACCTACAGGAAACTTGCATAAATACCAAGTCTTATTTTTTAGCAAGGACTCCATTTCATCTACCATTGTAGACTCCCACTGAATCTTAGTATCCACCTATATAGCTTCATCATAACATTCTAGTTCACTAGCATCAGTAATTAAAATAAAATACAAAGAAGGCAAAAATCTTTCTAGAGGTCTACTTAGCCTTGTTGACCATCTAACATTCATTGGTGTTGCACATCATGAGGAAGTGTTGGAACATCATCTTTTGAAGTATCATCCAACACTACATAATCATCTTCTTTCTTCTCATGTTGTTGCAACAAATCTTTATATAACACTTTCTCATTGAATATGACATCCGTACCTCTTGTAATTTTATGATTTTCAAAAGCCCAAAGCCTATAACCAAATTCTTCAATTCCATATCCAAAAAATATACATTTCTTTGACTTAGCTTCCAACTTGGTTATATTTTTAGAATCAACATGTGCAAATGCTTCACAACTGAAGGTTCTGAGAAAAGAATAACTCACCTTCTCACTAGTCCATGCTTCCTCTAGAATATCACTACCCAAAGGAGTAGAGGGACCTCTATTGATCAAATATACAATAGTATTGATAGCCTCTACCCACATGTTTAAGGGAAACACAACATGTAACCTCATTCTCCTTACATGTTCCATTATTGTCTTGTTCATGCATTCAACCACTCCATTTTCCCATGGAGTCCTTGGAATAGTTTTTTGTCTATGAATACTATTAGTGGAGAAATAATCTTCAAATTCATGACTGCAATTCTCACCACTATTAATAGATTTGAGACATTTTAATTTCTTACCAGTCTTATTTTCAACCATGCATTTCCATTTCTTAAAATTTTGAAATACATCAAATTTTTGTCTAAGGAAATAAATCCATACTTTTGTAGTTGCACCATCAATAAATGTAACATAATAATGAGAGCCACCAAGGGAAGATACTTGAGCTGGTCCCCATACATCTCTACACAACCCTCATCACCGAGTTGCCCTGCTGAAATTAAATTCCTACTTAGCCTTGGAACATGTCTTACCTCATGTAATATCCAATGATTCCATTTTGTAACTTAATCTTAACTTTTCCCTTTCCAACAATCTAACAGGGTTTATTATCCCCCAAATAAACAAGATCAAAATCTCCTTAGACATAATCAATAAAATAACCTCTAGGAGGTGTAGCATGAAATGAAGAACTAGAATCTAAATCCCATGAATCATCAATACTTTCTAAAGATAGAAGAAAAGAATCCTCTTTAGATTTGTTACTTACCACATTTGCCTCCTTGTTCCCTTCTAGTTTATCTCCTCTATTTTTCTTTAGAGTCCAACAATCTTTCTTCTTATGCCCTAGTTTCCCACAATACCTGTAGCCATTTGGTCCTCTCGATTGAGACCTCTTTACCTTTGACTTTCCTCTTGATTTTCCAAAATTTCTAGAATTATTTTCTCTCTTAGTTGTTTTGCCTCTATTTTGTGTGTTCAAAGTACTTCCTAATGTAAATCCACCTAAGGTTTTCCTACGAGTTTCCTACCTCAAAATAACATTGATCACATCATCATATTGTAGGGTATTAGATCTAGAGATAGAATTACTCACATCCATTATCAAGCCATTCTAGCTTTTAGGCAAAGAACACAAAATCAAGAGAGCCATAATTTCTTCATCAAAATTAATACCCACAGAAGATAACTGACTAGTAACAATATTAAACTCATTTAAATGATCCACCATATATCCACCTTCTTCCATTTTCATATTAAATAAATGCTTCATGAGAAATACCTTATTTGAAGTGGAGGGCTTTTTATATAGTGTTCCTAGGGTTTTCATCAACTCTTCTATCATCTTCACTTTTGTAATGTTAAATGTCACTAATGGTGCCAAGCATAATTGAATGCTTCCAAGTGTCTTTATATCTAAAAGATCTCAGTCCTCATTTTTCATAGTTCCTTGGTTCTTATTTTTTTCCTTTTAGCAGCTTCCATAAATCCTTCTGATAAAAATAATCCTCCATTTGCATTTTCCATAACTAAAATTTATCTACCATCGTTCCCACTCAATCGTGAGATTTTCTTACAGAGGATAACTAAAAAAAACTAGGCTCTAATACCACTTGTTAGGATTAACTTTAGACATAAATAATAATTACATGCAAATATAAACAATATCATGAAATAATAAATTACACAAATAAGAACACAAGACACTAAGATTTAATGTGGTTCACCCAATCCCTGGGCCATGCCCACCGAACAACAAGTCCAATATTATTACAATCCAGTGATAACAACCTAATTACAATCCATAATCCCTTATAGATCAATACTGCCACAAGAAGCAATTTTTGCATCACACCTTATGAAAAAATCCCTAACCCTAAGCCCTTTTATACAGTACTTCCTTGATTAATCACCACAAACTAACATCATCTATCCACCATTTCAAAATACTAGAAAAATATCAACAAACATAGCTACATAAGTTACCACAATGTCCTATGAATTAGGTTTTTTCTTGGGGATCATTTTCATTTTCTACACAATTTTTTATAGCTAAAATTCTTGAAAGTGGTGGCTTTTAAAGCTAATCTCTTGCATTCTCTCATCTACATTTTTTTTATAAAGAAAATAGGATTGTACAAATAGATGTGTGAACAGAGAAAAATACATGTGTAAGCTTGGTCTCAAGTCTATAGTTTGATTTTTCTATATTATTTTATTGTAATATACCCTACCTTCCCTTAGCCAACTCATGAAGTTTCTCTCTAGTCAGAGAGAGGTATGGTCAGATTTATTCATTTGAATCATTTTGCTTGTTTCTGTGTATGTTCTTTATCTAGTTTCTCCTTTAAAAGTTTTCATGCATGTGATCTTTAAAGAAAACACACTTCTCACAAGATTCTTACCCTTCAATTTATTGCATTTAAGATATTAAGATATTAGGATTTGTTATGATCACCTTGGAAATAGCATTTGATCACCTTGGAATTTGTCATGTATTCCTGCATTTTCTTTGCCATTGCTTATAAGAGTATTTCAAGGTTGGGAACCACTTCAACATCTTTTTCATGGTTTAGAGGTAATTTCATTATGGTAGAGGCTTCTACAAGGGAATGAGCCTCATGATTATGACATTTACACAGAAGCATAACTTGCTTCTTCAACTCCTTTCACTCAACTCTTTACTGAAGTTATTCTTCTAGTAGTGAGAATAGCTACTCAAAATTCTTGGGAGCCAAGGGATGCTAAACCTATGCTACATTTTATGGAGACATGGGAGAAGTTACTACCTGATTCAGTACTTCATAACATTCTAGATCATATAGTGATGCCCAAATTAACAACAACAATAGATACTTTGGATCCTCATAGGAAGACTATGGAAATACATGCATGGTTACATCCTTCACTTCCATAGTTTCCCATCAATGTATGGAGCCTTTATATCCAACCATCTTTTACAAGTTGGGGAATGCAGTTCATGCATGACATGCAAGTGATGCATTTGCATTTGCAATTTTATTACCTTGAAACACTGTATTTGATCCTACTAGTTGGGAACAAATGATTGTTCATTTTATTGTACTTAATCTAATGATAGTTCTATAGCAATTTGTAATCAACCCAATAATTAATAATTAGACCAATTTAACTGGGATATGGCTTGTTTCTTTCTAAAAATATCTGCTATGATATGTTTTTGTAAAATGTCTTGCAAACTCTGCCCATTTTTGTGGTCTGCATTATTTTTGTGCAGGATCTTGAGCTAAAAGTCACTTAGCATGGGTTGAGTGAGTTTTATTATTTTATTATTTGGATTCTGGAATATGCATGCAACTGGATCAATTTTGTTGTTGTGCTAATATGTAATAACCACCTTCAAAAAGATCTCTCTCTCTCTCTCTCTCTCTCTCTATATATATATATATATATATATATATATATATATATATATATATATATATATATATATATATATATATATATATATATATATATATATATATATATATAAAGAATACAAGTTGTACAATTTGTCATGTATTGCATCTACATTTGCTTTGCCATTTCTTATAAGAGTGTTTCAAGGTTGGGAACCACTTCAACATCCTTTGCATGGTTTAGAGGTAATGTCATTGTGGAAGAGGATTCTGCAAGGGAATGCACCTCATGATTATGACATTTATACATAGAAGCAAAACTTGCTTATTCAACTCCTTACACTCAACTCTTCATTGAAGTTATTCTTCCAGTAGTGAGAATAGATGCTACAAATTCCTGGGAGCCAAGGGACCCTAAACCTATGCTACATTTTCTAGAAGCATGGGAGAAGTTACTATAGGCTTCAGTACTTCATAACATTCTGGATGATATAGCAATGCCCAAATTAACAAAAACAATAGATACTTGGGATCCTCATAGGGAGACTCAAATACATGCATGGTTACATCATTGGCTTCCATTGTTGGGTCAGTGTACAAAACCTTTATATCCAACCATTCATTATAAGTTGGGGAATTCACTTCATGCCTGGCATGCAAGTGATGCATTTGCATATGCAGTTTTATCACCTTCAAAAACTGTATTTGATCTTGCTAGCTGGGAACAACTGATTGATCATTTTATTGTACCCAATATGATGATAGTTCTATAGGAATTTGTAATCAACCCAAATAATAATCGACAACTAGACCATTTAAATGGGTTATGGCTTGTTTCTTTCTAAAAATATCTACTACGATACATTTCTGTAAAATTTCTAGTGAACTTTGCCTATTTTTCGTGGTGTGCATTATTTTTGTGCAGGATCTTGAGGTAAGTCACTTAGCATAGGTTGAGTGAGTTTTATTATTTTATTATTTGGATTCTAGAACATGTATGTAGCTAGATCAATTTTTCTATTGTGAGCTAATATGTTGTAATGTCCCACCAAGGGATCCAAAAGAAATAGCCTAAAGTTTTACTAAGTTTGCCAACATTTAAAAAAGAAAAGAAAAGAATAACATACACGTCAAACATAAAGTAGGGGAAGCAATAACATACAATCATAAATAAGCAAGCACCACAGATTACATTCCTTAAGGATTCAAAGACATCGAGTCACATTTAAATTTAGTTAATACTAAGTCCATCAAATATCACATCCATCATAAGATATATCCATCCATCATAATGATACAAAGATAGAATGAAAGAAAATGCAGACAAGGAAACTCCAGCCATGGTAGCAACAGATGAATCTTAGCAGTAAGAGTAAAAAGCACTACCACCTGACTGTGTGGAACCTAAATAGTCCACTCCCACCGCACTAAGGAGATAGTCTCAAGTCTCAAATAGGATATTAATCCAAACATAAAAAATACTCTCTAAGTCTAGGAAGTCCTAAAAGTATTCTAACTCAAGGGTTCCAAGGTAAATCGACATCTATACCCAGAGGCACACAAGACACGTAGGAAACCTACTATGTAAGTGAGCAAGTGTCATTGCAGGAATCATGCTAGAGTTACCCTGGTAGTCTCTTAGAACCCCAACCGTCTAATGATGCCTATGCGGCCACTAGTATCCTCTTGTATTGACAAGGCATACTACAAATGCAAGGTGGCAACCAAGCATTCTCTCTACTCCCATAGTAGTCTGTACTAGCACTCAAGGCATGGGCGAGAACATACAAAGACTCTTATTAGGTTCATTTTATTCCCATTTAGTGTAGTGTTTTCACTTATTAAACAACTTACAATGGTTTACCCTAGTAGCCACTTAGGGCTCGAAATTCCATTGCAAGCCATTTCCCGAAATTACATATAGATAACCTACCCTAGGCTTATAAAAGTATAAATCAAATAATCATAGTAAATCACCTCAGTCCTATACAAGTGACTGGAAAGCATTAAAAGATAATTCACAATAACATATCAGTTCTCTACGAGTAACTAGAAAGTATTCCAAAAATAATATTGATTGAAGACTCAAAATGGTTAAGTCAATTATGTCATAGCATGACATCACCAAGAAAAAATCATACAAACACCTCAGTTTCACAAGATAACACTGGAAAGAAATAACAATCAATAGATCAACACACATCATAGAGCATACTAGACACATTACCATGGTTGAGTATAAAAGATTGAAATCAAATCATCATAACATCACAAATGCAGAACTCCCAAGCCTCTGGCAACATCCTAAGACTGGTCAAGCTAGGTCAAACCTAAAAAACCCAACACCAGTAAATCACATGTCACATAAAATGCATAAAAAAGTGAATTTCACAATTCATTAGATTTTGAAAACCCTACAATTCAATATTTACTAAAGGTTTTTGATTAAATCACAATAATTTTATAATGGAAATCAATTTTTTCAAACAAAGGTTTCAAAAAACAGAAACACAATAGACATGAAGAAGACAAGAATTCAAAGAATGAGCAACTACTGCACAAACCTACAAGATCCTACCTAGATCTAATGCTAAATCAATGAACGCACAAACACACAAGAATCTTCCTTTTCCTTCGAAAACCCTCTTTTTGGAAATTGGCTCCTCCAAACCCGTGTATCTAGAAGTGAGCTCTAATTTCCTTAATAAAGAGTTTTTCCTCCAAATCAAGGCTTTGATCATGCAATCATGCGAAAACTCCTTGTCTTTAATTATTATATTTTAATTTTTGTGCACAAACTTTATGCACTTTAATTAGAATAAACTTTATTAAATTAAAGCTTTCTCTCTCTTATTAATTTTCGAAGTGTTTTTAATAATATATTTATTAATTTAATTAATAATATTATTTAGAGTTTATTATTAAAATGAAACTCCTAAATAATTATCATTAAATTAAATAAATATAACTACACCACAATTAGAACCATAACTTTATCTTTATATTTTTATTCTTTTATTTAAATAAATTCATGAGATGTTTTAATAATATATTTATTAATTCAACCAATAATATTATTTATACTTTATTATTTAAAATAAAACTCTATTATTAATTTAAATATAAAACACTAAAATTAGAATTATAACTTTATCTTTTTCATGCACGTTTATTAAATTATAAAATAACTTTATTTAATTTTCACTTGACTTCTCTTTTCAATTAATTTATTAAATTTTAATCTCATACACGCATTATGCAATCTTACAACTTTTAATAAATTAATATCTTTTCTACTTTTTAATTTATTTTTGAGACTTTAATTGATAAAATATTTATTAACTTAAATAATAATAGTATATATTTAGCATTTATTTAAAAATGAACTCTAAATATATTATTGTTAAATTAAATAAATTAATGCGTTCTATAATTTAAACTTATAACTTTTATCTTTATATTAATCTTTTAATTTAATTAATTCTCCAATTTACTAAATATAATTAAATATTAAAATATCATAATAAATTTCCATTAAATTAAATCATTAATAATAATAATAATTTTTTTAATTATTATTATATAATAATTAATAGAAAATTCCCCAAAGACTCATAAAACAAAACACGAAAACCCATCATAATTAATTTGACTTAATTAATAGAAAATTCACCAAAGACTCATAAAACAAAATACGAAAACCCATAATAATTAATAGAAAATTCACCAAAGACTCATAAAACAAAATACGAAAACCCATCATAATTAATTTGACTTAATTAATAGAAAATTCACCAAAGACTCATAAAACAAAATACGAAAACCCATCATAGGAAAACACATACAAAATCAAACTAAAAGGTTATAATCATGAATTAATGTCATTTGACGCATTTAGAAGCTAATCAACTCAGATACTTGTCCTAATTTTCTAGGGAAAATGGCTTAAAGGTTTAAGATTTAGACTTAAGAATTTATCTCCCCTCTCTTACCATTGAGATAATGCGACAGGGTATGCTCATCCTGACAATTTAGGGAAGTCGATACCTGATACCTACAATCTGCATAAAATCCATGCATGAACAAACACAATATTCTAAACTAAACAGACAACGATAGGAAGTGGTGCATCATGTATATCTGAGTAGTAGGTGACTACAACTCCCTTCCTTAACCACATCAGAAACACCATACACAAAGATAACATGCATGCACACCATACACATGTAGTATGGGGTAAGTATCCATAAGAAAACACATATGATAATCCATCTAACTAATCATCACCAATAACTGAAAACACTATAATAATCATCATGCATACATGAGGTATAGAGTACCAAGTAATCTCATCATAAAATCAACTAAATTTGAAACAATATATGATAATCTCAAAATAATGCTACTAATCATCAAGCATAAAATTGGCCTAAAAGAGTTCAACAATGACAACAAAATGCAAACTAGGGGTACACACTACATATGTAATAAGAACCTTAAAAAAGTCTCTCTAAATATATAATGAGATACATGTTAAGAAGGAAATATAAAGACATACATGTTTAGAAGGAAAAGAAAAGAACATTTACATAGGTGCCTCTTCTCACCCTTGAAGCAAATCACAGAGTAAGGGCATGTAGATCACAAGGGCATGCCACAACAATGAAATTGCAGAGCAAGGGCACGACAATGAAATCCAAAGATCACAAGGGCACAACAATAAAATGCATCAATCATAAGGGCACAACAATGTTCACAACTCTCCACCCTCATTTTGAGCTCTCCATCTCTTTTGCGTGCAACTCTTCACAATCAAAACAAATGGGGAATGATTTATGTCATGTTTTATTTATTTATATTTATGCTCATGCAGGCATTACATTTACGACATCAAAGTCAGTATTGTGATGATGTCAGGGACAATTGCAAAAAAGAAGAAGAAAATCACCACAAATTACATTGAAGTCGCAAATTGTCGTTGCAATTTGACCCCAAATATTATAGTGAAGATATTAATAAGAATACAAAAAATAATTTGAAAGATGATGAAATGTCAAAAATAAATGTCATTATTACTTGGATTTTAACAAATAAGCATGTGACATATTTAGATTCTTTAACAAAAATAGATCATTATAAAATTATAGCAATGAGAATGATCTTACAATCTTATGTACTTATAAATAATATGCATATTAAAAATATGAGAACCAAAATTTAATATATTATGTATCTCTTATATATTATTCCCTAATATTTTGAATAACTTCTCATATTATTTTTATATAACCTTGTTGGTAAATAGGTTTGTCACTATGATTGTTTTCTTAAGAATGACCTTGTTCGCTTTGCAAGCAGTGACAATTGCACCAACAATTGTATAGGTTACAATTAGATCACTATCTAATTGCAATTTTTTTGTACTTTTGAAAGGGGCAACTCCCTTGTATGATGTGGGTATTTGGGCTTTTTGAGTACTTTTCACCTAAAATTATAAAAAATACATCTTAGAAATATGAATCAAATGCATCCATGGTTATTCTTTTGAAAATATACATGTTCAAAAACTTTCAAGCATGATGTATGACCATAAAATTCTCTACAAAATCACCCAAAGTTTCTCCTTTGCAAGAAGTCTCCCCCCTTCCAACCACTTCTCGTCTTTAACATTATAATATTTCTTGTATTTATAGGCTATCAAAAATAACTTCCTTAACCCCTAGGTTAATAACTAACTTTAATTTGCACATTTTGTAGAGGTTTATTAACCTCACAATTTTGTACAAAAAGAGTTGGTTAATTAACCTTAAAAAAATAAACCAAAAAGTGACAAAAGCTACTATTTACATAGATAGAAAATTGAAACCTATAACATCATATGAAGGGCAAGATATTGGTCCTGCCACTCTAGAAATATGTCTTCTTGTAATAGTAAACAACTCATTTTTTATAAAATATTTTATAACTCCAACTTGAAAAGTTGTTCTTTTATGAAATCACATATCCACCTTTACATTTAAACACTTATCACCATCTAAAAGATTGAAATATGTGATTAAATTCATTCAAATCTTTGTTAAAACTTTTAAGGCATATTCATTATTTCTATTCAAAGCATCTTTGAATCAATTTGTGTCTTAGAAACAAGATGTGCGTGTTGTAATCTTTTCCCATATTAATATCCATGTAACTTTGAATTCATATTTTTTAATTTCTTCCTCAAAATTACAAGTTGCAAGATGAAATTTTGATCCTTCACAGCCCACATCACTACATGATACATCTATTAGAACAATTCACATTGAAAAGAAATTTCACAATACAATTAGACACTTCTAATCCTTCCATTACAATTGATAAATGCTACTTAGGCACACATTAAGCCACCCAACTAGACATCATTAATTTTATCACTAGAAACATGTGAATTGTATTTCTTTATTCATTTGAATATGCTTAAGGCCACTTTAAATACAAATGGCTTAAACATCACATACTAATACTTGATTCCTAGGCTAAAAGTGTTGAAATGTCAAAGTTGACTTATTTTTCCAAGCTTAATTTCTTCCTTTGTGTATGACGTTTAAAGATGGCCCTTTAAACCTTGACTTCATTTACTCTTTGAACCAAGTATTTGGTCATTTCCATTAAAGACATTGTGCCTGTTTTGACTTTCATCTATAACATGAGGCTTATGTTCAAATAAGAAGCACCCTTGTTTGCTAATTTTGAATCATGCATTGACATCGTCATAAAGTTTCCAACAATCACACCTTTGAATAGTAAATTATAGTTCATCAAACTTACTAAGCCTCATAGAGGCAACCATGAACATTGGCTAGTAAGTGAAATCATCATATGGAAAAATTAATCTCACCTCCACTTGCTACCCATTACAATACTCATAAAGAGTCCAAACATTCCTCTTCTGAGTTTGTGTTGAAACTACATGGTAGAATTTATGTACGCAAGGCTGGTGCACCTACAAGTTGAGACCAGTGAGAGTGAAGTAGCAAGCATACAATAAACAAATGTCACTAGCCAATTCACATGAATAACTAGTGATAACTTTTAAATGTGCGATAAGACAACTAGAATGAGGGTGAACAACAAAGAACTTTGTTATGCAAACTAGATATATTATAGTAGAGATGCAACTTGCTTCAGTTGTTATCAATGTCAAGTCAACATTCTACCTTTTCAAACATTTCAAATGTACATAAGATCGTATTATGTTAAGGTGATGTCTATGCTCTTCCGCCAATATACCAACTTCACCAAACACATAAATTAGAGTTGATTCCAAGTGAACTCTGTAGATTGGATCCAACTGCTCATCCTTCGCATACTTTGAATGGATACCATTTTGACATAATCTACCAAACATATCACTGCCTTGTCTCTCCAACTACAATTTTTAATCACACAATCCATGCATTTCGTTATCTACCAATACCATACTCTATGATCTAGCCATGACACATCAGCGCACAATTAGAAGCAGCACTTATATGGTTCTTTTTACTAAACAATACTTATTCTTTCTTTTTAACTTTTATTGTTTCTGATCATTTTGTCAAACAAGTCGCACATGGAGCCATAGCTCACAGTTCTTCACTTGCTAATAACTTAATCTGATTCTGTGGGAGTTATTCTGATTCTAAACACTTTTCTAAATGTATCCCATCTGACTTGAAACCAGATAGAGGAGGAAGGCGAAGGGAATTTTGGATGTCGAATGGTTTGTATATTATGTATGCTTTCACATTATGCAACAACATTCAAATGTGGTTCACATTCTTTGTTTACCCTTCCTCATTTTGAAACCATATCTAAGAGATGTTGAGATAGACCTTCCGTTTGGCAGTGGGAATACAAGTGGAATTGGCATATGTTAATTCTTAAAATTTTAAATTTTCTGTTTGGATGTATCAAATTGGAATTGGAATAGCAATAAGATAGGAATACGTATTCCAATTTTGGCCCAAAAATGAGCATTTGCTATTCCACCTAAATAGGTGGAATTGGAATACTTATTCCTATTCCAATTTTATTTGTTTTAGAAAACATAAATTTTTGGGTCTGTGAATTCCCATCAAATTTTGGCTAAACCATACTAGAAGAGGAATACATATCCTTACTTTGTATTCGAGAATAAGTATTCCTATTCCCATATTTATATTCACACAACCAAATGGACCCTTATATTTTCATGCCCATTTGCAAGAGGATTCAAAGATTCTAATTTGTTTTCATCAAATCCACCTTCCTAGACGTTGCTTTTGAAAGGTCACTTTGTCTTTAATGAGTTTTGTAAATAGTTTATTGGGCTGCCTACTTCAATTCCATCTCTAGATATGTGCATCCTCCTCGCATTAAGAGGAGGATAGATGAAACAACCACTCTTAAATATGACATATAAATGGAAAAATAAATTAAATTTGGAGAAATAAACCAACTTTCACTATTTAATACTTTTAACCTATGAATCAAGTCTCAATGTGTCATGTTTAAATTGGGATGAAATTGTTGTGAATGTGTTGGTAAAGGTCGCAGTATCCAACCTCTTGCTTAATAATCATATTTTCTTGACATTTCTAATTTCATTTTAATAAATTTGTCTTTCCACATTTTCTTGTGGCTTTTTGTATTGACAATATAAGTTCACCACATTTTTATAGCTTGCATGATATCATTTTATATGTTCATGTCTACTAGAATTTTGGTCAAATGGTTATTATGCTTTCTATCTTCACGTCTTTCCTGCATCTACCTACAACTAAATCCCTTTTCATAGTCTCATTTTGTGCATAGTTAGCAATCATTGCATTTCATGGCGAGGTTTCATTTTGGGGTAGTTTCTCATTCTTTCAAAACTTTAATCAAGTTCTCTGTCAAACCATTATTATTTCTATGTATGCCATCCTTGTCTACCATTATTCCAACTCTTTATTTCTTATCAATTTTATAAATTGTTTGTCTATATTTTTGAATGCCTTCTATTTTTTTATAAAGGTTGTTATAGATTTAAGAGGTTAATGAATCCTCTTGAATATATGTGTTTTCTTGAATGATTTCTTAATTGAGAAGGTCAAGAAATCAATTCTTTTTATGTATTTACAAACACATATTAATTCATTAGTTATGATTTTAATTGAAAATTAAAAATGAGGTTAATGTGTTGAAAATATAAGAGGAGTAACTGATATGTCAATACAAACTTCTTAACTCAAATCCTTGCACAACTCGGTTAGAACTAGATATTCATTGTAACTCAGTTAACAAATAAATCTTGGTATTTAATGTGTATTAACCTTTAGTATCGGGTTTTGTTCCAGGGAGACAAATTTTGGATTCTGTCCAGATGGTGCATGAAGTCATCCACTCTCTTGAGGCTTCCAAACGGGAAGGTATGCTTCTCAAACTGGATCTTTCTAAAGCTTATGACAGGGTGGACTGGTCTCTCCTTGGGAGGGTCCTCTCGTCTTTTGGCTTTGACAATAAAGTTTGCAAAATTATCTCTCAATTGGTCTCCACCTCCTCCTTGGCTGTTCTGGTTAATGGAGTCCCTTCTAATTTTTTCAAACCTTCCAGAGGCCTCAGACAAGGAGACCCCCTTTCGCCCATTTTGTTCATCATTTTAGCTGAATGCTTAGGAAGGTTTATAGACTGTAGAAAGCGTGAGGCTTGTATCAAAGGGATCCTTCCCTCCTCTAATTGCGTTCCCTTCACTCATCAGCAATTTGTTGATGATACTATCTTGGGGGGGGAAGCTTCTATCAAAGAGGCCAGAGCCCTGAAGAAGATTCTTGATACTTACTCCAGTGGGACAGGTCAGCTGATTAATTGGAACAAAAGCTCGCTCTTTTTCATCAACACCTCTGAGTTTAGACAAAGTAAAATCGCCAGGATTCTGGGTTGTGGGGTAGGCTCTTTCCCCTCTACCTATCTTGGTCTTCCCTTGGGATCCTCACCCCCGGAGTCTTTTTGGAATGATATTTTGGACAGATTCAACAGGAAGATGGCTGGTTGGAAAGGGGTCTCTCTTAGTCAAGCGGGGAAATGCCTCTTAGTCAAATCTTCTCTTCAAAATCTGCCAATCTACGCCCTGAGCCTCTTTGGAATTCCAGGGAAAATAGCTGAAAGAATGGAGAAAATCTAGAGAGACTTCCTCTGGAATGGTAATGAAGGGAAGAAAAGATATCCTCTTGTCGCTTGGGAGAAGGTTTTCCTCCCTATGAGGTACGGAGGTCTGGGCATTAGAAAGATCACTCACCTCAATAAGGCTCTCCTAGCTAAACAAATATGGTGGGTTTTCAGTAGCACCGGTGAATGGAGGGACACCCTGGTAAACAAGTACCTTAGAAGACCCACTCTTCTTTTCACCCTTTTTAATGAAGATATCCCAAAAGGATCGAACATTTGGAATGGGATCATGAAAGCCAGGGACCTGGCTAAGGCCAGGATATCATGGAAATTGGGAAATGGGAAGGACATCCAGTTCTGGTCGGATAGATGGCTTTCCCAAGATCCACTTATCAATAACCCTATTTTTGAGAGATGGATGCAAGCTTGTACTGATCAAATTGGGTCCAAAGTTTGTGATTATTGGAATGGCCAGGAATGGAGTGACCTATCCCTCATCTCTGAGGACTTGACTCCTATAATGCTTATGCTCAATTCCATGATTCCTATCAATTTGGGGGATGAGCTGGTCTGGAGGGATAATCCCAATGGAAGATACTCTGTTGCCTCAGGCTATAATTCCCTTTGGAGCTTAAAAGAGAAGGCCCCTTGGGCGGAGGCTTGGATTCCGGGTCTCACTCCAAAGATCAACATTTTTTACTGCCTGGCTCTTTAGAACAAAATCCTTACTCATGACAATCTCATGAAGCGAGGACATGTTATGCCCAGTAGATGTCCCTTGTGTAAGAATTAGGCTGAGACCGGAAATCACATTTTCATCTTATGTGACTATGCCAGGGAGGTTTGGAATGTCATCACACATGATAATGAAATCCTCTGGTGCAAACCGGATAATCTCATGGATTTTTTCCATCAGTGGAAAGGTCTTTGTATGATTGCTGGTCGGCAGGATCACTCGGACTGGATTTTACCCCATTTTTGCTGGGGAATCTGGAAGGAAAGGAATAATAAAATATTTAGAGACAGAGAGGAGCCGGCTATAATCCTTGGCAGGAAGGTCTCAAAGAATATAAAGGAAAATCTCCAAGTGCTGAAGGAGGAAGAAGAAGAAGAAGGGGACATAAAGATAGCTAAAGAAAAAGACAGGAACCTCAAAAGGCAGGATGCTAGCTGGCTTCTCCCCCTAGATGGTTGGTCAAAAGCCAACTTTGATGGGGCCTCCAAGGGTAACCCAGGCCCTTCAGGCTGCGGTGGAATCATAAGAAATAGCTATGGGGAGGGAATAGCTGCCTTTGCTTCCCCGCTGGGAATCCAGACTATTCATCTGGCTGAAGCAAGAGCTGCGAGTAAGGTGGTCAAGTTGGCTTTTGAAGCCGGGATTACTAAACTCTGGCTTGAGGGGGACTCCAAAAACATTATTAATACCATTAATGGTATTTCCCCTCCCTCGTGGACGATTGCGAACATAATTGCTGAGACTTGCGCCACTCTCACAAAGTTCGATAAGGTCCATGTCACTCATGTTTACAGAGAGGCAAACCCAGTCGCTGATTGGTTTGCTAATAAAGGGGTTAACGCCACCAATAATCTGTCCTGGCATGCCGGAAAAGATTTTTCGGCGGAGGCAAAGTTTCTCATCGACCAAGATAATATCTTGGGAAGGACGACTCAAATCCAATGCAATTATGGATAATAAAGATTGCTTAATAAATGGTAAGTGCCATTATTGGCATCGTGATTTGCACCAGCAAAAGGGGTTTCCTCTGACTTTTCGACACGTTCGAAAGGACGATACCATTATTTTCAGAAAGGGGTTTATTCATGGGTATCATAAAAGAAACATCACCATTTTTTCGAATGCAAATAACTTGTACAGATCAGAGTTCATGAGAATTGTGGAAGTTGATCAGGTAAACATGACGGGTGAGAGGAGTAGAAAGGAGCCAGTGGGGGATGTTCATAAGTGGAAGAACAAGGCCAAAGTTTGGAGAGAGCTGGAAAAGGGTGGGGTTACTAACTTCTTCGAGAAACTTCATGGCTCGGATCCTGAGATCACTAACAGCATGGTGAATTCGTGGAATAATGGTAAGGTTAAGGTGAACGGGGTCTACTTTCAAATTACTGAGGATGTGGTTGCTGATGTCACGGGGATTCCAATGGAGGGGCATAAATTTTTCAGAGACAAGAAGTTGTCTTCTAATGCTATCAAGGATTTTGTGAAAAACACTGAAGAGCTGAACAAGCTGGGCAAGAAAGAGACGTTTTTTGTAACGGATACTATAAAGAAGCTCTGGAGGTATGTTGTCTACGCTGTCATTGAATATATAACCCTAGACCCCAGGTTTGATAGGGTTAGGACCCACCATTTTGTGATTCTGAATCATTTTCGGCATGGTAGTAAGATCTCCTTCCCGTATTATCTTTTTAACTCGATGAACAAGGCCATTTCTAGTTTTAAAAAGAAAGCTACCGTCAACCCGGAACTGCATGAGGGTCTTCTGCTTCTGATTCATGAGCATTTCCACGCTCAGACCATTAGCAAAAACCCTATCCAGGGGGCGGATGTTGACAAGAGCAGCTCCAGTTTTTCCTCAGATTTTGACGATGTCGAGAGCATCAGCTCTGATGAGGTTTTTGAGCATTCAGGTAAGAAGACTAAAAGCCATAAGAAGGATTACCCCTCTATCAAATTACCCAGCAGAAAGAGCCCTAGAGGTCATACCCTAGCTAAAATTGGCTCTGCTGAGGAGGAGGAGGAAATGGATACTGATGATTCTGACAAGGTTTCGAAGGAGGAGCTGGATGAGGAGAAACTGAGAAAAAGATAGAAGAGGGATGGAGAGAGCATGGAGCGCTCTAGCAGTCAGGGAAAGGATTCTCTGCCCATTCCCCTCTCCCCTATACATCCTCAGCCTCCTTTGGAGGAAAATGACAACTCTGGACAGATTGAGGGGGAAGTGCAAGTTAATAACAGAAGGAAGGCTTGGAAGAACTTCAATGTGAGAACGGCCACTATGGGAATTTACAGAGAGGCGATGAACCCCCAACTCCTGGTGGACGACCTCGAGAAGCCTAGACTCAATGAGCTAATTGACCCGGCTATGGTGGCTATTTCTGATAATGCAAGAGAAACGGGTATGAATCTGTTGAACAATGCCCGCAATAGCATGATCGACAACTTCAGATCAATTAAATGGCTTTTCCATGAGCTTGAGGATGTCAGAGATAGGGTTTCCCAAATGGAAAAAATCAAGAGCAAGACAGGTGCTGAAAGCCAAGGCGACCGGAATAGCTGGGAGACTCTAATGGAGAGGAGAGTAAAAAATATTG
This sequence comes from Cupressus sempervirens, assembly GCA_028749045.1. Classification (NCBI taxonomy): domain Eukaryota; kingdom Viridiplantae; phylum Streptophyta; class Pinopsida; order Cupressales; family Cupressaceae; genus Cupressus; species Cupressus sempervirens. The sequence continues at coordinate 648,704,954 of CM053789.1, read as the reverse complement.
AGAACTACAATCACAACCTGGCTAGTCAAATGATCTCCCTCCTCGCTTCGATCAACGACAACATCCTCTCTCTCTTGGATAATCTCAAAGACAGGAACCAGATGGAGGAAGATGATAAACAGAACAGAGACAAAGATAGGCTGGATGTGGATAAAACCAAGGACAACACTATGGAGGAGGATTTGACGAACGCCCAGGATCATAAGGTAGAAGAGCAACAAGAGTGCGCCGAAGCTGCCCAGACCATGCTCGAGATGGAGAAGTAGTCTGCTAGGTTTGGTCTCTGTCCTTTGGTTTTTGTTTTGCCTGGCTTTGGATTTTTGTCTGGTCTCCATTTTTTCTGGTTGATTCTCTGGCCTTTTTAGTGGGCAGCTATTTTGGGCTGGGCCTTTGGGCTTATTTTCAGCCGTAAGGATTATGATTTGGCTGGGCGATTTTTCGCTTATTTTCAGCCTTTCTTGTTGTTAAACTTATGAGTTTCAGGACCCCTTAAAACCTGTTTACCTTATCAAAAACTTAGCTATAGAAAGATAAAATAGTAAGAAAATAACACGAACACATGAGACACCAAGATTTAACGTGGAAACCCAATTTGAGAAAAACTATCAATGCAACTAGTTAACTTTTCACACTTCTAAAGTGAGTCTTGTTAGGAGCCAACCCTGTTAAAGGTTATAAGACACACTATTAGGTGTAACCCTATTAAAGTATTTGAATCACCTTGTTAGGAGTGGCCTTGTTAGAGGTCTTAAGACACTTCAATTTAGAAATGCCACCTTGTTAGAGGATTTACAAAATGACTATTAATTCAACTCTGTTAAGGATTTCTTTACTACTATAATCATTAGAGGGTATCAATGATTGACCTAATTAATGAAGAAACTGATTTGCAATTTCTAATCATTGTTTTGGCTTAAACTATGGATCCTCCCCAATCAGAATATTCTTTCCAACTCTTTGGATGTTCTTCTCTTAATTAGATATCCTTCTTTATTCACATCTTATCTTCTTCCACAACTTCCATATTTCAATCCACAATCCGACCTTATATACATATACATATACATATACATATACATATACATATACATATACATATACATATACATATACATATACATATACATATACATATACAACCCAATATCAAGTCGGCTTGAATACCATTACAAATAAATAATTAACATCCACTAAGTTGGCTTACATAAACAAAATAATTTTGTTGTAGGTCGGTTGATACTAAAACTGGGTCACTCAATTACCACTAAGTTCATTGGTAACCAACTTGACTCAAGGTTTATACTAAACCTCTTTGCTGACCAACATGACCAACCTAGCTCAGTTTTCTCTTGATCACTAAACTTGGCTTATGAACTTCTGCTCAGCTGATACTAGAGTCTTTTGAGCTTGGTTACTACTTGCAGTGCTCAGTTAGAGTATAACATTTGTGTAACATCAATGATGATATATAATTGAATAATTATTTTAAAAATTCTTCCTCTTTGGCATTGATGGCAACACAATATGTCATAAGAAAATGAAACTTAGAGCATTCAAAATAATTTATAAGATTTTATAATATCCTTAGTTTCATTCTAATTCTTCATCCATGAGAACTCCCTCTGAGATTCTCCCTCTAACATCTTAACTTAAAACTCCATCTGATCAAGTTCTCTCTCAATTTTTTGATATGAACATGATATATTCAATCTCTCCCTTTTTGACATAAAATGCCAAAGACTTTATTTAATGGATTTATAATGTACCTGATGTACTAATTCATATGTAATGAACTCTATCTTCTTTGCATCAACTTGATCGATCTTCAATGTAGTTTGGTTAATGCATCATTAATCTGTACTCTAGTAAGCATCATATAGGGGAATGATCCCTAAATTTCCTTTGAGATACAAAAATGTATCCTTAGGTAATAGTTTGGTAAATATGTTAGCAACCTACTCCATTCTGTTTACATATTCCAATCGAACCTCTTTATCTTGAACTAATTTTCTTAGAAAATGATAATTGATTGCAGTTTGTTATGTCTTAGAGTGCATCATTGGATTTTTGGATAGGTTGATTGCACTTGTTTTGTCCCACTAGATAACCACTGGGTTCTTGATTTCTTCCTTTATTTTTGACAACAGTTTCTTGATCCAGATTGTGTTGGAATAATTAATTTCTGCAAAAACATATTCTACCTCTACTTTAGACTGAGAGATGCAATTCTTCTTCTTATTGGTCCATGACACTAGCCCCTTTCCAAGAAATAATGCTCCTCCATTGATGCTTTTTCTGTCATCAATGCTTCTAGCCCAATCTTCATCAGTAAAGACTTTCAACTCAAGGTTTCCTTTTTTCTTGCACCATAGACCATAGTCTTGAATACCTTTTAGATATCTCATAATTCTTTTGACTACCATCATATGATTTTCTCTAGGATTTATAGAGAACCTTGCATTTTATACCAACTATTAATGCAATATCAAGTGCTATGTGAGAAACATACTGAAGTTTCCTAATCATAGACATGTAGGTAGTCTGATTTACCTATTTTAAATCATCATTCTTGGATAGTTTATGTCCAATAGACATAGGTGTTCCAACTAGTTTGGAATCTTCCATTCTAAAGGTCTTTAATATCTCCTTGATATATTTTGACTGAGTAAGGTAAATGCCATCCTTCATTTGATGAACTTGTAAACCAACAAATAATTTTATCTCTCCAAACATTGACATTTCAAATTCTTTCCTCATTTCATTAGACAATGATTTACATAAGTCATCATGGCCTATGAATAGTATATCATCCACAAATATTTCTGCTAATAATATCTTATTTTGTGGTCCTTCTTTAATTTACAAACTATTGTTATCATTGGTTCTCTGAAAACCAATCTTTACCAGATATCCATGTAGCCTCCCATACCATGCTCTAGGAGCTTGTTTTAGACCATACAAAGCTTTGTGTAATTTACAGACCATGTCTCTTTTATTTGGATCAATGAAACCTCAAGCTGATCAACATAAACTTCTTCCTCGAGAATTCCATTCAAGAAAGCTAATTTTACATGCATTTGATACACTTTGAATCCTTTGAATGTAGCATATGCAAGTAGTGTTCTGACCCCTTCAAGTCTAGCAACAAGAGCAAATGTTTCTCCATAGTCTATACCTTCTTCTTGAGCATATCCTTTGCACACTAACCTTGCCTTATTCCTTGATACTTTTCCATTTTCATTTAACCTGTTTCTAAATAGCTAATTTTTTCCAATTATATTATTGTCCTTGGGTCTAGGAACAAGAGTCCATGTATTGTTCTTTTCAATTTTCTTAATCTCTTCATTCATTTCCTTTATCCAACTATCATAATTCAATGCATCTTTAATAGTTCTAGGTTCAAATTTAGTAAGTAGACATTTACCTTTTAATTTTTTCTTTTTCATTGTGCCTTCTATCTGATCTCTAATTATTTGTTCAGGTGCATGATGCCTTCTGACATATCTACTATAGGTTCATTTCTTTTCGATTCTGGACTTGTTTCACTTGGTTCACCATGTTCAAAGGTTTTGTGAAACTCTATACTCTTCTTTGTTTCCCCCTTCTAAGACTTGATTCCCATAGTTTGTGACTTAGGTTCCTCTTTTTGGGATTCAATTTGAACTGTCTCTAACTTGAGTTGCATTGGTTGCAACTCAGGTTGAACTGCAAACTTAGGTGACTTGAGTGGTGTTGACTAATAGAGTGATGCTAACTGATGTTGCAAAATCACATTTTCTTGTACATTTGGTAAAGTATCAGACTGAAAGTAAAAAAAAATTATTTTAGTCTTTAGGTTCCTTGCTACTTTGTTCATTACTCTTTTATGCAAACTCATCAATTTTTACATGTACACTTTCTACAATATTGTGAGTAGCAAGATTCAAACATTTATATGCTTTGCTCTTGTTGGAATAACCTAGAAATATGACTTCATCACTTTTTGCATCAAAATTTCCTTTCCTCGTCTCTTTCGATATATAACATGTGCTTCCAAATACTTTGAAATAATAAACATTAGGTTTATAGTCATACCATAATTCATAAGGTGTATGATCTGTACCTTTCTTTAGTTGAACTTGGTTCAAGGTATGAATTGTTGTGCTGATTGCTTCTTTCTAGTATTTGGATTCAACATTTTCTCGATCATTAGTGTTCTTGCACAATCTATGATGAATCTATTCATTCTTTTTGCTATGCCATTTTGTTGAGGTGTACCAGATGTAGATGCATGTCTTTTGATTCCTCTTTCATTGTAGAATTCATTGAATTCATTAGAGATGAGTTCTCCTCCTCTATCTGACCTTAGACATTTTAAATTAGTCCCTATTTTTTTTTCAACTCTAGCTAGATACCACTTGAACTTTTGAAAAGCTTTAGATTTATCCTTCAAGTACACTATTGTCATCATCCTAGAATAATCATCAAAAAATAAAATGAAATATTTATCTCCCCTATAGCTTTCTATGCCTATTGGTCTACAAAGATTTGCATGAACTAGTTCCAAGACTTCTTTAGTATATTAATTCTTACTCTTGAAGCTAGTTCTACCCATGTTTCCAATCTGACATTGTTTTCATATGGCCATTTCCAATTTCTTCAGATTTGGAATACCTCTCACTCTTCTATTCTTACTTGTAGTAACAAGATTGTCAAATTTTACATGACACATTCTTTTATGCCATAGCCAACTTTCCTCTACTTGTGCCAAAAAGCATGAACTTCTAGTGAGATCTAGATAGGATAGATTACCTTTTGTTTGATTTCTAGTTCCAACTAGGTTTCCTTTACCATATAGAAGCCTAGCCTTTCCATTCATGAATTCTACCTTGTGTCCAATGTTGTTCAACTATGCCACACTTAGAAGATTGTGTCTCAGTCCTTCAATTCAATAGGCATTGTTACATTTGAGTTCATCATCCAATGCAATGCATCCTTTTCCCTTCACATAACATGGTTCATTGTTTCCAAATTTAACACTTCCACCATCATAGTGCTTTAAGTGTTTAAACTTAGTTTTATCACCAGTCATGTGATGAGAACAACTGCTATCTATTATCCATGTGTCATTCTTGATAACATGAGAAATAAGTGCCATCTTTTCATTATCCTCATCATCTAACTCATCTTTAATATCAATATATATCAATTCATCTTCTTCATCACTGTTAGAATATTTAGCAATATAACAAGATTTCTTACCTTTGTCATTGCAGCTTTTGAAATCTTTCTTTCCTTTTAACTTGTTGAATTTCCCATCATTTTTTCTTTCCTTATTTGGATACCTTGCAAAAATGTGACCAACTTCTTCACAAGAAAAAAAAATCAATAGAATTTTGCCTTTATATTTACCTTTACCTTTTGGTAACCTTCTTGCAAGTAGTGCTTCAATAGCTTCAAGGTCATCATCTGATTCTTCTTCTTCTTTACTGTCAGACTATTTACCTTTTGAGTTTCCTCCCTTTCTACCAAGAGTTAGTTTGTCTTTGAATGCTGATTCTATGTTCCAAGATCCAAGAAGATAGTTATCAAAGTTATCCAACTGAAAAGTTGTTAACCTTCCCACTAGTTCATCCAAAGTTATATAATTTTTGAGATTACATCTCATCTCTTGAATAACTGAAACTCTAATTGCATAAATAGGAAGAAGAGTTCTTAATACCTTTTTGACTACTCTCATATCATCGATTGTTCCTCTTGTAGCTCTAATTGCACTCACACTTTCTTTGATTCTTTCAGTATATTTGACAATGTTTTTATCTTCTCTCATTTTCATTTGTTCAAATTAGCCTCTTAGATTTTTTTCTTTGGCTCTCCTCACATTGTCATCTCATCCATAGATCTTTTCCATTCTATTCCATATTTCATGAGTACTAGGATAATTTTTGGCTTCATCAAATTTAGAATATTTGAGAGAAAAAGTAATGTCAATCATCATTGTGTTGTGATTCTTTTTATCTACCATCTGATTCATAGTCAAAGGATCATGAAGTGTCAAACACTGGTTCTCCAAGAATCTTAGGCTTGTATATCTAATAGTTCCCAAATGTAGCTTCATGAGTTCCTACCATGCTTTGAAGTTGTCTCTGTTTAAATTAGAAATCTCTCTTCTGTAAGACATCTTGATCTTTAGCTTAGGTCCTTGTGACCATTTCTATAAGCACCAACAACTCTGATACCAATTGTTGGAAATATAAGAGGAGTAATTGAGAGGGGAGGGGTGAATTAATTACCACTAAAATAATTCCAAATCCCTTATATGTCAATACAAACTTCTTATTAACTCAAATCCTTGCATAGATCCATTAGAACTAGATATTCATTGCAACTTGATTAACCAATCAATGTCGAGATTTAATGAGTATCAACCTTTAGTAAATTAGTTGCAAAAAGATAAAGTAGTAAGAAAATAAAATGAACACGTAAGACACCAAGATTTAACATGGAAACCTAATTTGAGAAAAACCACCAATGCAACTAGTTACAACTTTTCACTCTTTGGAAGTGAGCCCTATTAGGAGCCAACCCTATTAAAGGTTACAAAATACTCTATTTGGTGTGACCTTGTTAAAGGATTTGAATCACCCTATTAGGAGTGACCTTGTTAGAGGTCTTAAGACACTTCAATTTAGAAATGCCACCTTGTTAGAGGATTTGCAAAATGATTGATAAGTCAACTCTGTTAGGAGATTTCTTCACTACTACAATTATTAAAGAGTAACACTGATTGTCCTGATTAATGAAGCAACTAATTTGTAGCTTCAGATCACTAATCCGTCTTAACCTCTAGATCGTCCTTGATCAAAAAATTCTTTGCAGCTCTTTGGATGTTGTGCTCTTAATTTGATATCCTTCTTTATTTGCATCTTATCTTCTTCCACAACTTCCATATTTCAATCCACAACTTGACCTTTCATATACATGAAACCAAATGTTAAGCTGGCTTGAATACCTTTAAAAAATGATAATTAACATCAACTAATTCAGCTTACATAAACAAAATTAAAAAAAAAACTACTCTTTCGTAGGTTGGCTGATACTGAAACTAGGTCACTTACCACCGAGTTCCTTGGTAATTGACCTAACTTGGCTTATACTAAACCTCTTTGGTGACTAACTTGACTTGGTCAACATTTGAATCCTTCAAGGGTTGACCAATCTTAGTTTGCACTTGATCATTGAACTTGGCTTCTTTTGAACTTCTTCTCAACTAATATTGGAGTCTTCTAAGTTCAATTACTAATGGCCGTGCTCAGTTAGAGTGTAAGATTTGTGTAACATCAATGACAATATACAATTGAATATATTTTTTCAACATAATGAATCCTTGGATTTTACAAATATTTTTGTCGATTCCTTTAATCTCATTTATATAGGTTAATGAGTTATTAATAAGAGGTTAATGATTCATCAAATTTTATCTATTTTTGGATGATTTTGTTGATCCTTAAGTCATTCACTCGACAGAGTTGGTTGGTCATCACTGCGATTGAGCTATCCCTCTAATGTCGAGAAATGTATAGTGGACTTATGTATATTTTAGTTGAAGCTGAGAAGTTTCTATTGCCGAGCAAATCTATGGTTGTTAAGTTATCCAAAAGATAGTATATGTTGAGCATATGAGAAGACAAGTCACATAGTATAAGCTGAGTAGATGGAGACTGAGTGACAACATGAACATTAGACATAACTAAGCATTAGAATGTTCAAGTGCTAAGTGAACTAGTTTTGATAGATTTGTGTTATATTGTGATAATTTGTTTAAATGTTCATGGATATGATTAGTTGTTAGATCTAATACATCATTATAGTAAATGATCATTTGATTTATGGTATTGTAAGGATAAGGATTAGAGGTGTTGCTATTAGATTTGATAATTGTTTGAAAGGTGTTAAAGTTTTAAAGATCCTGCTTCATCCACCTCTTAGTATCTTACTTTCCCATTAGACTTCTAATAGATCCATTAACCTCTTTGACTTTTTGGGTCAATGAATTTTTTGAAAATATGTATTTTGGGAGATTTTATTAACATTGAATAAGTTTATGACTTAGACATTGAATTTTAAAAATGTGAGATGAAGGTAGAGCTAGTAGATAATTAGAGGCTTTGAAAACATAAAATTATTGAAATTGTAATAAATGATCCATCATTTCTTAGACATAATCTTGATGCTCAATGGTTTGGTTTTGCTAAAATTAATGTACTTTTGAAGTTAGGGTTTACAAAGGATATGTAAAAAGGAGGTAACCACATAGGGACAATAACTCCACAAGTGAACTTACTTGTGATGAAAAAAGTTATATTTTTTTGGCGAGACTTAATACTAGGGAAATAACTGGATCTAACTAGGGACAAGGACTAAAAGTGATGGAGGATGAACCCAAAAGTAGAAAAGAATAGCACTTTATCAATGGGTCTACAAAGTCATCAAGGAAATAACAAATGGGATAATCTAGAGAAACTGGAGGTAAGCCAAAATGAGACTAACACAACAAAACTTCTAACCAAAATATTAACATGATAGTTGATCCCTACCTTATAAAAACTTTAGGAGGATTGTGTGAACCCTTTGATACCTTAAGGAAAATAAATTCAATAATAAAATAGAAGATTAGGACCTTGGAGTACATGTGAACTCAATTGTAAGGTTGATCCTTGAATTCCAATCTTGAGATTCTTTCCATGCACCACTTCTTTGGGTGAGGAAACATATCCAAATAACCAAACCTCATAAAAAATATCTAATTTTGGAATCAACTCTTCTTCTCAATGCATATCATTATTAACTTCTTCTTGGATGAGTTGAATTATTATGACTTAAAACCTTTCAATGCACTTTTGATGGTTAGGGATTTCAACATGTTGGCTTGAAGACTATTTTCTAATCACCAAATTGGTACAAAATAGTTTGAAAAAAGAAAAGAATCCTTATCCAACTCCTTACAAATATAGGCTGAATTATCATGAGGAAGAAAAATCCTTAACTTCTCTTACTTGACCAATTATTGATTCATCTCATCATTTGTGATATTAGGCATGTTTCTAGTTTCATTAATATTATTCCAACCATAATTTCAAAACCATGACTTTGATATGAAGTTACATACCCATTGAACTAGACTCAAGTATAAATTTTCCTTCCACATAAATATCTCCTATTGATTATCATTTGACATTTATCATGATAAGAAGCCACAATATATTTTTCCCTTTTAGCACATGCATACTCCACTAAGTCCAAGCAATAAATATTGCTATTAGGAGATTGATTCTTACATATCAAAATGTGCTTTGAATGGATAGTACAATTGGATTCTTCATCTTCACATTTTCAATCTCTTGACCACAATCTCTTGACCATGACACATCTCATTTTGACTTGATGCCTTTGTGGGGTGAGAGTATGACTCAACATTTTTGTCTAATTCATGTGGATGATATAATTGAACACGATTTCCTTTATTTAATCTAATCACTTATGTGATGTATAATCCTCTTCTAGAAATATTTTGTGACTATAAACAAGAGGACTATTATCCAAATTAGTGAAAAAATGATAAAGAGTGAAGTGTATGTAAAACTAAATGTTATCTTGATTTTCTTTAGATTTATCAGTGCCTATATTTTGATGATCCAATTGTTCAAGATAGTCTCCACTATTGCTGATCCATTGCAAGGTAGGAGAATCCTTAAATGACATGTCCTAGCCCTTATCAAATAACCATATAGTGGAAACACAACAACCAAGAAAGATCTAATGCCAAATCACAACTCTTTATTCATAAATATAACTGTTTACATGCAATATACCCAGCTATAAGGCTTTTTGGGTTAGGCGAAATACAATAGAAATTACAAAATAGTTCTACAAGATCACACAAGAACCAAATCACAATCCTAATCCTAGCTAGTCTAGTTCTACACTCTAGAAGGAAATCTCAACTTGTGCTTGCAAAACCACCAAGTAATCTCCTGGTTTACAAAGCCTTAGTTAATAGCCCCTCAAAGTTTTCTCCTCCACTTCATCCCCTTCTCCAAGCTAGATGAATACAATACTAACTCACTCCTCCAAATGAATGAATTCCTAAAGACTCCACAAGACCTCATACTTATACCCAACTAAGCCACAAGTTAGCCTAGTTCATTACAAATTTAATTAAATCCTTGCATTAAATATATGTTGAGCCACAAGTTGGCCTCCAACATAAATTAAATACCAAAATTCCTTAAAAGGCTTACAACACAAATTAAATGCACATAGGAGAGACAACCAAGACCCAAATAGGTCCACACAAACTCCTAGATTGATCCACATCATGATCATATGCTTCATGCATTAAATGTGCCAAATCGAACAAGAAAATCTACAAGAACTCTAGTAAGAATCAATGCACTACCAAGTGCCAAAAAACTCCCAAGCATTATCGCGAACCATCACATACTGAGCAACCAAAATATGCCAAGCACAACAAGTAACAAGAAATATAAGACATTGAGCTCCAACAATGATTGAGCCCTTTTAATGACTGAGCACCTCGGCCACAACTATACCTATATCATAGATATTAGTAATTGCAAATAGAATACTAAGATTCAACAAAAGCATTCACAATACTCAATAGACTAACACTTATGAGAGGATGAAGGGAACACTATGGAGGAAAGAAGACCAAGAAAGGTAAGCTCCTCAGGCTTAACCTTGGTAATTTTCATGTATCCTTAAGTAGATGGATGTATGCTCATGAGTGCTTCAAGCTTAAATGGATTCCTTTAAAGGGGTGGATGGATGAATATGTATCCATGGTTGTGACTAAGTATTATAGCATAACAAGGGTGAAAAATAGATGATTGTGGTCTTCAATGGAGCATTATAAGTTTGCATGAGAATGGAATGTTGATTCTGAAGGGGGAGGGTCCAATTTATAGGCCAAGATGTAGTGAGATGGATGGCCAAGATGCAAGGATGAGAGATTGGTGAGGAAGGGATAGGATGCAAGGAAGGGAGAACATATGGATTGTGCTTCTCCAAAGCTCTAGCCTTGTGACAAGTGTCACAAGGGGATTAGGTAGTCAAAGTGGAGGGTTAAAGGGAGTTACAAGGGAGGAGGAGTGTGGAAGAGAGACATTTAAGTGTATTTATAGAATTTAAGAGCCATTAATGCTTTTGGATAGGAATGGAAGAGGATAAGGGAGATCATTGACTTTAGCTTGGGTTAGAAAGTCCTAACCCTTACTTAAAGTTGTGCACATGTTTAGGAGGGGGATTAGGCTTAGCTTAGGAGGGGGGTTAGTTAACTAGATAAGTGAGGTTAGTATGGATGAATTGGTTGGCTTAGGGATAATGATAGGGTTTAGAGATGGGTTTAAGGGTTTGGGATGATTTATTTAATCAAAGGGGGATGTGGGATTAAATTAAATAGATTTTTGCATTTTATTAATTTAATAGAGGAATGGGGATTATTTGATAAATTGATTTTGGGTTATCATTTGATTTTATCAATTGGAATATAGTTAAATAAATAAATAAATAAACTAGGGTATGATGATTAATTAATTAAATAATAAATATTTATTTAGTAATGTCCTAGAAGATGAAAAAATAAGATTTCCTAGTGATGTAATCAAATTTAGGTGTCTACAATACCCATGAGTGACAGAGCACCACTATTTAGTGATCGGGTCCAAAACTCCAAAGCCAAATACCTCCAACATGCATGATTGAAAGAAACCTTAGGATGCTTTGGCATCAGATACCCCAGGTTTGAAAATATGTTCTCACCAGCTAGAAGAACATCTTCTAGGATTCTGCACATAAATCCCAAATTGGTTCTTCATATACATATCGTCTAAGTCCTCAACTTGTACACTCTTTCCCTTGTTCTTCTTCTGCTTCTTCACATCCATCCTCAGTGCACCACTAGTTTGCTTTCCATACTGATATCTAAAAATCTTAGAATCTATCAACTCAACTCGGCTGCCAATATTGAGGTTCCTCCTACTGAGCTCTTCATTATGCAAAGGAATCAGGGAATGCTTCCTACCACCTTTCACAATTGTAAACATATTCTTGACACAATCATGCATAACCCTACAATCATACTACCAAGGTCTACCAAGCAATACATAAGAGTTGATCCTTATACTACCCAATTTGGAAATCAATAAGGCATTTCTCCCTTACTTCCAAAGCATTCTCATCTTGCAACCAACCAATCCTATAAGGATAAGGATGTCACACCCTCTTCAAACTAAGTTTTTGAACCATCTCCTCAACAACAAGGTTATTAGTGCGACCACCTTCCATAATCACATTGTAGACTTTACAACTAGCCTCACAACGAGTCTTGAACAAACTAGTCCTTTGACAAGATTCCATTATCCTTTAACTAGCCTATACTTGTCAAGCTAGAAAAATATCTCCTTGCTCAGGTTGACTAACATGATCTTCAACCTCATTCACAACATTAGCTCTTTTGTTACTAGCCTTAGGATATTCATAAAATCTATGTCCTACATCTCCATATTTTGAGAAAGTACCCTTAAAATTACCTCTACCTATCCTCCTCTTCTAATTAACATGTTTTGGTTCATCTTCATTACTCAGTTTAGCTTTTGTTGTGCTATCCTGCTTCTCCTTCCCTCTAGCATTACCTTAACTTTTCAACTTCAACTTATCTTCTTCCTTTAGGGCATACTAATAAGCATCCTCAACTAAAGAAATATCCAACATACCAACCTCATCCTAAATATTGAATCTCAAACCATTAATGTAATTAGATACATTCTCTTTTGACAATTCTCTATGCCTAGGATGAATAGTCAAGTTGTAGAACTCGTCGGTATAGTCTTTTATAGACATATCTTTTTGTTTTAGATTTTGAAACCTCTAAATAAATCAAGTTCGTAATCAGCATGAACTAACCTAGCATTCAACTTAGTTACCATCAACCTCCATCTAGTGATCTTCATTTTACCTTCCTCTTTTCTATCTCTTTACAATTCTTTTCGCCAAAGAGCAACATGTCCTTTTAACTTAGTTTTTTCCACCCTAATTCTAAGTGGATCTCCAATATTCTCAAGCTTAAAGTAGTCTTCCAATTCACCAATCTGATCAATTAGGTCTTCAAGAGTCTAAGTTCCTCATAAATTAGAAACCTCCATCTTATGCTTCCACCTCAATTGATATCTAGGTCTAGCAAACTAAACAACCCTAGTTCCAACAGGTCTCTCCACACGATCAATTTTTCCCTCACCACTCAATCTAGCAATTTCAAAGTCTTCAACAACTTTCTCATAACCATCTTCAGTACCCACATGCCAAGGTACACCACCAAAAGAACTCACAATCTCAACAATCATGTCACTCTTGATTAGTGCCATATCAAATCTAAAACTAACTTTAACCTCCTCCATTTCAAATCTAAAATATGTTTTAACCTTCTCTAAGATCCTTTCCTCTAAAACATCACTGAGATCATCAATTGCCCTAGGGTCCAACCTTCTTGGAGGCATCTTCCAATATTTTCATAAACCCAAAGTAATAGATCCACAAATCTAGAAGATCAATCAACTCCACTAGATCAACCTTCTCTTCCAACCTTCACCCAAGTCCTAGTGCAAACTTCCTCAAATTCAATGCTCTATCTACATACTCAGGAACACCTTCACTCTGATACCACCTGATGTAGTGCAAGGCAGGAGAATCCCTAAAGAAAATGTCCTAGCCCCCAACAAATAACCAAATAGAAAAAACACAACAACCAAGCAAGATCTGATACCAAATCACAACTTGTTATTCATAAATATAATTTTTTACATGCAATATGCCCAACTATAATGCCTTTTGGGTTAGGGTGAAATACAACAATAGTTACAAAATATTTCTACAAGATCCCACAAGATCTAACTCACAATCCTAATCCCACTTAGTCCAGATATGTACTCTAGAAGGAAACCCCAAGGAAATCTCAACTTGTATTCACAAGCCCACCAACTAATCTCCTAGTTTACTATTCACACAAAAGTCTACACTCTTTCTTGAGGTATGACCCTCAAGTGACCTTGTGTAACATGGAAACAACTTGCAAGTGTGGGACTTACACTCTGAGGTTGAATTTCTGGAGAATGCTAGCTTCCTTGCTATCAAGATGAACCTAAACTACCACTTGAGAGGAAAAGGGAGAAGGAATGTATAAAATTAAGTTGCTAAAGGGAAAGGAGGTGATGCATCAAGATAGAATGTGGTTATAGCTCTACCTATAACTACACAAAACATCAATGAAAACCCAAAATATACTAATCTTGACTCTAATCTATCTTCCAAAATGACATGAAGGTTTGGCACTAATTGTAGCGTTGAAAGGAAAAATGAATTTCACTATGCAACAACTTCTAGCAGACTTGGCACAACATATGAATCAAGAAAACAAAAAAGAAAACATTTATGACAAGACAATAGACATGCACAAATAATGAACGATAAGAAGAGGTAAGAAATAGAGCAATCATTAATGGAAGTCAAAAGTTGTAGAGAGGAACCCTTACAATATGTGCAAAACTACCTTTTATAGAGTTCATGGATAACTTAGTTGCAACAATATAGTCCAATCTCCCACCAACTGGAGTTAATGTTACAGAGTGTAAAACAAGAAAGAAATAAAATAAAATATGATTTTGCACAAAATTATGCTCATGGAGTGATAGAAAATGGGCCAATAAATTCTTTGTGCAAGTGCCTACACAACAAGGAAGAGCCTTTATGTCACATAAAAAAGTCGTAAAAAGGAATTTGACAATAAATATTGAGCTTTGGGCTGCAAAACAACCTATAGGAAAAAATAGTCGAGAGCACAAAAATGCACCATGCTTTTGGCCTAGTACACAATCTTAACACAAAAATGCACTATTGAATAGACCCAAAATCATGGCATCGAATAGGTGAAAGACTGCTCATTCTATGCTACCTAACTTGATAAAACTCATTCGACGCCTAAAACTACTTATTGCTATAACAATAGAGATAAGCACATCACATATCATTGTATCCATTTTCTATGATTTCCATTTTCCAATGATCGCTATACCCTATAGTGATAATCCCTCATTTCCCATCACTATCATCATTTTCTGCCTTCTATGCATACTAATAACCAACATTATTGTAGCCTATAGTGATAGGTCAATTTTCTTGCTGATTTTGCAAACTACCTAATGAGCTTTTACAAGAACAAAGCTACACCATAATTTTTTAACCTATGAATGTTGAATAAGCAGATTTGTGTTCATTTGATAGCAAACTCATTTGATATATCTCCTACAATGCACAAAATGGCATTGTTCAATTTTGTGCACCTATTTTTCCTTGAAACTACACAACTAATTTGCCAAAAAGTATAGAATTTTAACCCATTGAGTGCCTAAAAGCACATAACTTATCCCATGGAAGATGTCTCTAACCATTGATCTATGATGGGATAAATGGTGACAAAAATTGTCAACATTTCTAGTGGCTCAAGGGGGGATTCTTACTTGCTAGGTATGGACTAGTGGCCTTAAGAAATCCATTGGGCTATAGAGTCATAAAAAATGAGAACTTCTCCCACCTGCAAACTCACCAAAATTCTATACCAATAGAAACAAAAATCTGAGGAGCTTTGGAAAGCTTAGTAAAGCTCCAGAAAAAGGAGTGAACATGCTTGTGTACTTCTTATAAAGGAGAAAATACCTACTCTACTATTTACATATTTACAATCAACGTAATCAAGCAAAGCCATTGATTGGCTTGTTGAAATAGCTGCCCCTCCTCACAAGTTGGTTTCTTTTCCCATGCACATGGGAAGCTGAAAATGGCAACAAGCATAACAAATATGCTACTGCATAAAAAACCTCTTTCCCAATGTCGAAGACAATGAAACTCTCCAGCACTAGGACATTGTTAGCTTGAGAAACATATGCTTGCTATTCCTTTTGGTGTTCTCCCTCATGCTTTGGAATGAGCATGACCAAGGGAAACTTGCATTTCTATAGAGTTAGATGCCTGATAGGGCATCCTCTTGATGGATTTAGGTCTAAGCAATCAGCCTTGACCTTAGTGTTTTTCTTTGTAGTAGTTGTATCCTCTTGGTCAGCAGGGGATGACTCTAATGGTGTGGCTAGTAGTTCACATCCCTCCTAATTCTATTAAAGAAGGGGAAGACTTCTTTGCATGAAGTAAGAAAACTTCTTCCTTGAGGGCTCCTGCACCTCAGCAGCTTGCAACTAGGAAAGCTTGAGCCTCGTCTCCTCTTGATCTATAGCTAACTTTCTATCAAGGTCCTCCTTAAATTTAGCCTTAAGAAATTCCCACTCTAGAGACTAGAGAAGGGACAAAAACTCATTTTCATTCTTATAATATGGAGGGTAGAAAAAGAGGTCTCTATGAAGTGGGTCCATGTTGAAGCATTCAAATAAGAGACTTTGTAGAAAGTGCAAAACATAAAAAGATCTTTACTCAAATCAACACTTGATCTATTAAAAATAGAAGTTGCATAGAGTCACCATGGTGTTAGATGAATGCCTCCAAAGGTTGGTGGCATTGAGAAAAACACCCAATTTCTTAGTGAATGGGTTTCACCTGGCTAACCAACAAACTTATGAAGCTAGATCTGTGTCCCACTCAGTGTGCCAAAAACTATTGTCACAAAATTCTGCACCCTTTCTTGAGGTATGACCCTCAAGTGACCTTGTGTAACATGGAAATAATCTTCAATGTATTGATGATTGCTATACTATGAAGATGTCTTTCCTTTTAGCATTTGATCAGTTCCAAACCTATATGTCAATTCTTTGAAGGTAGTTTAGAGTCAAGATCTGTGTATCAAAGTGTCTCATTAATATTTTATATAGTCATGGGCAGAGTTATAACCATTTCAATTAAGTGCATCACCCCCCTTTCCCTTTCAACAATTTAAATTCCAGTTCTCCTTCTCCCTTTTCCTCTCAAGCAATAGTTAGGTACATCCTAATTGTAAGGAAGCTAATCTTCTCCAGGAGACTCAATTTCACAGTTCAAGTCTCACAACTTGGAAATTATTTGCATGTTACACAAGGTCTCTTGAGGGTCATACCACAAGATAGGGTGCATAATTTTGTGATAACATTTACCAAGCCTCAACTACTAACCCCTCAAAGTTCACTCCTCCACTTCATCCCCTTCTCCAAGTAGGATGACTATAATAATGACTCACTCCAAATGAATGAATGCCTAAAGACTCCACACGACCCTTACTTATACTCAACTAAGCTACAAGTCAACCTAGTTCATTAAAAATTAAATTAAATCCTTACATTAAATCTATGTTGAGTCACAAGTCGGCCTCTAATAGATAGTAAATAGAAAACTATCTTAAAAGGATTACAACACAAATTAATTTCACATAGGAGAGACAACCAAGACCCAAATAGGTCCACACAAACTCCCACATTGATCCACATCATGATCACACACTTCATGTACTAAATGCACCAAATTGAATAAGAAAATTTGCAAGAACTCTAGTTAGCACCAATGCACTATCAAGTGTTAGCAAACTCATAAGCACTTCCAAGAAACCAACACATGCCAAGAAAACAACACATGTCGAGAAACAAACACATGCCAAGCAACCAACACCTACCAAACACAACAAGTATTGAGAAATAGAAAATTTCAAGCTCCAAAAATGACTGAGTCCCTTCGATGACCAAGCTCCTCAGTCAGAACTATACTCATCATCAACTGAGAACCATTGTATAGTAATTGAGTCCACAAATCCAAAACCAAATACCTCCAACATGAAGGATTGCAAAAAAACCATTGGATTCTCTTGCGTCAATCACCGCTTATACATAAAAAAATGTACCTTCTATCATATCATTGTGATCCATAATTTGTGTCCCTTGAATTTCACCAATAGGGATTTCTTATTCAAAAGGGAATGATGAATGAAAATGAATGTTTTATCCATAGAGGAAATCATCATCAAAAGCCTCAACAAATCATGTTAGAATAAAAATTATTCAAGATTCATCTTCAAACTTGGTTCATATGCTTATTTGGAAAATATTTGGTATCTCTTCTTCAAGATCAGTGGTATAAAGTTGATTAAAAATATTTCATCACAATGTTGTCCTAATATACCCATGTGATCTTCTTCTTCCTTAGACATCATTTGTGTATAATTTTCCTAAATAGATATATAATCTCCATCTTGTTTTATGTATGAAATATTTGATGGATCTTTCTCAACATTGTTCGAAATAGATTTAAAGAAGTATGAGAAAGTGTTTCAATCATTGTTTTTCACTGATGTCAAACCTTCTACTTGATGGTAAGGAAATTGCTTAGGTGATTTGAGCACTATCATTTGTTTGATTGATGAGGAGGTTTTGACCAAATTAGATAACAATAGCACCTAGAGGAAAGGTTGAGTTATGGTATAAAAAAGGAGTACAAAGATTAGTTGAGATAGTGATAACATAGTGGATTAATTATCTAATTAAGGTTGAAAAGGATGTATACATTGATTAAGTTTAGAAGAACAAGTAAAAAGAATTGAGGTTGCTAAGCTTAACAATTTTCATAGTAGGCACCAAGAAAAGTTAGTGCAAGCCAAGTAGAAAATTAGTTGGAACCAAGAAAATTCAAATTTTAGTGTATGTCGAGTGATGTAGTGTAAGCTGAGTAAATTTTAGTTGATGTTGAGCACCAGTAAGCTTTAGTTTAGGCCGAGTGTTTTGATAGTGGGTGCCAAGAAACATATCATGTGTCTAGCATCATAAGCAAGTTAATGCCAAGTAACAACATTATGAGAAAGATCGCGATTTCAATGAATTTGAGCTGACAAGTTTGATTTCTTGGATTGTGTGAACTGCGTGGAAGATAAGCTTGATGAGTTGGTGGCATAGAATTCAAGATAAACTATTTTGAGGTAAATTCAAAGAGGATTGAAGGAAAATTTTCTAGAAAAGAGTAAAAGGAAAATATGGGTAGATTCATTGAATCCTATCTAATCCTACCTAACCCTAAAATAGTTGATAAAGGTTGAACAAAAAAAGATCTTAATTTTCTATATATAGAGATGGCTGGTCAGAAGAAAAGGTTGTAATGTGCAAGAACCTAAGGAAGAAAAGGAGTCTAGGGTATTTCTTTGTTTATGGACCAAACGGAAGAGACTGATATTGGAAAACAAAGAAAGAAGGCTTAAGGATATGGATGCTTGAAGGATGAAAAAGCTATTAGAGATGAAGTATGTGAAAGCAAAGTAGAATGGAGGACTAAAACAAAGATCTCTATTCTACAAAGTGAGTTGTAAGTTGTTATTATATGAAGCCTTACTACTACTTTCTAATTATTGTATCAGTGTAGGGTAAAAATCCTTTGGATTAAGGTTGACCTAATAGTCATTTGTAAATCCTTTAACTAGGTGACATTCCAAGTGAATGGTCTAAAGTCCTCTAAAAAGGATCACTCCTAATAGGGTGATTAAAATCCTCTAACCAGGTCACATTTAATAGTGTGTATTGTAAACCTTTAATAGGGTTAGCCTTTCATAGGGCATCACTTCAGAAGACTAAAAATGAGTAACATGTTATTGGTGGTTTTTCCCAAATTAGGTTTTCATGTAAAAGCATTATGTCAAATGTGTTATTGAATTTTGTTATTTTTCATGCTTACATTTCTGCAAAGTTGATTTGATAGTAACCTACAAGTTTAAGTGATTGTATGATCTAATGGATGCATGCATGATGAATATGTTCTATGAATATGGGTTCACTAAGTTGTAAAAGTTTTTTTGTACATCTAGACCTTGGATAACTGATTCACCACCCTCTTAGTTATTCTACATAATTCCAACAAACATTTTATCTATAAGAATTGTTATCATGAAGAGAATTATTCATATTCATCATTTTCATCAATCTCTTAAATGCTTATAGAAAGAAAGGATTCACTTTGTTAGTATCCAAATGAATTCTATCATAAAATATATTTCAAAAATCTAATTTGATTAGGATCACTAAAAGCACAATTTCACTGAGTAGTAGGTGTATGAGAATTACCTCTTTCATTTTCATCATTTTTGTATGTCACTTATTCAAATAGGTGATCATGATCAAGAAAATCATATTTTGTTCCATCATCTTCCAAATATTTCTCAATTCTTGAAACAATAAGTGATGTGTCTTATTAGGAGAAAGTTCCAAAACTCCATAGAATATTCTCAAAAATTGAGCTTGATTTGGATTACTCAAAGTTTGATTTTTTTGAGAACTAAACATTGACACTAGATTACATTTTTTATTACAATTACCCTGCATTTATTCACACAAATCACACTTCTAAAAAAATCTTTTTTAACTTTTGCATGTGTAACTTCTTTTATATGAAGATTCTTGGTTGTGAGAAAAAAAAAGATTATCTTTATTATCCTCTACATCAATCTTTAATAAAGTTCAAAGTAAAGATAGATGAATCTTTCTTAATTCAAGTCATAAGATACCATAAAAATTCTTGAAGAAATCAACCTATATGGGTTCATAAGGAATATGATTCTTTCGATAAGAATAATCTTCATAATCAGCTAAGGATCTCATCTTTAGGATACATTTTTATACCAACAAGATCATGAATAGATTTAATTGGAGAAAATTTGGTACGAGTAGATGAATCTTGGTGGTATTCATTCTTATTCAAAGGATTAGGAAGAATAGGGGATTTTTAAAATGCATATGGAGAAGTATCAAAAAATGGTAAACTAGATAAAAATATTAACACTTCTATAAACCATTATATCTAAGAATAAATGCAAAGACCCCAAAATTTTCTTATAGCTTCCTATTCATAACATGTGAAATCTATGCCATCATAGTCTCATAAGCTAGCAATGAGACTTCACAAGGTGTATTATGAAATGGAAGATCAAAGAGGGGTTATGCAACAAACATGTAGAACCCTTGAGAAAAATTAATATACAAATCGATATTCTAAGCTAGAATGAGATTTAAACTAAGAAAAGAAATTGATTTCAGTCATTAAGATTAATCTATGTCATCTAAGGTAAAAAAACATATGCAAATAAACTAGATGGATTAAGTAAAGATAAGATGCTAAAATGCTCAAAACTCAAAACAACAAAAAAATAGTAAGAAAAATATAAGAACCTTTGAACTAAGGTAGAGAAATTAATTTATAGACTTGAGAAAGTTGGATGAATGATTGATATGCAAATATGAACAATGGTGGGTGCCAATAATAAATTAGAAAAATGATATAAACTATATTAAAATAGGGACTTTTATATAAACTATTATATCCAAGATTAAATGAATCTAAATTGACTATGTAACTACCCAAAAATCATCTTATAGCTTTGATTAGAACATGGTCCTTTATGATACAGAAGAGAATGTCAAAAGAAAAAAAGGAAAATATCAAAATGTAAATTTTTGGTATTTTTTATGTTCTAGTAATTGACATCTTCAGAGGTCTTTGGGGTATTTTTAGACCCTCAGAGCCTCTAACAAGTTTAGTGGTTGAAAATTGGAGATATATAATTTGATTATCTTTCCAATGGTGTAAGTGACATGAGTTTTTGAGCTACATGTAGAAAGTTATGACTTCTAGAAGTAGACATACAATTTAAAATAGGTTTTTATTAGTTTCATAGTTTTGATATTTTATTTTGTTAAAAACATTATATGAAATGTTTATTTATTTTTGAAGGGATGTTGGTGGCTTAATAAACTTGAATTTTGAATGAAATGGGTTGATTTTTGGCTTGTGTAATATGTTGTCCATAAATAGTTCTATTTGCATTAGAATTAACAATATTGCTAGTATCACACTAGGTGTTGTAATTTGAAATCATAATTAAGATCAAGCTTCCTATTCATAACATGTGAAATCTATGCAAAAATTAGGTGATTATTCCATACATGTTATGCAAAAGTGAGGCCAAACACATTTTTTTTTGCATAAATTGTTTGAATTTTGAGTATATATGGATGTTATGTTGTAATAAAAATGTTTCCCATAACATGTACATGTTATGAGAACCTTTTTTCTTCTTAAAACTTGCACGAGTTATGAGAAACTGTAGCAATTTTTAAAATTTTTTTTCTTATACTTAATTTTACCAAGCCAAGATTGATTTTGAACTTTAATCCTCGATCGAGTTCTGCAAATTTTTTATTATATGTGGCCACTTAGTTAACCAACAACTTGGTGCTCTTTCTTAATGAAATCAAGGTACTATGTCATATCAATTCCCACATATAATAAGGCAAGGACATATCATACCAACATCCTCAAATGAAGGAAAGTTTTTTGCATAAAGTCTTATTTTATGTTTTACCTCATTATATATTTAAGTTATCAATTATTATTAAGATCTTTACTAAGGTTACCTTGGGCCCCTTTTGGGTCATGAACTACATTGGAGAGTGACTCGATCCCCCTACTCAACACCATTTGTCAATAATGAAAAAATATTGAAAGAGACACCAAGTCTATAATGAAAAGAGATAAAGTAATCTCTATTGGCCTCAACCATGAGTATGAGTCCCTCAAGATAGGTGTACTCAATTATTCTTGTGATGTGATCTCAATACTCACATCACTAAAAAAGATGCGATGATGCAAGAGAATCTTGGGTATAAGGGCAAGGTTGCATCACCCAAAAAAATATTTATGTTTTTGTCTTTTCAATAAGAGTTGTTTTAGTGCAGATTTACTATTTGTGGAAACCTAATAATTTAAGTAAGTTGTTCATACAATCTCATATTGTTTTGATTTCATAAGTGAATGTTTGTTTTATATATTAGCCTACTATTTGAGTTTCATTTCCATATCAAATGTATTGGTGAAATTATTGAGGATTTTTGGTATAGGTTTTTTGCATAAAAACTTTGAGCTCAATTTTGAAAGCTTTAGATGCTTTGAAATAGGGTCAAACCTTGGGTTTCATGCTTTTGCACTATATAATGATATAGGTCAGGAACTTTCATATCTAAAAAGTGCTTATAATAGCCAATTGAGTCTATGATTAAAAATTTATGGCCTCTAGAAGTTGGAATATCTAAAATGATAACTTGTAAGTATTTTTGTAACATACTAATTTTCATAACCAATTTTTAGTCTCTTAATAATCAAACTTTATAAGTAACTAATTCTATTTCACATGACAATGATTCCTACCAACTGATTATAACTGAAAGAAATTCTTTCCAATCTAACTGTCTTTCATGTTCAGTTGATATCATGAGTAACAAAAGGAAATATTTATGTATTGCTAACAATTTAACTATTTCTAATTGATAAAATATTCATCTAAAAATAAAATAACGACTAATTATATCAATTAAAATGCTTATTCAACGTAAAAGTAAATGTTTTTCTCCATCTAGAAATTAAAATATCTATTTCTTCTTCTAAGGGTTAAAAGTGAAAGAAACATAGAGTATTAACAAAAGAATTTATTTAACTCGTTGTCCAAGCCTTGACATTGGTGAGAGGAAAAGCATTGGCATAGGCTTAACCTCCCAAATGTGGACCATTACTTATTCCCACTCATCCTATATTAATAGAAAGGCCCTCCCTACCTTGAGGTTGGGCTTGGGATGTTCATAAGTCTAGCCGTCTGAGTAATAAGGTGGTTTGAGTGTCCCAATAGTTATTCCCCAAAATAACTGAAGTGTCTAGACAAACAACAAAGATCACATGTTCGACACATCTACCCATTTCTACCCTAGCTAAGGATTTCAAGTTGGGTTCATAAACCTGATCTCCACCACTTGACTTGACAACATATTTCATAACTGGAACATGCATGAGCTATTATAGTTTTTGTTTATTATTTATTTATTCTGATTCCATTCTTGCCTGTGAAAAATCTCTACACCTCCTCACCTTTTTAGGCCACCATGCCGATGATTCCTAGGTGCTCACAAATTTATATCCACTATATTTTCTTTACACCTCTCCACCTATAATGGCATTATTTCCCTGTGAATTCCTTGGTGTTTGATATTAATTTCATCTTTGTATGGGTATATTAAATGAATTAAATTTAGAGCAGAATTAATTATTCATGGTTTTCCTTGAAATTCATATACATGGGTGATACACGATTATGATTAAAGAAAATCAGTGATATATAAAGAGAGACTCTATGAATTAGAAATCTATTCTAAGTCTACCTGATTTGATCTATAATATACTGACATTAGTATTTGGCTTTTATGCAAATCATGATACTCGACTGACATAGCAATATGGATTTACAACATGTTCGGTGGTATCAACATATGGTTTTCATGACTTTTGACTAGAATAAGAAAATAAGAACTTCTGAATGACATTTATGAAAGGAAGTATAGACAAGACAAACAAGGTTTTGATCTTATGTGACCCATAGTCAGCTCTTTGCTTGCCACAGCTAGAATATGATCTCCTCCCTTACATGCTTTGAACCCGCAGGTAAGGATGGTCATGGAGGTGAGTTGGAAATAGAAAAAAATGAATGAGGTTGGTGCCACATAGAATCTCTTCCTTTGTGTAAAAGTATGTAGAGAGAAAGAAGCCACGAATGTAGAGAAGAAAATAGACTATATGCAGATACGATCGTGAGACTCCTTAAAAGGAAATAGCTTTGGCTTTATGACTACCATTAGTTACAAGAAGCTGTTCGGATAACATTCAAATTGAATAAAGTGAAGAAGAGGGAGGGAAAGAAAAATAAGAAGTTAAAGAGTTTTTATTATTATTTTATTATTATTATACATCCTTATGTACATTCATGTGCATGTATGGATAAAGTGGCATCATTATATTATAACTTATAATTTATTGGTGTCACCTTATTTATATATATATATATATGTTGGTATTTGAGAGTGTATAATAATTATTAAATATTAATTTCATTAAAGGTATGAATTATGTTTAATTTATATTATTTATTATATTGTTCTTTTAATAGCTCATGTAGTTCCACAATGCAATATATTGTCCAATCCTAGTATCCTTGCCAGGGTAGTCTTAGGTCAAACCTGTTGATTCTAATGACTAGATCATTTGACCATCCCCTTCTGATGATCCCATTTAGAAATGCTTCCCCTCTCTTTAGTCTTCTTCCCACGATCACTTAAACAAACATTCTCAGCAAGAAATTAATTCAAAATATATTAATTGTTAATTCAAAACCATTGCCGATCATCTAGTGATCGTTAGAGATTTCATCAACATCTTTAATAACTAACTCATTTCACATGATCATGAAAATAACTCATTATTAGTTGATACAATGTATATAATTCAACTAACTCACTTCACATGATTAGGAAAGAAATAAATTAATTAACTAATTCACTTCACATGACTGGGAAAGAAGTAAATTAATTCAATGTCTATAATTAACTAATTCACTTCACATGATTAGTTTGATATGTCTATAATTAACTAATTCACTTCACATGACTGGGAAAGAAGTAAATTAATTCAATGTCTATAATTAACTAACTCACTTCACATGATTAGGAAAGAAATAAATTTATACAATGTCTATAATTAACTAACTCATTTCACATGAAAATAATTTGTTAAACCAATGGCTATGATGAATTTGAAATTTAGGGAAAATTTTTGGGATGTGACAGTTTTGATCAAACTCTAATGCAATAAATATGAAAAATAAAGTAATTTTAGGGTTGGATGACCTCAAGGGTTAGGGTTAAACTCTAAGACCTTGAATCATGGAAAACTACCTATCTAAGCAAGGACCATAGGGTTGTCTAGGGTAGTTTTGGGTGGTTTTTCATAGCTCTATCATAAAGAATATTGTGAGGAAAATGCCTATGTGGCTTTGCATGCTATATTTATAAAATATATAACTCTATACTTTTGGAGATAATAAGAATCCCATCTTCTGTTCTTGAATTTTTTTGTTGTTTCTCTATTTTTTTAATGTAATTTTGGTGTTAAGGGGAACATCATTCATTAAGTGGTATTAGAGTGTGAGTTCCTAAGTGTGTAGATGGATTGTTGGTTGTGAGGCTGTTTACACTAGGAGCATGGTTTAGGGTTTCAATGATAAGTGTAAAAATGCCTCCAAGAAGGGAACATGGCATTTCTGTGTGGTCGTTTGTAGCTCTGTCTTATAGAATATTGTAAGGAAAATGCTAATGTGGCTTTGCATGTTGTATTTCTAAAATATGTAATTCTATACTTTTGGAGATAATAAGAAGCCCATCTTATGTTCTTAAATTTTTTTTATTGTTTGTCTATTTTTGTTATGTGTTTGTGGTATTAAGGGAAATATCCTTCATTAAGTGATATTAGAGTGGGAGTTCTTAAGTGTATAGATAAATTTCCAACTATGAGGAAATTTGCACTAGGACCATGGTTTATGGTTTCAATGATAAGTGCAAAAATGTCTCCAAGAAGGGAACATGGTAGAAGAGCCAGATGTGTGATAGTTGAGGTTAGATCCCTTCAGAGAAAATTTTGATCATTGCAAGAAGATATATGCAGAGGGAAGAATCTTGTAGTAAGAGATGAACATGAGGATGAATTTGGGGAAGAAGGAAATGTTGATCAAGAAGGAGAAGGTGACACTATGAACCAAGAGGAAGAAAGGCTTTTTAGAGGCATTTCCAAGATTAAAAAATGACCAAAGATTGAGATCCCCACCTTTTTGGGAAATATTAATTTAGAGGAATTGATCAACAAGATCAATGAATTAGAAGAATATTTTGATTATTAAGATATCAAGGATCTTGATAGCATCGAATTTGTGAAGGCTAGATTGAAGGGTGATGTAAAAATATGGTGGCAAGAGATTCAATTGTAGTGAAATAAAAGAGGAATGGAGAAGATAACAAGATGTGATCAAATGGTCGATAAATTAAACTAAAAATTCATTCCCATTGAATATGCACTTGATATGCTAAAGTGAATACAAGGGTTGTAGCAAGTGAGAAGATCTATTCAAGAGTATAGGAAAGAGTTATGTCAAGTCCTTATGAGGATAAGCCATGTGGAAGATGACAAGGAGAAAATTTCCAATTAACTTGGATAAAGAAAAGTATTGAGGAGGAGTCAAGTCTAGTTAGAATGACCAATATTGAAGAGGCATACCATATTTTTCTTATAGTAGAGGAAAAGTTGAACAAGAAGTTTGAGAGAAAAGAAGAAGAGGTCATGGTGGAAGATCCAACAAAAGATCTGATGGAGGATGAAATGAAGATTATAAGAAGGATCAAGCCCATAATAGTTAGAATTAGAGGTCAAATAATTTAAATCTTTTCTATGATTAAAATAATATATATAAGAGAGAAACATGAAGATGATGAGGAATGGGAAGAGGAGGCTTCTAAGGAACATATTTCCACTAGGGAGAAGAAGGTAACAGAGATTATGGATGTCATCAATCTTAAGGAAGGAAAGATAGGAGGGATGAAGGATCGAAAGAGTTTTACATGTGGACAAAGATGTCAAATAATCACATTCTAAAGATACTAAAAGAGGAGGAGTTTGATTTAACAAAAGAGTCCCGCTAATTGGTGAAAATGAACTTGAGAAATAGAGAATCTTGTTTCACACTAGGTGCAAGTGTGAGGATATGTGGTGTGATGTGATTATCAGTAATGGAAGCACTAGAGATCTGGTGTTATAGGAGATGGTCACAAAGTCAAATCTCAAGAGCTGAGAACACCTAAACCCATTGATGAATGTCATATGTTTCTAGGTAGGCCATGGAAATTTTCCAAACACTCTATACATGATTTTCATCTGAATACATATTCCCTAACAAAGGATGGAGTGAAACATAAGCTAAAGTCCTTGAAAGAAATAGAAGAGAAGGTATGTAGTAATTTCAGAATATGGATTGTTAATGGGAGGAAGTTCTTAGAAGGTATGAGGCATGAGCATATGTGTTTTCCTATAATTTAAAAATATGGTAAAGAATAAGTAAAAGATGTACTTGTAGAAGTTATAAATTTGTTGGATAAGTTTCAAGTTATTGTGCCTAATAATGTACGTGATGGATTACCACCAGTGAGGAAGATCATTCATCATATGAACTTGAATCCAAGAGCGAGTTCTCCAAATAAGGAAGTGCATAGAATGACACCAATATAAAGTCAAGAGTTGAATATGAAAGTACATGAGTTACTAAATAAGGGATTGTTTCATGAGAGTCCAAGTCCATGTATTGTACCAACAATATTAGCTCCAAAGATGAATGAAGAGTAGAGGAGATGTATAAAATCTAGGGCTATCAATAAGGTCACAATAAAGTACATATTTCCCTTTCCAAGGATGGATGATATTATGGATTGTTTGAGCAAAGCTATACATTTCACAAAGATAGATATGAGGAGTGAATATCATTTGATTTGTATCAGAGAAAGAGATTTCTATAGGAGCACTTAACCCTCCATTCTCCATAACATCTATCATTCTAACTCTTCATGACTTCTACTCAAGGGAATTTGTGCCTAAGAGACTTTTTCAATAGATAGAAATAGTTATTTAATAAATAAAGCCTACTTGTAAGGCCTAATCACCATTGATGTTTTATAAACCATGGGTTTTTTACTATGGTCATTCAGCACATCTTAGTCCTAGGATAAGATATGCGTGTTCTTAGGTTTCTAAAACTAGTTACTTGGCTAATACTAGGAATCCTTTGTTAACTAACCTAACTCGACATGGTCTGGGAGCTCGACAATGCTTGAGAATTACCAGTTTAGAGTTTACTACCAACTTTCCTTTGTTAACCAACCCAGCTCAGTCAACACTATCTCTAAACTTAGTTAACATAGAAATGCTTGACACATATAGGGGAATTATCTTTAGTGGCTGAGTAGGCTTGGCTAATACGGACTGCTCAACAAGGCTAACAATATTTCATTACATTTTACAAACTTTCACCTAATAACTCCTGATGGTTACAACCTTTGAAAACTAGTTGGAGTAGTTGGGAAAGGTCTTTAAATAGGCCTTTTAGGTGGGTGGAAGAAAGGAGAGACATAGGATATGTAATTTTTCATTTGAATCAATAAAAAGACCCAATTTTTCTTGAAAACACTACATTTCCATAGTGTACATAATGGTATAGATTGTAAAATGTGAATAAGTGATTAATTTGGAATTCTAAATATCATAGTTGAAGAATACAATTGGTTTGAGAATTTGAAGTTCTCTATCAGTAAAGTTATTTGAAGTTCTTTCTCAGGTGCACCAAAATCCTCCATTTGGTGACTAGTTTTAGGAATAATGCCCTAACTTACATTCTCACCATGGAATCTTCATGCCACTTAGAAAAATAGAAGTTTTGAGGATGTACAATAGGGTCCCTAAAGAATGGGAGATGGAAAGCAAGGCAATCACTTTTGCTAGCAAGCCCTTGGCTAAACATCTCTATGTGTTTGGTGCAAGACGACATGTATTGAAGTGTTGTAGGCATGTGGGGAATGCATGAAACCAATTTGAGGGTGGATAATGATATCTAGTAGATCCCTACATGTTTTGTAGTTGCTGGTTTAACCTAATAAGTCATCAATTTTGTGCTTTGTTCACAAAACCTAGCATTAGGCCCAAAAGGAAATTTTGCTATCTATAATCCCTGGAATAAGACAGGTAGATCAAACCCACCAGTTTGAGTTGAACAAATATGTTGGAACCTTTCCACTACCCTATAAACTCATAGGTTCCCATTCAAGGCATAAACCTAGTATTTGGAGATTATGTTCTTAAGACCTAGTTGTGCTCTTTTGGGTGCCTAAGCTATGTTTTTGTATAGCTTTGTTTCAAAGGTGTTGATCCCTCTATTGAATCCATTTGGGGTTTTTGAAGAAATTCAAGGCCAAAACACAATAATGTTGCTTGTTTAAGGGAGAGCTTTGTATCAAGTGGTATCAGAGAAACTTAAGATCCCTTACGAAAAATAAATTTTAAGAACACCATGGAAGGAGAAGATGAAGGAGGGTTATCTTCACAGATGACCAATGCAGAGATTGTGAAGTACTTGAGAGAATAGAAGATAAGGAAAGATGAAGAAAGAGATAGAGGGATGTAGTTGATGAGGCAAGAGATAGATAAGCTTAAGGAAAAGTTTTGTTACAAAAGTAATGAAAACTCTGAAGAAGTCAGATAAGGGAGTGATGAAGAACCCCTTGATCAAGAGGAAGAAGAATGTCCTACTTATCAAAGGCTACCTATGAGGACTTTGAAATTTATAGAGAGGAGAACCATGGATGCTAAGCTTGACTTTCCTATATATAATGGGAAGATGGACCCATAGGATGAAATGGATTAGGTAGATGCCCTAACCACTTTCATTGATTGTGAAGACATTCTTGAGAACCAAAGGGTGAAGATTGCCAAGTCTAGACTTAAGGGCTTTGCACTCACATGGTGGAACTTCACTCAAGATGATAGGGTAAAGAATGAGAAGAATCTAGTCACCACTTGGAACAAGATGGTGTCTTTACTTAGAGAGACCTATGTCCCCAAGGATTATGAAGTTCAACTTCATAAGAAGAGGATGAGTTTGAGTCAGAAAGAGATAGACATCCCTACCTACATGGAGGAATTTAAGAAGTTGGTGTGAAATCCAAACTTGTTGAACCTAAAAGTGTGAAACTTGCCAGGTATAAGAAAGGAATAAGGCTTTCCATTCAAGATGAATTAAGTCTGACAATAGCTACAACTATAAACCAATGCTATCAATTGGCACTCGAGGTTGAAGAAAAGTTCAAAAGGAGAATGAACAAAGTGGTAGAAATAAGGGAAAGAATGATAGGGGAAAATGAAACTTTGTGGGTAAAGGAACATAAGGCCAAAAACCCTAAGGAGATTCTAACAAGGAGAATACCCAAGGTCAGAAAAGTTCAAGAGGTGGATATAAAGGAAGGAGAGGAAATGGAAGAGGTAGAAATGGTGGAAGAAACAATGGGCAGATCAAGTGTTGCAATTATAACTAGATGGACCACTATACAAAAAAATGTCCTCAAAAGTGAAACAACCAAGGAGAAAGAAGAAATAACATTGTTCAAGAGGATGATGATGATGAAACTGTTAGAGATTTTACTAGTGAATAAGGGGCTACTCTCATTATGAAGAGGACATTGAGCCAAGCACCTATACTAGTGGGAAGACTCTCTTCAGGACCAAGTGCAAAAGCCATGGACATGTATGCAAGGTAGTTATTGATTTGGGTTCTACTAAAAATATTGTTTCTAAAGAAATGGTAGATAAATTGAATCTAAAAAGAACACTACACCCAAATCCCTCTAATGTATCTTAGTTGACAAAAGGGCATCAAACATTGATAAATGAACATGCTTGGGTAGAATTTTAGATAAAAGACTATAAGGATAGAGTTCTTTGTGACATTGTAGACATGGACATTTGTCACCTTCTACTAGGTTATCCATGGCAGTATGACCTTAAGGCCAAACATGATGGCATCACTAATAAACACCAAATCACCAAAGACGGACATAAACGCAATATTCTTTCCAACCCTGACCCTCATCAAGAGAAACCCAAAGAATAGCTAGTTTTCATAGCAGGTGAACAAGAGATGCTAAAAAACCATCCATGACTCTCAAATAGGGTATGCCCTAGTCCTCAAACCTAAGATGAAAGTAGTCACCCAAGAAGTGCCTAAAGAAGTAAATGATCTACTGTAGAAGTACAAAGGAATACTTGCAGGAGATACTCTAGATGAGCTCCCACCATTGAGGGACATCTCACACTAGATTGACTTCATACCAAGTGATTTTCTACTTAACAAGGTTGCATATAAACTTACCACTGATCAGAATGTAGAGGTATCCAAATAGATTAGTGATCTGTTAGAAAAAGGACTCATTCAAAAGAGTCTCAACCCTTTTGCAATCCCTAGTGTTTTTGCCCCTAAAAAAGATGGCAAATGGAGACTTTGTATTGACTCTAGGGAAATCAACAAGATAACCATAAAGTATAGGTTCTCTATTCCTAGGATTGAAGATCTTATAGACCAACTTTGAGCATGCTACTTTGCTAAAATAAACTCTAAATCAGGCTACCATCAAATAAGGATTAGGCCTAGAGATGAGTGGAAAACAACACTTAAAATCACCAAAGGGTTATATGAATGGATTGTCATGCCATTTGGTATAAGAAATTACCCTAGCACCTTCATGAGGTTGATGAATGAAGTACTTCATGACTTCATGGGTAAGTTTGTGGTGGTCTATCTTGATGACATATTGATCTTCAATAGAACCAAAGAAGAACACATGAAACACTTGGAACTAGTCCTTCAGAGGCTACATGAAAATAAGTTGGAAATCAACCTTGAAAAGTGTGCATTCATGTAGACACAATTGAAATTCTTGGGCTTCATCATCTCAAAGAGTACCTTGAAGATGGATCCTAAAAAGGTTGAGGCTACCCTCAATTAGTCAACACCTAACACAATAGGAGAAGTCTGAAATTTCCATGGATTGGCAACTTTCTATATGGAATTTGTAAAAAATTTTAATCACATATGTGCACCTCTATTGGATACAATCAAAGGAGGTCAGAAGACAAATTTTAAATGGACAACTCAAGTTGATGAAGCATTTGAGTACTTGAAAGATAGGGTAGCACAATATCCAATCTTGGCACTACCTACCTTCAACAAACTATTCACAGTAGAAACTAATGCAAGTAACCTTGCTATAGGAGCAAGTCTTAGTCAAGAGGGAAGACTAGTGGCTTTCTTCTCTAAAAAACTAAATGATGCCAAGAAAAAGTACTTTACATATGACCTAGAACTATATGCTATAGTTCATTTTAGTGTAAATAATTAATTATTATTACACTTTACTTAAGTTTACTTAGGATAATGCATATTTATATTAGTTGTCATGTAGACACTTAGGAATATTCATAGACATATGAGTTGTCTTGTTGACAACACATGAATTAGCAACTTATTTGAGCACATGGTTTATACAATATCTCTTTATGAGATACACCTATGTAAACTTATCCTCTCATCATCACACAAACTCCTATGCTCAATGGAGGATAATCCACCGTTAGTGGACATGTGTTGAGTTGTAATTCTCATCTCTTTGCTAACTCCTAGTCATTCTAGTTGCCTTTATATATAGGAAATTCTAGTGTGTATTCGTCTCATATCCAATCATCAGATATCCATTGTCATTTTGATAATTATTGAGATTCTCATTTGATCATCATCAGTCTCTCTTGTGTTATCTATTGAGCTTCTTGATCTCGATGTTGAATTATTGCCTTAGGCAAATACTTACATGGTATTAGAGCTATACCAACTTCTTACATGGTATTAGAGCTATACCAAATTCTTACATTGTATCAGAGCCATGGGAGCTTCATTACATAATCATTGGAGAGATTTTTTTTTGCAGGTCAAGATTGGAGCTTGCTAGTGCAAATCAAATATTGGCATCATATTTAAAAGGTCAAAAAACCCCCAAATTGACTTTTGTTTCATCAAAATTGGATATCTAAGGTGAAATATAGAGTCAATTGATTTTTGGGGGTGTGACAATAGTGATTCAGGAAAAATAATTATAGAGTTTGTTTAAGATCTCTATTCCTGAATTTTTTTGAAAATTGCCAATCCCAATTTTTACAACTTCAAAGGTTTCATTTGGGCTCATATGGACAAATGTTTAGGTGCTACTTTTTTTTGAATGTGCATGATTTTTTGTCTACTTTTTAGATCTGGTATTAGTTTGGGGTAATTTTGAGCAGACATAGTACTTTCAAATTTTGGTCTCATTTTGGCCTATTGGCACTTGTAATTAATTAGATCCTTGAGAGGTCTTGTGTCTTATCTTGTTGAGTCTGATATAGCTTCATATTTATTGTTGTAACCAGAAAAATTCGAAGTCCACTTAGACCCTAAATTGGCAAGTGGCCATTGTAATCACACTAAATATAAACTGCCAAATCATGCATTAGGGGGGGGTGGTTCTTTGATTTTTTTTTTAAAATTTTGGGGGTGCATACATTATTTGATCTCATGGAGTCATGTCAAAAGTGTCACTTTGTTTTAAGATTCAAGTTGACAAAAAGGGACTATCAGAAATGGAGTGCTTTGATGATTGATCATCTAAGAGAACATAAGGAAGTGTTTCCTTATCTATATTTGAAGATATTTCCACCTAATACTAATTGGAGACATCTTTCTCTTCTTCTTCACTTTGTGTATAACAATATGAGTAAGGAATCTTTTGCTCATCTTAGTAAGGCAAGTAGCCCTCATGATGTTTGGATATGTCTTTGGGAAGCATATGGAGATCTATGAGTCCCTCCATTACTAGAGGACATTCTACATGCAGTCACTCTAGTTGTGGTACGTGCAGCTCTAGTTGAGATCATACCTCCTAATGCTCCTGTTTCTTCTACCGATCTAGTTCTAGCAATAGATGCTTTTGATTCAGTGCAATAGGAAACAACATGTCTTCCTATTTCAGCTTCATGGGATGACTTCCTTCTAAATATTATAATGTTGTTTGTGGAGTCTTACATTGAATATGTGGGAGACATTATTGATGACATCCATGTTCTCTTTATTGAGAAGAATTCTTCTTCACTTTTTGTAAGGGAACACTCTAACCCTCAACCACTTGATCTTTCTTTTGAGATTGACATGATTGTGGACACTTCTTTTCAGTAGTTGGAGGAGGACTCTTTTACTTCAAAGGAGACATATCAATCTTTGGAGATTGTATTCTAGTTTCCTTGCACATCATATCATTTGAGGATTCTTCCTACTAGTTTGGGAGCATTCTCTACTACACATATGACACCACTCCTTCCTCTAAGGAGGAACATCATTTAGTTTTCATGGTGTAGCTTCTTCAATCATCAAGAAGCTTCTTTTATCAGTGTGTATTCATCATTGAGGGGAGGCTACATTGCTTCTCTTCCCATATCTTCCTATAAGGATGATTCCTTGTCTTTGGAGTTTGATTCACTTTCATACATGGACATGTTACCTTGTTTGCCACCTTCTTTTGGGCATCCACCAGATTGGCTTATGGCATCTACATTCATCAAGGACTTGTCAACATATGAGAAGACTTCAGAGGCAACATACATAGCATACTACATATGGATTCTTCATCCATCTTCCTATCTAAAATGGGAAGTATACTTGAACCTATACTTGGTGTGTCTTCTTCCTAAAGGGGGAAATGTCATTTGTAGGCATTGGATACTTTTTTGTCTTCATGACATCCTTGTAGGAGATTATTCAATATGGGGGGATACCATCATGTATTTCTTCTTATGGGGGATATATGCTTGTACATGCATGATGTATGGGGGGTCTTAATTACTCCACCTTTACATGAATCTTGTACTACTTCATCTCTATTTTTGGAGGAGTTTTTTCCCATGAGGTTTTCACTCTTTCTCTATTTTCAAAGCAATTACATTACATTGCATTGAATAGCATTGTATATAGAGAATTACATTTGTACATGGGTACCTAACATGGCCTAGTAGCTGGGACCCACATTACATCTTGCATTTATCTTTGCGAGCTTAAGTGCATTCCCCTAAGTTGCACTTAAAGGGGGGTGTTAGTGTAAATAATTAATTATTATTAAACTTTACTTAAGTTTACTTAGTATAATGCATTTTTATATTATTTTTCATGTGGACACTTAGGAATATGCATAGACATATGAGTTGTCTTGTTGACAACATAGGAGTTAGCAACTTATTTGAGCACATGGTGTCTAAAATACCTCTTTATGATACACCTATCTAAACTTATCCTCTCATCATCACACAAACTCCTATGCTCAATGGAGGATAATCCACCTTTGGAAGACATGTGCTGAGTTGTAATCCTTATCTCTTTGCTAACTCCTAGTCACTCTAGTTGCCTTTATATATAGGCACTTCTAGTGTGTATTCATCTCATATCCAATTATCTCATACCCAATTATCTAATATCTAGTATCATTTTGATCATTATTGAGATTCTCATTTGATCATCATTAGTATCTCTTGTGCTATCTATTGAGCTTGTTGATCTTGGCATTGAATTATTGCCTTAGGAAAATACTTACATGGTATCAGAGCTATACCAAATTCTTACATGGCATCAGAGATATACTGAATTCTTATAGTTCAAGCTCTAAAGAAATGGAGGCACTACTTAATTCCTAAGGAATTCATTGTCTATATAGACAATCATGCATTAAGCTTCCTAAATAACCAAGAGAAGTTGAGTTGCAGACACATGAAGTGGGTTGAAAAACCCCAAGCCTTCACATTTTTAATCAAACATAAGAGTGCTACTAAAAAAAAGGTACTAGATGCTCACAGTAGGAGAGTCACCTTGGTGGAAGAAGTTCAAGTGCAAAGCATGGGAATTGATGCTCTTAAATAGTTATACAATGATGATCTAGCCTTTGGGGAAATTAAAAAGGTTTTCTCTACATTATCTGATGTATATAGCACAATATATTCTAAATATTTGTTGTAGAATGGTCTGTTGTTCAAAGGAGGACAACTTTGCATTCCAAGATGCTCCATGAGAGAAAACTTGATCAAAGAGAAGCATTTTGGTACATTAGGAGGTCATTTTGGGATTGATAAAACTCTAGAACTCCTAAGGAGAAACTATCATTGACCCAAGTTACCTATTGATGTTAGAAAATTTGTTGAGACTTGCACAATATGCCAAAGAGAAAAGGGAGTAAGGGAAAATTAGAGTCTTTTTTAGCCCCTACCTATTCCAAAAAAGTCCTGGGATAGTGTGAGAATGGATTTTATATTAGGTCTTCCAAGGAAAAGAAAAGGTTTTGATAGCATTTTTGTTATTGTAGACAGATTAAGTAAAATGACTCATTTTGTTCCTTGTAAGAGCTCTAATGATGCTTCACATATTGCTAACTTGTTTTTGAAAGTAGTTAGGATTCATGGATTACCAACATCCATTATCGTAGATAGAGGTGTGAAATTCAAAGGTCACTTTTGCAGGACCCTATGGAAAAAGTTGGGAATCTTTCCTTTTGTTCTACCTACCATCCACTAATAGATGGGTAGACTAAAGTGGTCAATAGATCATTAGACAACCTTTTAAGGTGTCTAACAAAGCAACATGAGAAGACATGGGATGTGATCCTCCCTTAAGAATAATTTTCCTTCAATGACTTAGTCAATAATTTTAAAACTAGTGCACAAGGTGAGGAATTCTTAGCATGGTTCAAACAAATTCATGATTAGGTCATAGATACTCCAAATAAGAACACTAGAAAATACAAACAATAGGAAAAAAATAAAAATAGACATGTTTCACTCAAAGAAGGAGATCAAGTATGGGCTTATCTGAAGAAAGCAAGACTACCAAGGGGGCACACAAAGCTATAGATGAGGAAGATTAGACCCTGTTAGATATTGCACAAATTTGGAGAGAATGCATATGAAATTTCATTACCTCCTAACATATCATTTTCTCCTATATTTAATGTTTTTGGTCTCACCCTTTTCGAAGGTGATGCAGATGCTAATGATGTAATGCAAGATGGTGATGAACATGCAGAATGGATAAAAGATCTACCACCTAGCCAACCTCTTCAGTTGGAGAAAATTTTAGATTCTAAGGTGGTCAAGAAGATAAGAAAGAATACCTATATAAACTACTTGGTCAAGTGGAAGGGTCTTCTAGACATAGATGCTACATGGATGAGTGAAGAATGCATTGCCAAGCATGACACCTCTGCTCAACAACTATCCTCAAGTGGGACTTGGGTTTTTCAAGAAAGGGAGTATGGTGTAGGAGCACTAACCCTCCATTCTCCATAGCATCTATCATTATAAATCTTCAAGAGCTCTACTCAATGGCATTTGTGCCTAAGAGATTTTTGTAATAGGTCAAAATAGTTATCCAATGATTCAAGCCTACCTATAAGGCCTATTGACCATTTGTGTTTTATAAACCATGGATTTTTTACTATGTTCATTGGTCACATCTTAGTCCTAGGATAAGATAGGGTTTTTCTTAGGTTTCTAAAACTATGAACTCTTCTAACACTGGGAATCCTTTGTTAACAAACCCAACTTGGCATGGTCTTGGAGCTCAATATGGCTTGGGAGCTTGACAGTGCTTGAGAATTATCGGTACAGAGTTTACTGTTGACTTTCCTTTGTTAACCAACCCAACTTGGTCGACACTATCTTTAAACTTAGTTAACATTGAAATGATTGGAACATATGAGGGAACTGTCTTCAGTGACCAAGTAGGCTCAACTAATACTGACTGCTCGACAAGGCTAACAATTTTTCATTACATTTTATAAACTTTTAGCAAATCCCTCCCAATGGTCACAACCTTTGAAAACTGGTGGGAGTAGTTGGGAAAGGTCTTCATATATCCCTTTCAGGTGGGTGGAAGAAAGGAGAGACATATAATATGTAATTTTGCATTTGAATCAATAAAAAGATCCCATTTTTCTTGTAAAATGCTACATTTCCATATTGTATAGACTAGTACATGTGAATAACTAATTGATTTGGAATTTGAATATCATAGTTGAAGAATGAAATTGATTTGAGTATTTTAAGTTCTCTCTAAATAAAGTTATTTGAAGTTCTTTCTCAGGTGCACCAAACCCCTCCATTTGGTGACTAGTTTTAGAAATAATGCCCTAACTTGAATTCCCACCATGGAATCTTCATAGCACTTGGAAAAATAAAATTTAGGAGTATGTACAATATAGTTTCTCAAGAATGGGAGATGGAAAGCAAGGCAATCACTTTTGCTAGCAAGCCCTAGGCCAAACATCTCTATGTGCTTGGTGTAGGACAACAAGTATTGAAGTGCTACAGGTAGTTGGGGAATGGATGAAACCAATATAAGGGTAGATAATGATATCTAGTATCTCCCTACATGTTTTCTAGTTGGTGGTTTAACCTAGTATTTAGAGATTTTGTACTTAAGACCTAGTTGTGATCTTTTGGGTGCCTGGGTTATGTTTTTGTGTAACTTTGTTTCAAAAGTGTAGAGTCCTCTCTTGACTCCATTTTGAGGTGTTTGAAGTAGTTTAAGGCCACATAATAGAATTTTTTCTTATTTAAGGGAGATATCTACATTAGAGATGAATGGAGGACTACCTTCATGACAAAGGAAGGATTGTATGAGTGATTAGTCATGCCTTTTGGGCTATCTAATGCATCAAGCACCTTCATGAAATTCATTAATGAGGTATTAAAAAGAATTTATGGGTAATTTTTCATTTTTCACCTAGATTATGTTTTGATATTCAATGTGTCATTGGAGGAGCATTTAATGCATATTCATAGGGTGTTTGATAAGTTAAGGGAAGATAAATTGCCAAATAATTTGAAGAAGTGTAACTTTGTGAAGAAGGAATTAGCATTTATAAGGTTTTTAATTTCAATAGAAGGTCTAGAAATATACTTAGAGAAGGTGAAGGCTATCCTTGAATGGACTACTCCACAGAGTGCTAGCGAGGTAAGTTCTTTTCCTAGTTTAGCTATATTTTATAGAAAGTTTATCAAGAGTTCTAGTACTTAGTGTCTATGGAACCTTGAATAAACCAATGAGAGGGGATAGAAAAGATTTTAAGTGGACTAAAGGAGTAGATAAGAGTTTTTATTTGTTAAAATAGAAATTTGTAGAACAATCCATTTCTGCACTTTCATATTTTAATAAGATGTTTGAAGTAGATTATCATGCTAGTGTTATTGTACTAGGAGCTATTTTGAGCCAAGAAGGTAGACCTCTTTCTAATTTTCGTGAGAAGTTAAATGATGCCAAGAGGAACTCTTTTTGTTTATGATCAACAATTTTATGCTATAGATTAGGAATTAAAGAATTGGAGACACTATATTATTTCTTAGGGATTTTTTTTTGTATATTGATAATCAAGCTTTGCAATCTTTAAATAGTTGAGGAAAATTTAATCATAGGCATTTGAAATGGGTTGATTTTTTGTAGAGTTATACATTTTATTTGAAATATAGGATTAATAATTCTAATAGGATTGTAGATTCTCTTAGTAAGAGATGTCTTTTGTTGATGGAGATGTAGATTGAGGTGGTTGGGTTCAAGGAACTTAAGAGCTTATATCTATAGGATCTTGATTTTAATGAAGCTTGGAATGCTTGTATAGAACCCATTATTCTAGAAAGAACCAAGTGGTTGGATTTCATCATCTAGGATGATAAGCTATTCAAAGGAAGTTGATTGTACATTCCAAGAATTTTTGTAAGAGAGAATCTCATCAAGGAGAAGCATAGTCGAGGATTGGCTAGATATTTTAGTGAAGATAAAACTATTTCTCTAGTTAATGAAAATTATTACTAGCCACACTTGCAACAAGATGTCAAGAAGTTTGTACAAAGTTGTAGAGTATGTTAGATTGAAAAAGGATCAAAGAAGAAAATAGGGTTTTATCAACCATTACTATACCAAAGAAGTAGTAGGAGGATATTAGTACATACTTTTTTCTTGGTTTACCAAGGACTCAATGAAGACATGATTCAATTTTTGTAGTGGTTGACATGTTTTTGAAGATGACACATTTCATTCCTTGTAAGAAAATTAGTGATGTTATTCATGTGGCTGAATTATTTTTTAGAGATGTGGTGAGACTACATGGTCTACCAAAGAGCGTAGTTTCGGATCAAGACACCAAATTTGTTTGGTACTTTTTATGCACATTATGGAAGAGGTTAAAGAAAAATTTTAAGTTCATATCATCAAACCATCTAAAAACTAATGGACATAGAGAGATGGTGAACAAGAGTTTGGAGAATTCACTGAAATGTTTGGTTGGATATAAGCCAAAAAGATCGGACTTAGTTTTGCCATAGGAAAAATTTGCATATAATATTTTTTTCAATAGGAGCACTAGTAAATCAGCATTCCATATTACATATTGACGTATTACCAAAAATGATTATGAATTAATAAATTTGAATAAAGCGGAGATAATTAAGTAGTGTTGAAGCTATGGATTTTATAGATAACTTGAAAAACATCCATAAGGAGGTGAGAAAGCACATTGTGAAGATGAATACATGGTAAATGGCTAAGGAAGATGAGAAAAATAGGGATAAGGAATTTTAGGTTAGAGATTTAGTCAAGACTGATTTGAGGAGGAAGTAATTTCTAGTGGGAACCTAAAATAATTTGAAAGTGAAGAAGTTTGGACCATGTACGATATTGAAGAATAATGATTTAGGAAATTCCTATGAAGTTGAGCTTCTCACTAAATTGAATATTTCACTAGTATTAAATTTTTTTTTTCTAATAGAGTATCATGGATGTGTTGAAAATGAGGTTACAAAATCATAGTGGGTTATTTTTAAAACTACTTTAGCTACAAAGGAGATTAAGGATGTACTAGACAGTCATATTGGTAAAAGAACAAGGAACACACCATTTAAAGTATATCTTCTCAACTAGAAAGGACAACCTATAGAAGATTCATCGTGGATGAAAAGGGAGGAGTGTAACCATCTTGGTTTGACTCTAAACACATAAGACATGACAGAGTCACTTCTCAAATTATTTTGGGTGTAAGGGCAATCTTCCAGCACCCAAAAAAGTATTTATGGTTTTGTCTTTTACATAAGGGTTATTTTAGTGTAGTTACAATTTTTAGAAACTTAATATTTTTATTAAGTTTGTCATACAAGCTGAAAATGTTCTAATTTCATATGTGAAGGTTCATCTTAGATATATCAACTTTCCAGTTGAATTTCATTTTCATATAATATGTATTGGTGAAGTTGTTGAGGATTTTTAGTATAATTTTTTCTGAGATCGAATTTGAAGGCTTTAGATACTCTGAAATGGGGTCAAAACCTAACTAATAGGTTCTTGTGCAATTAGGCACTATATATCAGGATTTCTCATTTCTAAAAGTGGTTATAATTGCCAATCATGTCTACAATTAAAAATTTATAGCCTTCAAAAGTTGGGCTACCTAACATTATAATTTTTAATTATTTTGAGCCAACTCTAATGTAATAAATATCAATTTTTTAAGGGTTGGCTAATCTCAAGGGTTAGGGCTAAACTCTAGAACCTTCTTAGGTGGTGGAAAATTGCCTATATAAGGTAGCCCCCTAGGGTTTTTTGAACTTAGAAATTTTTAATGGTGGGTTGATAGGAAAAAGGTGATGAATAATGCTTAGCATTACATAGACTTCAAGTATTGTCATTGATTAGAAATTGGTTGATAGAGTATGAAGAGGTTGCAACCACTAGTAGACTAGTGTATCAACTAGGAAAAGGAGAGTGATTCAGTCAAAATCATGATAGAAAAAGTGAAAAGTAATTTGAGAAACACAAATGAAGAGTAAATCATAGACATGATAGGTGAAAAGGATAGACTGAGCATAATGTGCCACTCATGCAGGATTGCATAGAAAAATGATGCAAGAAAAAGAGTCCAGGTGTAGACTCAAAGGTTGACAAACATGCCTACTTATAGGAACCTATGTATAGGTAGTCATAGGTTTCTTGTCACTGGAACTTGTATTAAAATTTAAATGTTAAGTTTATTTACTTTGAGCAGGATATTTTAGGGTTTTGGGTCCCATATGAAAATAATTGATATAGTGAGAAAATTTTATTCTAGAGTTGTTGTAGCTATTATTTAGGAGTGACGTTGCTGGAAGAGATGAGAGAACATTAGAGGAATAGTCCAAAGAAACATAGTACATAGTTGACTTTCGTAGAATCACAAAGAGGAAGTAGTGGAATAGAGAACTAGTTCACAAGGGAAAGCTAGAATAGAAGAATAAGATAAAGGAATATTTGAGGTATATACACATAAGATCTACATAGCAAGGTGTGACACACTTTATATCTAAACCTTAGCTTTCTTTCTTAGTATTGCGACTATTGTAAATCTTTAACAAGGAATACTTGAATGTAAGTCTCTGTAAATCCTATAAGAAGGTGTCTCTCAGAAAGAGATTTGTAAATCCTTTAATAAGGCATATTCAATTTTTTTTTGACATCCTAACAAATTATATATATTCCTAACATGATCTATTTTTAGAAAGCATAGTTGTAGCCTTTAATAGAGAACCCTTATACTTGCATGGAAAGGTTAGCAAATATATTACTACCACCCTGGTCTTTATCCTCTCATTGAGGGTTTCCATGTATAAATACTTGTGTCATTGATGTATTCTCTCTTATGTGATCTTGTATGGTTTTATTTGATAAATTTTGTTATCAGATGGCTTTTTGGTTAACAAAATTCTATTTATAATGGTGAAAAAAGTATCTATAGTAATTGGTTTAAAAGTTCATACTAATTCATCCCCCTCTCAATATCTAGGTTGGGACCAACAATTGGTATCAGAGCATAGGATTTGATAGTGAAGAGATTAGAAACTTAAGGGTTGATCTAATAGAATCTTAAAGACTATAGAGACAATTAGATGAAGCTTTTGACACTACTGAGGATTTGGCATACAAGTTAAGAGAGTCATTAGCCAAGACAAAGAAGCTCATGAAGAAACTTAGTGAAAGTCAACTAATAGAACATCTAGAGAAATATAATGGATTTGATGAATCTAAAGAAGTGATAAAAATTCTCATGGTTGATAATGAAAAGCTAAGCAAGAAAATAGAACTAATGATGAAAGAACAAGAGAAAAACTATTAAGAACGAGTAAATCCCAAGATAAGTAAGGTAATTCTATTCTAGTAAGACATCAAGACAATGAGGAACTAAGAATAGCCCAAGGAGCAAGATAACAATTTAAAGAATAAATGAGATAAAAGGAAGAAGAAATGCCCATGATAGAAGAAGAAAAATGTTACTCAAAGCATAAAGTAGCATTTTGCATGAATAATATCATGACAAAATGAAGTAGATGGAAATTATGACTGAAGAATACAAGCATATGGAAGAGCAAGTACACTAGTTAGCCAATGAGATGAAGAAATAAGGAAAAGAATGAAAGATTTATGGGGTCTAATAAAAGATCTAAGAATCTTGAAGAGAAACTTAATGCTTAAAGGGAGACCAAGAACTCAATTGGTCTAAGATTTAGAGGAATTAAGAAAATGGAGAAGGGTGAGTCCTTGGGAAAGAAATACCTAAACCCCAAGATGAATGGAAGAAAATCATTAGGGGTAAGAAAACCAATAAACCTATTTGATACTATTATGGTAAAGTAGGACATACATCAAATATTTGTTGGCATAGGAAAGCAATGTCTAGTATTTAGTATGTCTATGATGGTTATTGCAATATATACCACTAGTGTGGACATGGTGCTAATAAGTGTAGAGAGAATAATAATGAGGCAAGAATAGAAGGTTATTTTTACTATTGTAACAAGTATGGACAAAAATATAAGGACTATAGATCAAAAGCTTGATCCAACTAGTCATCTTCAAAGACCTTAAGGAACACTAGAAAGGACAAGATTGTTGGTGATAATTGGCTAATACTGATATGTAATTGTTGTTATAAATGGCAACACATGATGTACATGTTGACAAGAAACCTTAGAAATGAAGATACTTAGTGTTTGGTAAACAAAAAATTGTCTAAGTATAGAATTTGGTTTACAAAAGTGTATTTTTGTTTTGTTTATAACATGTTGTTGATGCCATATTATGACTAGCAAAGTTACATGGAGATAGTATATGTGTTTGTGATGACATGTATAACCTTAGAAGTCAGTATGAACTGTATGAAATAGAGATAATCATGTTTTGATGAAGTAGGATAGTGAAATTGAAGGAAAGAATTATTTTGTTTACAAAACAATTA
Source organism: Cupressus sempervirens (assembly GCA_028749045.1). Lineage (NCBI taxonomy): Eukaryota > Viridiplantae > Streptophyta > Pinopsida > Cupressales > Cupressaceae > Cupressus > Cupressus sempervirens. The sequence continues at coordinate 648,660,072 of CM053789.1, read as the reverse complement.
CTTGTCCAATTAGGGCCAACATCCTATATGTTTACTCTCTTAGCCCACCTAGTAAAAATTTGTGTAAAGGAATGGTATTCATGCAAAGGATATTTTACAATAAGATGTAGTGAGTTATTATGAAAATGTTAATTGTGAATTGTAAGTTAGAGTGAACTCTTGTGAAAGCAATATATGAAATTTTTTATATGAGCTATTTGGTGATCTGAAATCAAGCTAAAGATCAAAGATTAGTCAAGGAAAAGAGATAACGATAAATTACTTGTTTGAGAAGTGAGCTCTTCTTGTAATTGAAATTGCATGTTTGGGTAGTGGGCTCTTCTTGCATACATTGTACCAAAACTCCTAATAGGGTTGGAATCTCCTAACAGGGATTCAAAGTCTCCTAAAAGGGACTCCTTATACTAAATTTTCTCATTGACTCCTAACTGTTGACATTAAGTCAAGTTTTTTATTAGTGACAATACTTGTTTAGATTCTATATGGTTACCGAGCTCATTGAACAAAATACAGTGTTTTTGATGTAATTTAGTAGCCACCAAGCTTCACAGTTCCTACCGAGCATTCTAGTGGTTACCAAGTAAATTCAGGCAGTGTGAAGTCTTACAGTTCCTACCAAGCAGTTCAATAGTTACCAAGCTTCATAGTTGTTACCAAGACATCAGTTCATGTGAAACGAAGTTAGTGTTAACTAAGTGGTGAGATGATTAGTTTTTACCAAGTTCAGGCATGGTAAACGTGGAATTTAGTTTCTACCAAGTTGCACAGTATCTACTGAGTTGCCAATGGAGACTGAGTTCAAGACTACTTTGAGATGTTTAGTATGGACTGAGCTTCCACTTCTACCAAATGCAAGATGATGCCTAGTAATGATAGTGGATGTCATGCATCAAAACTTCACCAAGTCAGTCTTTAGAACCTGAGTGTCTTCATTTGAGCTAACTTTGTAATATTGGTGTTAACTTGTATATTGGTTGAATTTGCTATTTTGTAAATTGGATTGATATATATATGTAATGTATTGTTTCATATCAATGATGTATGAACAATAGTAGTAATGGATCAATGAGATATGATAATGAAATATATGCATGTGAATGTGAATCAACAACAGAGAAAAGTGTATTATAAGGCCATATTAGGAGTAGCAGAGTTATATCTATCACATTGAGGTCATTGGTACTTCAAAGAATCTCTATCAGCAAATTAGTTGTAAGTTAGAGATCTATTGTTTCATTCTAACAGGTGAATCAACTCCAAAATCCTCTAACAAGGTAGATTTAATAGTCTTTTGTCAAATCTTTTTACCGAGTGCATACTTCATTGTGTGTTTGTAAATCCTCTAACAAGGTGGACCTAGCAGTCCTAATTGCTCCTAATAGGGCAGATCATCAGAAGTGATCATTGTAAGCCTTAACATGCCAACTTTATGTTGCAGTATTGAAGTTTTGTGGGTATCATTCCCGCCCTAGTTTTTCTTTCTATTTGGAAGGTTTCTAGGTCACTAAATCATTGTGTTCATGTGTCATGAATGTTTATGTTTTCAGTTTCTCATGCATGCAGTTATATCTGAGTTAATGAATTAAATGATTATTAGGTTATTGCAATTAAGGTCTAAATTTGTTAAAGTTTTTAAGGTTACTGATTCACCCCTCCCCTCTTAGTAACCTAGCATAGTATTGAATATTTCCAACAATTGGTATCAGAGTATTTGTGGTTCTAAGGATAAAGTTTGATAGCTTGAGCAAAGATCAAGAACAATGGAGATTTTTAGACTTGATAAAGCAATTGACAATGAAAAGCTAGATCTAGAAATGGCCATTGCACAACTCAAGAAAGCTAAGGAGCAACTTTTCCAATCCCTAAGAAGAAGGAAGGAACTTGCAAATTAGATGAATGATCATCAATAAATTGAAGATTTTTTCCCTTCAAGCAGTTCAGATGAAACAAATGATGCAATCAAAGAACTCCTAGAAAAGAATAGTTCCTTGCAAGAAGTAAAAAAATTGAAAAGAGAATAAGAAATTCAGTCAATAAGATTGTGTGAAATTTTAGAACAAAGAAATAAGGCAAAAGAAGACTTGGATGCAACAAAAAATGAAATTCAAAATCAATCCCTTCAGCAAGAAAATCTTATTGATCAACTCTCTAATGCAAATGAAGAAATCATGAATTTGAGATCTAAAAATGAAAAGTTAAGGAATGATTTAAACACTAAAAAAAAAATCAATGAAAGGATGAAAATTGATCTAAGCACTAAAAAGAAACTCAATGAAAGAATAATGAAATCCCAAGCAAACATGGATCAATTGAATTAGCAAAGTTAGCAGAATCTTTATAGGCAAAAGGGTAAGGTAGGACTTGGATACAAAGAAGAAGGTGAAACCTCCAAACAATGTGCTCAAAGGAATCAAAGACCTACTTGCAATCACTGTGGTAAGATAGGTCATACATCAAATAAATGTTGGAGTAATGGAAAAAAAATAATTCAATGGTAAATGTTACGATTGCAATCAGCATGGTCACAAGGCTAATGAATGCAAAGAGAAACCAAAATTTGAAGGAAAATGTCATAAATGCAAGAAACAAGGTCATAAGGCATCAAACTATAGATCTAAGTTATTCAATCCAGCAGTAAGCATTATTTGGTTAGGACTATAACACTTGGTGCAGATGTCATTACTGTGAAGAGTATGGACACATTGGCATGAACTATGTTAAACATCACACAAGGAAGAGAGATACGACCATAAGATGTTACACTTGTACAGAACTTGGTCATCTAGCCAAGAATTGCATGAATACATGTAGAAACGAAGATGAAAAGAAAAAAGAAGAAGATAACATCAGAAAGAAAATGAGGTAGCAATGGATTCCTAAATCCACTAAGGAAGCTAGTCCAAGCAATGATGGTCATGTCACTCAAGAAGTGGGTGACTCCACCATTTCAAAATAAGTTCTTAAGTAAGAACTAGAATTGCATAATCATAGTCACATCTAAAATAGTTCCAAAATTGAAAAGGAAGCAAAGATCCAAATCAATAAATGAGATGAATTGGGATCACAAAAAGATTAGTATCAATTATCACTAGTTAAGGTTGGGGCATGGACTCTATCGAGCAAGGTTGGGAGTAACTAGACATACATGTTTGGTTACTGAGTTATGAAGTACTCACCGAATATTCTAAGCAGATAGTGGATGACAGCCTATCGTGCATAATGATGTCATCATAGCTATTGTCATACCAAGCATTAATAGAAAAATGTTATCAAAAGGGCAAGAATTTAAAATCATTTTTTCATGAAAATCTTAAAGTGTTATTGCGATCAAGTGAATTGCAGACCAATCAAGTGATTTCGAGTAGAATTTGCAGTAAATTTTTTAAAGTTTTTCGTATCCTATCGAGTAACCATGGAAACATCAAGCAATATTAGTAAGGCAAAGAAAGGGTTAGAAATGTTGGTCCGAGGAGTTGAATGGAAATGGCCAAATTTCAAACTTGTACCAACAATTGTAGAAACCCTTGATCCAAATGGAGTGCAATTGCAAATCCCTCCTAAAGTACTTCTCGTTAATGATATCTGAACTCATTTTAAGTGTCCAATTCAAGAAATTAGAAACCCAGAGATGGACAATACCCTAGGTGAATTATGTGTAAATGGTGTTCTTAAACCTAAGCATAAGCACTTGGAAGATAAGGGTTTAACCCACATTCCCCACCTACCCCAGAGTTTCCAAATTAAATGGATCAGATACATCCTAAGCCAAGTTCATGGTGGTCAGTTATGGCTTGAGCAACCAATTTTGATTACTAAGAAGATGATTCATTGTATCACCGGCCTTCCCATGCTCTCCAAAGCCAAAGCTACTAAAACTCTAGGTCAAGTGGAGTTAGAGAAGAAAACCCTAGCTGAGTGGGATGGTAGAGGTATGAAGATTAGTAGTGTAACTGATGCAGAACTAAAATTTGGCATACATGTGATAGCTCGCAAGATTTTTAGTTTGAGCCGTCTCAATAGTGTGTCATGTGAAGGAGTAGGCTTGGCATTCAAAGTCATGAAAAACAATATGTCATATGATCTTGCAAACTTATTGTTGAAATAGTTTGATAAAATCATGGAAAGAATAAGAACATCCAAGAACAATCCTTGTAAATTTGGTTCATTGTTGACATATCTATTTTTCTATGTTCAAAAGTTTTTTCCTTCAAAAGGTACAGTCATATGGAGAAAGGATGTGCCAGTTTTGTATCAAATTAATGAGTACAATGCAGAAATGGGTGAAAATTTTGACAGCATAATGGATAACTACTTTGATGTTTTCAAGGAGAAAATGAATAATAGATTTAGTATTCCCATGAAATTGGTTGAAGATTACAAAGATGATGTTTTTTTCATGGTAGACAGTGAAAAAGTCTACATTCAGGTAGTGATTCCAAGAGTTGTATGGGTAAAACCACTTTCCTATGAGGTGAACATTGATGAAGCAAAAAACATAATTGAATCCCTATTAAAAAAACCTATTGATACAAAGGCACCACATTTGGAACCTATGATGAGGCCAAGGCAAGAATATGGCTTGAAATCAAGCTTCCATAGGTAGTTGACAAAGGAAAGAGGAGAATAGCAAAACTCAAAACCAACACACCTCTTTTTTTGACCAAAGGTAAATGAGAAGATGATGACAACGATGTAGAGGATGGAGATGAGTTATAGAAGGAAGAAGAGCAAGTGCAGAAGAAAGGAAAGATGATCATCACCAAGCCATCAAAGCCATCCACTATAGTGTTTACTAGAAGATCTAGGAAGAAAGGTAGTAAAGATATTTTTAGCAAACCTCCTCTCACCTTCCAAGAAAGAATAAAACAAATAGAAGAAGGTGTAGGCATAACCAACTTCAAATCATTAAAGTATGAGACTAGGACAGAGGCTGAAAAGAAGCAGATTGAGGAATTGGTGCTAACCAAGATGGGTAAATGGAAGTATTCCCCTGATCAAATACCTTCTCAGATTTCTAAAGATCTATTAGAAATATTGAAGCCAAGATGGGACTTAGCCATGAAGACAACAAGAGATATCTATGAGAAAAACCTGAGGAAGTTGTTACCAATCATTACAGATGCTAAGGTAAAAGACTCCATGAAGAAATATGAAGACATGATGACTCTTAGATTCAATACTTGTGTAGTTTTGTTAAAGGATATGGAACATGTAATCAAGACTGCTATAGGCATGTGGAAGAATATCTATCACTTGCAGAAATTGAGTGACTCTCCAGTAGAAGTCAAGGCTGATGACAGTGATGATGAGGAAGAGAAAATAAATTTTGAAACAATTCAATTTTCCAATGAAGGAGTTAAAGAAGATAAAGAGGAAGAAGCTATTGAGGAAGTCATCGAAGATGATGAGGAAATTGATCTTGTGAAGATAGCTACAACAGTCATTGCCTCACTTCCTCATTCTCAAAGCAAATCTATAGCTACATCAAATTCTGAGTCAGCTTCAACAAGTTTGATTGTGACCACAACAGATACATCAAATGTCCAATCACTCTTCACTCCCTCTTAGCTTAGTGTATCACTAATGGAAGTGTCTACCACTTCATCTATCGAGCCACAACCTCCCTCTTCTTTAGTTCCCAAGTTAGGTTCATCAACAGTATGTACAACATGTTCTACAATTTTGGATTCTATAGTTTTTTTTTCTATAGCTTTGGATACTTTTGTAAGTATATTAGTTTTGGATTCAATAAGCATTCCGGTCACTATTCCATCTATTAGTGCTATATTAGTTTTTACTGCTAGCCCTACTATCTCTACTATTGTTTCCATTCCAGATTCTAACACAATTTGTACTAAGGTAGTTGAACACAAGGCTCAACCTTATACAAGACTTTTGAGTGGAAAAGAGATAGAGGAAGATTTTGATTTAGATGAGGAAATTGAGATTCCAAAGTGGGATTTTGATAATGCCACTGTAGATCAAATGCAATTAGCTAGTTAGCTCCTCCACAAGAAATCCAAGTAGAAGAAATTAAGAGAAGAAAGAGACAAAGAATATAAAATCATAGAGAGTGCTAAGGATATTTTGATTGAGGTAATAGGTGTTGAAGTTGATACTTCTCAACACATTTTATTTCAATTGGAAGAAGTAGTTTAGAAATTTAATGAGGACTCTAGCGGCCAAGAAAAGCTGATTAAGAAAGTAGAGAAGTTTGATAACAAAGTGCTTGAGCACATTACTCAACAAATTGCTATTCAACAAGTGGAGCTTTCCTCAATTTTGACCAATCTTGAAAATTCTTGCACAAATGTTACATCACTTTTTGCAAAGTTATGTAATGTTAATGAGTCCACTAAGGAAATAAAGAGAAAATTAAATAAAACTGATGAATATCTAAAGTCTAGTGCACAGTAGTTGCAACTTGACCCTAGTTCAAGCTCTACACATCATATGAAAATCAGAATCTTGTCAGATATGCAAGCAAAACTATTGAGAGAGGAAGCAAGGATATGGTCTTCACTCATAGACATCCAAAATATGATCCTTCCCATCATGGATACAATGCAGAAGCACATTGCCTATTCCAAAACATTGATCCATGACAATAATTTCTCAATTATAGATCACATGATTGAGCTCTTTGTAGAAGTGCAAGTTGCTCTACAAACATGCAAAGCTTTTCAAGAAAATTGGGATAAGACTTTAGCTCTTATACTTAAGGTAAACTCTAAGTTTCTTTCTTATATTGGTGTATCTGTGTAAATAAGTTTTGAGTAAATTTTTGGCATTATTGTCAAAAAGGAGGAGAAATAGAATATATCTATGTGAGTCTATATGTATATATGGGAGAAACATGTAGTATGTATATTGTATGGGGGAGAATCATGCAAAACAAATGAAAGTACATACTTATAAAGAATTTTTTTGAAAAATCTCAAAAATAATATTCCAGTACTGAGCTAGTTTCACACTGTACTGTATATAAGTTTTTATTGATAAGTGTTTTTGTCACTAATGCCAAAGGGGGAGATTGTTTACATTAAGTCAAGTTTTTTATTAGTGACAACACTTATTTAGATTCTATATGGTTATCGAGCTCATTTAACATTCTACAGTGTTTTCCATGTAATTTACTAGCCACCAAGCTTCATAGTTCCTACTGAGCATTTCAGTGGTTACCAAGTAAATTTAGGCAGTGTGAAGTCTTAAATTTCCTATCGAGTAGTTCAGTGGTTACCAAGCTTTGTAGTTTCTACTAAGTCATTAGTTCATGTGAAATGAAGTTAGTGTTAACTAAGTGGTGAGATGATTAGTGTTTACTGAGTTTAGGTATGGTAAACATGGAATTTAGTTTCTACCAAGTTGCACGGTATTTACCAAGTTGCCAGTGTAGACCAAGTTTGAGACTACTTTGAGATGTTTAGTATGGAATGAGCTTCCACTTCTACCAAATGCATGATGATGCTGAGTAATGACAGTGGATGCCGTGTATCAAAACTTCACCAAGTCAATCTTCAGAACCTAAGTGTCTTCATTTGAGTTGACTTTGTAATATTGGTGTTAACTTGTATATTGGCCAACTTTGCTATTTTGTAAATTGGATTGATATGTGTGTGTGTGTAATGTATTGTTTCATATCAATGATGTATGAACAATAGTAGTAATGGATCGATGAGATATGAGAATGAAATATATGCATGCGAATGTGAATCAGCAGCAAAGCAAAGTGTATTATAGGGCCATATCAAGAGTAGAGTTATATCTATCACATATAGGTGATCAATACTTCAAATAATCTCTATCAGCAAATCAATTACAAGTCAGAGGTCTACTATTTCATCCTAACATGTGAATCAGCTCCAAAATCCTCTAACAAGGTAGACTTAATAGTCTTTTGTCGAATCTCTTTACCAAGTGCATACTTCATTGTGTGTTTGTAAATCCTCTAACAAGGTGGACTTAGTAGTCCTAATTGCTCCTAATAGGGTAGATCATAAGAAGTGATCATTGTAAGCCTTAACAAGCCAACTTTATGTTGCAGTATTGAAATTTTGTTGGTATTATCCCCACCCCAATTTTACTTTCTATTTGGAAGGTTTATGGGTCACTAAATCATTATGTTCATGTGTCATGAATGTTTATGTTTTCAGTTTCTCATGCATGCAGTTAGATCTGAGTTAATGAATTAAATGAGTATTGGGTTATTGCAATTAAAGTCTGAATTTGTTAAAGTTTTAAAGGTTATTGATTCACCCCTCCCCTCTGAGTAACCTAGCATTGTCTTGGATATTTCCAACACTAACAAGGTCCATCCTCTAACAAGGAACTTATGTAACAGTATATTATCTAGTGGGTATCATCCCCACTAGGGTTTTCCTAGTTAACAAAATATGGTGTTATGAATTATCTTTGTGCATTGTTACTGTTATTGTTCAACATTACTTTATTGATTTGCTATACATGGTTTAAAGTAAGTAATAATATCTAGTTGGTGACTAAAATTTGTAGATTACTGATTCACCCACCTTCTTAGTAATCCCTATTTCTAACAATTGGTATCAAAGCTTAGTTACTTTGAAGAGGATTAATAGCTTAAGCAAGATCCCTATGGATATGGAACAATTGATGAAGAAACTTGAAGAAGCTCTTGAAAAAATTGATCTCCTTATTGAAGAAAGAGATATGCTGAGGGATAGATATGAAGACTTCAAAGTATACATTGGTCAATTGAAGAAAAAGATAGAACATCTCAAATCCAAGCTTGAGTCTATTGAATCTATAACTAGTGATTATAATTAATTAGAGTTGAAGATAGAGTACAAGATCTTGAAGCATGAGTTAAAAATTACAAATCTAAAGTTGACTTTGGGAAATGATCCTAGCAAAATTGAATCTGATATAAAGACTGAAAATGTGGATCTGAGAGCAAGTTTGGCAGATAAAACATCTGAATTTGAAACATTAAAAGAAAATCATGAAGAACTCCATAAGTACAATACTATTGTGAAAGGAGAATTGACACAGTTCAAACAAAAACTTGAGAATCTTTATTCTAGTAGAGAAAAGCTTGATGATTCAATGTCAATATAGAGGCCTACTTATTATAAGATTGGTCTTGGTTATCTAATTAACATGTTTGCAAAGAAACCTAAGATTAGATTAGATCTGAAAGAAAAAGACATTTAATGATAAGATTGAATCAAGTCAATCTTCTAAGAAACTTAAAGAAATTGAGCAAAACAAGGAATTTGAAATCTTGGATGAAGTAAAGAAAGTGGAGACTCCTAAGAAAACTAGGTATGCATTTAGAAGTAAGTTCTTTTTTTTGTAATGAAATAGGTCATATGAAAAGAGATTGTACTAATAAGTCATTTAATCATGTTAAGGACTTTCACTATCATAATTGTCATGGTATGGGTCATAATGTAATTGATTATAGGAAACCTAAGTATGATAATAATAATAGAAGAAATAGTAGAATGTATAGAAATACTAACCCTGTAGATAGAAGAAGATCTAATGAAAGGACATCAAGAGAAGGAAGATCTTATGAAGATAGAAGACAAATCATGTGTTATAAGTGTAACAACTTAGGACACATTGCTTGAAATTGTCATGCACTTGATGATCAGTAGAATCCTAGAAGTAGAGCACTAGTATGTTAGTTATGCAACAAACCAGACACACAATGAAGTACTATAGAATGGACAAAAACTTCAGAGTTAGAAGAAATATTGGAAGAAATTTCAAGAATAGAAGGAATGATGGAAAGAACATAAGAAATTATAGAAGGAACCATGAAAGGAACTTCAAAACTAACAAAGAGGAACACAGAAACATTGTTAGTGAACTTTGCAAAGTTAATGAAGCATTTATGAAAGGAGAAGACATCTCAAAAGAAAAGTTAGATGATGATGAGATAGGAAGATCAAAGTTAGTTGTTGAGTTTGATTCAATTAAGTTGAATTAAGCTTGTTCATAGATCAAAATTTGAGAACTTTAGTCAAATGTTGAATTAGAGGTAGCAAAGTTGGGAAAACGTGTATCTAGTTATGATTAGATGGTACCCAAGCTTGCTTGTAATTTGGAGCTCATCTAAGGAAGTTATGAAGGAATCCAAAGTTTTTGGTATTACAGTAAAGGTTGATTTTGTAATAGAATATGAAAAGTATTTTTTTTTTAGAGAATTTTGCAATATGAAGTTTTAAGAATGTTTGTCATGATGAAAGGAGGCTATAATTAACCTCAGGTGACATTTGAAGATCAGATAGATGATTATGAACAATTGTTTTAGTACAAAATGTAATTGTCATATTTTTCATATTTTAAAAGTATGTAATTAATGCAAATTCAAGTTGATAGGATAAATGGAGTACAAAATTGTTTTTCACTTCATTGTGAACACATCCAAACTGAAGCACATTTTGAAGTGACTTGTTATAGTGATTTTGAAGCAAACCCTATTTTTGGAAAGAGGTATTTTATCATTTTTCTACAAATTTGTATTATAAAAGATCATAATTGATAAGAATCATGGATATGCCATTGGTACATAGTGTTGAGAATGAGGATAGACCTACATTAAAGATTGTTTTTGTAAAACCTAATGATGGAAATCCTAACTCTACATTGTCTATCAGTCTAAACAACATAGTTTATCTTGAAGACATAGAAAAATATTTAAATAGAAAGTTTGAGTCGATTGGTAGTGAATTCATGAACAAAGATATGGAATTGGTTTTCAACCATGACATGACTGTGAAGCCTAAATTTGAACATCTAAGGAAATTAGACTTTTAAGTATCATTTCTATCGTGAATTAGAAACAGATGAATGGACACATATTATATTGAGTAGGATACATGATGGAAAACCATGGATGCAAGATAATGTAGTAGAAATTTTTACCAACCTTGTTCACAAGGCAATTGGTCTCAAAAAACAAGCAGTGTACCTATAGGAGAGAAAATGGTCAAAAAGAAACTTGAAAACTATACTTAGGCAGTGTACAATGGTAAGGCTATGGTGATCAACACCATCAAGCAAGATGATGCAAGATTTCTAAGTAGAATTAATGCTTATTCAGTTTGTGCAAGTTCAAAAATTGATGAAATTTTAGGAGGATTCATATATGCAACATATAATATATGTGTAAAGAAAGAGCAAGTGAATCTTAGTGAAATACTAAGAAAGCAACTCATAGAGAACCTAAGCAACTCATAGAGAACCTAGAAAATATTAAGAGAACAAAGAATGGTGTGTTTAGATTCTAGTCATTAATTAATCACATATTCTTCAATGTGCTTAAGAGATTTCCTTACTTATCAGTCATAGATATAATGAGTAGTGACAAATGCACTATGGAGAAGACTAGATAGTGGTAATTTGATAATGTGAACATTTTAGAATGAAATGAAACAAAGATTTAGAATTGCACCAGAAATTATGGACAGATTCAAGGAAGACATTTGTATTCTAGCTGATATAGATCAAACATATATTCAAGTAGCGGAACCTCGGGAGACATTTCTAGATCCCTTGAGCTATGCATTGAATGATGATGTTGCAATTGCTGATATTGATTTGTTACTAAATTCAGATAGAGATAAAGCATAATATAGATTTGGCACATATGATGAGATCACACAGTAAGCTCATCAAGCAACCTTAGAGAAGGCATCTCACAAGAAGGTTGAATATATAATGAAGAAAGCACTATTAGAAGCTGAAATGATAGAGATTGAATCTAAGCTTGTAAGACAGATAATGAAGCAAGGCATACTAAACATATAATCTTTGTTAGTACTAGTTGCTGAGACATCTTTGGAATAGAGCATTCATTATGCATTAGTGTCCAATATTTAGCTTGGTGAACCAAAGAGAAAATCTGAAAGATTAGTGGAAGCAGTGTCTACAAAGACAAAGAGAGTCAAACAACTGGCCACATGACTAGGAAAGAGACATAAAACATTGTTGATAATGGACTCCAGTGATGAAGACAATGAGGAACAAGAAACTAAACAAGCAGAAAAGGTGACTCCACCTAAGCAAGTAGCAAGAAAAGCTTGACAACCTTGGAAGCTGAAGATAGAAAAGATCGATACAACTATTGCCAATAAAGTTAATTTTTTTTAAATGAACAAGTTCTATGATTTGTACAACAATTTTGAGAAAGATCAGATAGATATATCTACTGTGAGATATATTGTGGCTAACAATTTAAAACTAAAAGACCTTGAGAGCATTATAAACCAAAAGGTCTATGAGAGACTCATTAAGAGGGCTCCTACAAGGGAAGAAGACCTTGAACTTTAGAAATCTATGCTTAGAACTATTTGTAAGACTGATGATGAAGATGAAATTAAAAGACTATTGAATAACCTCGCTCCATACTTGAGGAATAAACCAAGACTATTTCTATTTATGATTGGAGAAAAGGATAAGTTAAGAAGTGAGACTATAGAAGAAATCAATCAAATGTTGATAAAGGTAGCATCTACTCTAGCACCTAAAACCTCAGAAGTGTCAGTAAGTGGTGACACTATGCAAATTGATCAAACCAATGTTACCATTAACATTGATGATACCAATCCATTTGGTAGTTCTAAACCAAATGAACTAGACACCGAGGATATTGAGGATAAGTTGAGATAGATTGAGGAAGTAAAGAGGGTATTGGAAGAAGAAAAGAAGAAAATAGAGGAAGCCAAGCATAAATTGTTTGAGGGAGATAAGAAAATAAAGGAAGATGAAGAAAAGAGAAGAATTGCAGATGAAGAAAAGAAAAGAAAAACTAAGGAAGATGAAAAGAAAAGATTGGAAGAGAATAGAGAAAGAGAGGAAAAAGAAAAGAAAGAAGAAGAAGAAGAGAAAATAAAAAAAGAAGTAGCAAAGAAATAGAGGGAGGATGAGACTAAACCATCTAGTTCATCCGCTCCACTCTCTCTTTCCACTTTGGCTACTGATGATGATGATCAAACAAATCTGATCTCATCCCTATCCAAACTTATATAGAAGAATAAAATAGTAAAAAGTTTGCAGAAGACATTAATGGAAGTGACTGATAGACTACACAGTACATTGGCATTTCAACACATTGAAATAGATCCCAAATGAAGAGTACAAGTTATGCTAAAATCATTTGATGAAGAGTTTATAAATTTTTTGAACGTTGTAGAAGTGAAGGAACTGAAATCCCATGAGGCTAACTTGTTTAGCACCATTTGTTAGAATATCAAGAATGGCTTAGTTAATCTTGATACTTGTATGAAAGAACTTCAAAAATGTTAGCAGGAAGGGAAAAAATTGTATGTTAAGTGTACCCTATCATGCAAGCTGACTAAAGATATTGATGGTCGTATAGAGTCAAAGATGAATGAGCTAGAGACTTTATCCAACTAGATCCAACATCCATCTTGTAAAGTAGATGATTTTGAAGGTCAAGTTGCCAGTATTCATAGTGACATTAGGAAATTGGAACTTTAGAAAGAACAGATGTTGAAGAGGACATCTAATTTTAGAGAATCTATTGCTCTAGAATTATCCTTCATTGAGAAACATTAAAAGAATGTCTCAAGGCCAAGGACACATATTCAAACTTTTTGTATTCAGATATTAATGCAATTGAGATTGCATCATATGCCTTATGTGCAATTCTCACCTCAACTGAGTTAGCAAGGAAACATGGACCAAAGGTATGTATAATCAGAAGGCTATTTTTGATGATTGTATGAAGATCATATCAGCATAAGGAAGGCCAACAATTTTTGGATAGAATCTTGACATTTTGTCCTTTGTCATTGATGTTAAAGGGGGAGAGACACATGTGAAAATTGTATACATGGAAAAAGGGGAGAGATACAATGTGTATAAAAGTAGTAAAGTATAATGAAAAGGGGAGCATATGTAAAGTTGAACAAGTTGTAATTGGTGTAATGTTTATATGTTGTTTATGTAAAGTTTTGTCACTTAGCCAATTTTCCTTATTTTGTTACCATAAATGCCAAAGGGGGAGATTGTTGAAAATTGGTTAATAGTGATATGTAATTGTTGTCATTTATAGAAACACATGATGTACATGCTAACAAGAAACCTAGGAAATAAAGATACTTAGTGTTAGGTAATCAGAAAATTGTCTAGGTATAGAATTTGGTTTATAGCAGTGTATTGTTTTTTTTATAACATGTTGTTGATGTCATATTATGACTAGAAAAGTTACATGGAGATAGTATACATGTTGATGATGACATGTATAACCTTAGAAGTCAATACAGTCTATACAGAATAGAGATAATCATGTTTTGATGAAGCAAGACAATGGAATTGAAGGAAAGAATTGTTTTGTTTACAAAACAATTACTTGTCCAATTAGGGACAACATTATAGATATTTACCCTAACTTGGAAAAATGGTTTGTGATCTTCGCTGACTTAGCAGAAATTTGTGTAAAGGCATGGTATTAATGAAAAGGACATTTTGCCATAAGATGTAGTGAGCTATTATGAAAATGTGAATTGCGAATTGTAAAGAGTGAACTCTAGTGAAAGCAATATATGCAAAGTCTTATATGAGCTGTTTGGTCATCTGAGATCAAGTTAAAAATAAAATATTAGTCAAGGAAAATAGATAACAACAAATTACTTGTTTGAGAAGTGAGCTCTTCTTGTAATTGAAAATGCATGTTTGGGAAGTGGGCTATTCTTGCATATGTTGTACCACAACTCCTAATAGGGTTGGAATCTCTTAACAGGGATTCAAAGTCTCCTAATAGGGATTCCTTATACTAAATTTTCTCATTGACTCCTAATAGGGTCCTTCCTCTAACAAGTAACTTATATATTAGTATATTATCTAGTGGGTATCATCCCCACCAGGGTTTTCCCTTGGCTAGGGTTTCCCTAGTTAACAAAATATGGTGTTATGAATTATCTTTGTGCATTGTTACTACTAATATTCAGAATTACTTTATTTATTTTTTATGCATGGTTTAAAGTAAGTAATAATATCCAATTGGTGACTAAAATTTGTGGATTACTGATTCACCCTACCTCTTAGTAATCCCTATTTCTAACAATTGTCAC
This sequence comes from Cupressus sempervirens, assembly GCA_028749045.1. NCBI lineage: Eukaryota > Viridiplantae > Streptophyta > Pinopsida > Cupressales > Cupressaceae > Cupressus > Cupressus sempervirens. Next base: position 648,644,989 of record CM053789.1, on the reverse strand, counting down.
ATAGGTTTTCTCTATCTAGTAGTAATGAAGGTCATCTTATAGAATTTAGAAAGTTGAGGAAAAGACAAAGAAGAAACATAAAAGAATGGAGAAGCATCATTATGACATGCTATGAATGTCATAAGACTGGTCATCATGTAAGAAACTACTAGCCAAGAAAAAGTTTAAAACTGGTCATCATGAAAGAAACTACTAGCCAAGAAACAATTACTTGTCCAATTAGGGTTGACATCCTAGATGTTTACTCTAGCTTGGAAAAATAGTTTTTGGTCTTAGCTGACCTATCAAATTTTTTTGTAAAGGCATGGTATTTATGCAAATGACATTTTGTGATAAGATGTACTAAGGTATTGTGAAAATGTGAATTGCGAATTGTAAAGAGTGAACTCTTGTGAAAACAATATATGTGAAGTTTTATATGAGCTATCTAGTTATCAAAGATCAAGCTAAAGATCAAAGATCACTCAAGGAAAAGTGATAATAGTAAATTACTTGTTTGAGTAGTGAGCTCTTCTTGTAATTGAAATTGCAAGTTTGGGAAGTGGGCTCTTCTTGCATACATTGTACCACAACTCCTAACAGGGTTGGAATCTCCTAATAGGGATTCAAAGTCTCCTAACAGTGACTCCTTATACTAAATTTTCTCATTGACTCCTAATAGGGTCCATCCTCTAAATGGGAACTTATATATCAGTATATTATCTAGTGGGTATCATCCCCACCAGGGTTTTCCCTTGGCCAAGGTTTCCCTAGTTAACAAAATATGGTGTTATGAAATATCTTTGTGTATTGTTACTATTACTATTTAGGATTACTTTATTGATTTTTTATGCATGGTTTAAAGTAAGTAATAATATCTAGTTACCCCCCTCTTAGTAATTCCTATTTTTAACAATTGTCACATAGGTTTTCTCTACCTGGTAGTAATGAAGATCATCTTGTAGAATTGATAAAGTTGAGGACAAGACAAAGAAGAAACATCAGAGAATGGAGGAGCATCATTATGACATGTTACAAATGTCATGAGACTGGTTATCATGCAAGAAAATACTAGCTTAGAAAAAGTTTAAATTATAATCCTCTAATATAAAGGAGAACAAGAAGATCATTGATAAAGTGAAGGTCAGAAATAACTTTGCCAAGACCTGAACTAAGAAGAGTGTAGAAGAAGTTGAAATCAAACCTATAAAGGTAGTGAGATAGTTGAAAAATCGTGAGACTTCTAAAACAAACAAATCTATCATGGCTTAAAGGGTCATGCGATCAAGGAAAAATCTCAAACTAGTCCCCTAATCTAAACTAGTAGGTCACATAATGTGATGCCAAAGAAAGATTGAAGTTGGTTACCACTTCAATATGAATTACATGTGAGAGAAGATAGGTTGTCTCTAGATTATTATTGTTGGATGACATGATGGAAAAGATTAATTACATAGAGTAAGAGGCAAGTAAAAGGAATTTTTATTGTTGGAACCTCAATTTCACTAATTTTCTCTCTAAATAGGCTCATTACAAGATGATTTTCACTTTGCAAACTTGGAATCTCACAAGTTTTCATATCCATGAAACCCTAGCTAACAAGTGTGATATCATCATGAGAATATTGTATGATTGTGAACAAGTGGTGAACAATGACCTAAGATCAATCTTGAAAGAAGTAAGTGTGTGGAGCTATAACAAATGATCTAGTAAAAAATGACATAAGAAATATAATTATATGATGTAGATTTGGTAGATGGAAAGGATAGTAAACCATCATTTTTCACACCTATTATGATGAATGTTGATGAGAAGGACTTGATAGGAGTTCCCTCTTCAATCCTAGGTGATGTTCTCCTCACTGGGAACATAAGTGCATATCTAAATGTGGAGATCAATAAATTGGGTGAAAAATAAATATATGATATAATATCACGAATTCTATCAATCTTCAGTCTTGAAGCCCCAACATAAATATCTGGAAACAACTACCCTACATTGAGTTGTGGAAATCCCAAATTTATTTCACAATGAGTATGTCAAAACTCATGTTCAATAGATTGCACAATTAATTTTTTTTTTTTTCAAAAACCATAAAAAATCACAAAGGAAGTGATACCCAGGGTTATATGTTTTAGTGGTACTTGAAGGGAGATGAAAAAATTCACACTCACCAAAAGATGTGGAATTTTAAAAAAATGGTGCTATGAATTATCTTTGTGCATTGTTACTGTTACTGTTCAACATTACTTTATTTCTTTGTTATGCATGGTTTAAAGTAAGTAATAATATCCAGTTGCCGACTGAAATTTGTATATTACTAATTCACGCCCTTCTCAGTAATCTCTATTTCTAACAATTGTCACATAGGTTTTCTCTACCTGGTAGTAATGAAAGTCATATTGTAGAATTGGGAAAGTTGAGGACAAGACAAAGAAGAAACATTAGAGAATGGAGGAGCATCATTATGACATGTTACGAATGTCATAAGACTGGTCATCATGCAAGAAACTACTAGCCAAGTAAAAATTTAAATTATAATCCTCTAATATAAAAGAGAAGAAGAAGATCATTGATAAAGTAAAAGTCAAAAATAACTTTTCCAAGACCTAAACTAAGAAGAGTGTAGAAGAAGTTGAAATCTAACCTATAGAGATGGTGAGATAGTTGGAAAATGGTGAGACTTCTAAAACAAACAAATCTATCATGGCTTAAAGGGTTATGTGATCAAAGAAAAATCTCAAATAGGTCCCCTAATTTGAATTGGTAGGTTACATAATGTGATGCCAAAGAAAGATTGAAGTTGGTTACCACTTCAATATGAATTACCTGTGAGAGAAGATAGGTTGTCTCTAGATTATGATTGTTGGATGACATGATGGAAAGAATTAATTACATAGAAAAAGAGTTAGGTAAAAGGATTTTTTATTCTTGAAACCTCAATGTCACTATTGAAAGAAGTAAGCATGTGAAGCTATAAAAAATGATCATCTAGTAAACAATGACATAAGAAATAGAATTATATGATGTAGATTTGGTAGATGGAAAGGATAGTGAACCACCATTTTTCACACCTATTATGATGAATGTTGATGAGAATGACATGATAGGAGTTCCCTCCTCAATTCTAGCTAATGTTCTCCTCACTGGGAGCATAAGTGTATATCTAAATGTGAAGATCAGTAAATTGGGTGAAAAATAAATATTTGATATAATATCAAGAATTCTATCAATCTTTAGTCTTGAAGCCCCAACATAAACATCTAGAAACAACTACCCTACATTGTGTTGTGGAAATCCCAAATTTATTTCACAATGATTATGTGAAACTCGTGTTCAGTAGAGTGCACAATTAATATATTTTTCTTCAAAAACCATAAAAAATCACAAAGGAAGTGATACTAAGGGTTACATGTTTCAATGGTACTAGAAGGGAGATGAAATAATTCACACTCATCAAAAGATGTGGAATTTAAAAAAATATGGTGTTATGAATTATCTTTGTGCATTGTTACTATTACTGTTCAACATTACTTTATTGCTTTATTATGCATGGTTTAAAGTAAGTAATAATACCTAGTTGGCAACTAAAATTTGTAGACAACTGATTCACCCCACTCTCAGTAATCCCTACTTCTAACAATTGTCACATAGGTTTTCTCTACCTAGTAGTAATGAAGGTCATCTTGTAGAATTGAGAAAGCTAAGGAAAAGACAAAGAAGAACTATCAAAGAATGGAGGAACATCATTATGACATGTTACAAATGTCATAAGACTATTCATCATGCAATAAATTACTAGCTTAGAAATTTTTTAAATTATAATCCTTTGATATAAAAGAGACGAAGAATATCATTGATAAAATGAAGGTTAGAAATAACTTTGCCAAGACTTGAACTAAGTAGAGTGTAGAAGAAGTTGAAGTCAAACCTATAGAGGTAGTGAGATAGTTGGAAAACAGTGAGACTTCTAAAAAAAACAAATCTATCATGGATTAAAGGGTTATACGATCAAGGAAAAATCTCAAATTGGTCCCCTCATCTAAACTAGTAGGTCACATAATGTGATACCAAAGAAAGATTGAAGTTGGTTACCACTTCAATATGGATTACCTATGAGAGGAAATAGGTTGTCTCTAGATTATGATTGTTGGATGACATGATGGAAAGAATTAATTACATAGAGTAAGAGGTAGGTAAAAGGATTTTTTTATTCTTGGAACCTCAATGTCACTATTTTTCTCTCTAAATATGCTCATCACAAGATGATTTGCACTTTACAAACTTGGAAACTCAAAAGATTTCATATCCAAAAAACACTAGCTAACAAGTGTGATATCTTCATGAGAATATTGTGCGATTGTGAACAAGTGGTGAACAATGACCTAAGATCAATATTGAAAGAAGTAAGTGTGTGAAGCTATAAAAAATGATCATCTAGTAAACAATGACATAAGAAATAGAATTATATGATGTAGATTTGGTAGTTGAAAAGGATAGTGAACCACCATTTTTCACACCTATTATGATGAATGTTGATGAGAAGGACTTGATAGGAGTTCCCTCTTCAATCCTTGGTGATGTTCTCCTCACTGGGAATATAAGTGCATATCTAAATGTGGAGATCAATAAATTGGGTGAAAAATAAATATGTGATATAGTATCAAGAATTCTATCAATCTTCAATCTTAAAGCCCCAACATAAACATTTGGAAACAACTACCCTACATTGTGTTGTGGAAATCCCAAATTTATTTTGCAATGATTATGTCAAACTCATGTTCAGTAGAGTGCACAATTAATATTTTTTTCTTCAAAAACCATAAAATATCACAAAGGAAGTGATATTGAGGGTTATATGTTTCAATGGTACTAGAAGGGAGATGAAAAAATTCACTCACCAAAAGATGTGGAAAAATTAATTGGATGCCAAAATGATGGATATATATGCATGGAAAAAGAATCCACCAATCTAGAGATAAGGTATGCAGTAATGGTGATTGAAAATAAGGTCTGCTACTATAGAAAGATAAATAATGTACTGAGTGGAGCAGTATATTGTATGCATTAGATCATCCATGATTATAAAATACTTGATCTAAGAGGATGGTTTCAAAAGTATATTGTGGAGGACCTAAAAAAAAAAGGATTATAGCAAGAATTCTTTGACATATGGTGCTATACTACTGTGTATTTTCTTCTATTTTAGGAGAGAATTCCCTATATTTAAGAATTTTAAATGGAAGACAAATAGCCATATCACTTAGCAAACCACTAAACTATATAAATATGAGGGCCCCAAAAGATGAAGGCCTTGAGCTATTAGATGAATATTTTAAGAAGTTCCTACTAGAAATAAAATAAAAGGAAAGGATCCCTTTCTCACTAGTACAATAGTACAAGTAGGAATTATATTTCATTGCTAACATGGATAGGTGTATGATACAAATGGTTCAACTATGAACCCACTGGGTGACTAAGCTACCATATGAAGTTAATGAAGTATAAACTAGGAATCATATTAATAGTCTCCTTGCTTTGACCATTAATAAAAAAGAAAAGAAGTTTGGGCCAAGTGGAATAATAAAGGATCAACTAAAGATGCAACATCAGATAGGTGTAGGAAGCCAAAAATATGAGGGGGAGAAGAAAATCCAATACTCCAAACATGATGATGAGGAGAAAGTTGAAGAGGAAGAGACAAAAGGAACCACTAAAGCTGAGACAAGTTATCAGGCCAATATATAGGTGCATTCCTCACCTAAACTAGAGATGATGAGAAAGTTTGGCAACAAGTCAAGGCCAAAACTATCAAATCCTTGATGGTTGAAACCTATAGGAAAAAGAAGATTGGAAAGAAAGGAAAGAAGGTGTCACCAAAAATAGAGGGTGACATGATAAGTGAAGAAACTAAAGTTGATTCCCTTAAATCAGAAAAGCAAGGTAACAAGCTTACGATCAAAGATATTTTGAATGATATCATGCACAACGATAAATTATAACACTCTAAATAATATATTTTTTAAGTTCAATGAATCAAATAAGGATAACATAGTCAATGTTATTTTGGTAAGTATGAGAACCTTTAATAGAGCACCTAGAGATATGAAATCAGTAGTACCTAATGAACAAGACATAATAATTGTTGATAAGTCAAAGGAAGGAATAATTGATTCAAGGGAATTATGGGATAAATGTAAGAAGTTGAGTACCAAAATGTGGAAGTCCTTGAGGAGAAAAATTTGTCTCCAGAAATGGGTACTAAATGGGTACCCATTTTAGGTTTGAATGTTGATCCTAAATTCAAGAAATGAGTACCCATATACTTGATTTTTTTTCAAAATTGGCACTCCTTATTTTCAAAATGGGTTCTCATTTCTAAAAAAATCAAAAATTCAATTTTGGCATCTAGAACCTCACTTTTACCCACTTTTAGAAATAGGTACTCATTTTGAAATTAGTACCTATTTCTTAAAATTTGAATGTTACAACCCATGGGTTGCATTGTGTTTTGTTTTGGGATAGGCTTGGTAGGGTCAAGCCTATGCTTATGCCAAAATTTTTTTGGCTAAGCTATAGGAACATGAAATTTGTGCATTGCTGTAAAATTTTTGGAGGAGTTTTAAATGAATTTTTTGATGGACCAAAAAATCAGTATAGTACTCTTTGTCTAGATTCTAAAAATGTAAATTTTATTGTGATATGATTTATTTTAGTATTTTTAGCTTGGTACCTAAACTTCAAATAATATGGTTAACAAAAATTTTAATAATATTTTTTTATTTTACATTTTTTGAAAAATGAATTAGATATCATTAATCTACATAGAATGTACTTCAATATTAAAAAAAAAAAATTGAAAAAGGTGTTTTTTTCATCAAATTATGGTGGTTGTATAGTAGAGGTTTTGAAGACCCACTTTATGGTCAAATAAAAATTTATTAAAAAAAAAATCAATAGAAAAATAAGGAAAAATATTCTTGTCAATGTTTGGTGTGTGGGATACCTTTCCCCAAAAGTAATCACAAGAAATCATTTTTTTCAAAAAAGGTGATCATACATGTTTGTGGTATGATCCTAAAATATGCATTTTGTAAAAAATGGTTTTTGAACGTGCCCACTAAAATGTAATTTATCCCATGTGGGTATTCTAACAATTACATATTTGAAAACTGGACTTTGAGCACTAAAATTTATAATAATGAAGTTTTCCAAGATTCAATCTTACTGTACCTCAAATTTGGACATCAAGTGATAGGAAATTGAAAAAATTAGGAAAAACACTTCCACATTTTTCCCAAAAGTGGGACTCAACTTCTTGCACCCACCCAATGGATGAATTCTTATCCAAAATAAGCTAGGAATTTTATAAAGAAGAGTGGATGGAATTGATAAATGCATGCAAGAAGGACTTCAACATGTTCGATAATGTGGCCTTGGTCACTATCAGACAAGGAAATGAAGCATATTATAATATGGAAAAGCTATGGAATAAACTTACTAGTCAAATAGAGGAATTAAACATGAAAAGTAAAGCTAATCCAAAGCCAACAATATAGGAACATGAAAAATATAAAGGTGAGAAAGAGCCAAGAGTGTCTGTCACATAAGCTCCCACAAAAAAATAGAGCAATACAGATCACCAAAAAGAATAGAAGAAGTAATACAAGATGATGCATTAACCAAGGAGAAGAGACCAATGAGGGAAGAAGTGAACAAAGAGCCCAAGGACACTGAACAAGGTCAAAAAGCACAAAAAAGGTTTCAAGTTTAGAGAAATTGCCCTAGGGAGAAGTTCAAGAAGGAAAAGATGACTCATCAATGAGAGAACACACTTTAGTCATAATTGATGTAATAGAGATGGACTCATGTTTGGAGAATGGAAAACACAAAAAACAAGGAGAATCTCAAAGTTAGAATTTGACCATTGACAAAAGAGAAGAAATAGTAAAAGAGAAGGATCAAGTCCCTACAAAAGAAGTCACACTTGATGAAAAATAGATACCTGAAAAGGAACTTGTTACAAAAACAATAAAAAACCTACTTACAAGGATGAAGAATAACTAAGACAAGGGACTCCAATAGTGGAGCATGAGATGAGAGAAGAAGAAGTAGTATTGTCAAAGAAGGAAAATATATTAACAGAATCAAGGTTGTGTGGAAGTCATTATAAAAGGCTTAGGAGTGTAAAGAATCCAAACAAAGGAAAATAGAGATTTGATTTTGGAGAGGAATCTAAGAACAAGAAGAAACATAAAGGGAGATAGGAGTCACTCACCCCTACCTCATCATTCACATCTAAGGATGATGAAAAATTATTTGAAGAAGTGATGCAGGAGCATCCAGAGGTATAAGGGCAATCCCGTGTCACCCAAAAAAAAAGTACTTAGACTTAGTTTCTGTTTCATGTCTTTTCATTTTTGGATACCCGTTTGGGTCAAATAAAGGTTCCAACTCTCACAGTTCAGCTATCAGTGTGCTAGAAAATCCTGAAAAAATAGGAGCATGGAATTTGGCCATCATTTTGGTGACCTAGAAGGTGTAAATTGGCAAGATGAATGTAATTGTGATTTAGAGCATTCCAAAAAAAGAATCAGGTCAAAAGGCCCCATGGTTTGAAAGTTATTGCAATTTTTCAAGTTTTAGAGACCTCCTAAGAATGCTTCAAAGTCAGGTTAGGGGCATTAAATGACCTTGAAAAGGGCTGAAAAATAGGGGACGAGCAAAGCTTGTCCATAAGGCTATAGAGCACTTCGAGAGCTTTTTGAAAATGTAAATGGTTCGTCAATCGGAGCTACGGTTCAAAAGTTATGCCTCCCGAAAGTTTGGTTACCATTTCTGGATTCTTCTAGATTTGCACTGACTTCTAACGCAACTTTTGGAACCTTCTATTTGGTCGGTGGATGCCTACTAGCACTTTCTAGAATGTACTCCTAGTCCTTAACCCTCTGAGGTCTATTTAAGGAGATTTTTGGCATTGTAAAAGGCAGTTCGGAGTGGAGTTTGAGAGGAGGTACTAAAAGGAGAAATTATCTCCAGATTTATGCTATTGTAAGCCCTTAGGGCAGCGTTGAAGTTTATTTTCTCTATACTATTTTTACTAGCTTATTTTCTCAGTTAATATAATTTTCCCTTTTCTGTTGTGTCCATTCTGTTCTTGGGTTGTGTCCCCATCAAGTGGTATCAGAGTTGGTTTTCCTGAGTGTGTAGACAGAGCACCGACTGTGAGGTAGTTTGCACCAGGACTGTGTGGTTTTGGGATCGAGTTAGAAGATGCCTCCATGAAGAGAGTGTGGTGGAAGGGCCAGAGCTATTAATCCTAAGGAGGTTAGAGCCCTCCAAAGGTAGGTGCAGGCATTGCAAGAGGAGCTCCGTAGAGGAGAAAATGTTGCCGCTGGTGACGACAGTCAGGATGACAATGAAGAAGAAGTTATGGGACCAGAAGGAGAATTTGATGGGGAAGTTTTGAATCATGCAGAGGAAAGGCTTTTTAGGGCCATTACTAAGTTTGGGAAAAGACCTACAATTGAAGTGGGTGTATTTTCAGGAAATCTAAAACCAGATGAGTTGATCGATTGGATCAATGAACTGGAAGAATACTTTGAATATGAGGATATAAGGGACCTAGATAGGGTTAATTTTGCAAAGGCCAAACTAAAAGGCCATGCCAAAATCTGGTGGCAAGAGGTCCAATTGGAAAGAAACAGAAGAGGAAAGGAGAAGATCACAAGATGGGATCGCATGGTGGAGAAATTGAAGAAGCAATTCATTCCTGTGGACTATGAGCTTGATTTGTTTAAGAAGATGCATGGGTTAAAGCAAGCAGGAAGATCAGTCCAAGAATATACAGAGGAATTTTACCAACTCTTGATTAGAGCGGGACATGCAGAAGCAAATAAGGAGAAGGTTGCTCATTATATCAGTGGGTTGCGACCTAACATCCAGGAGGAATTAAGTCTGGTAAGAATGACTAGCATTGAAGAGGCATACCTGTTTGCCCTACAAGTTGAAGAGAAGCTGAATAAAAGGTTTGAAGGAAGACAAAGAGGGCACGATCAAGGAGGAAGGGGAAGCGGTAGGTCATTTGGAGGCCACAATGAAACCCAAAAGAAAAATGAAGATGAGGGTACTAGCAGGAACTAGAGTAATGAGGGTTTCAACCGCTCCCATGACCAAGACTTTGGAAATCAGAGAGGAAGAGGTAGAGGACATGGACAAGGAAGAGGAGGCTTCCGTGATACCTGTTTCCATTGCAATAAAGAAGGTCATCGTGCCTTTGAATGCCCTCAGCGACAAGGAAGGACAGATGGGAGAGCTGAGGGCCAAGCTAGGGTTGCTCATGTGGATGAGGATGCACAATCATCACATTTAGAGGATGCAGAAAGAGGAGAGACCTTGGTAAATGAAAGATTCCTACTAAGTGGTGAGATTGAACCAGGACAACGGAGGAGTTTGTTCCGTACCAGATGCAAGTGTGAGGATAAATGTTGTGACGTGATCATTGATGGTGGTAGCACTAATAACTTGGTATCAGAAGAGATGGTCTCTAAGCTGAAGCTCAAGAGGGAGAAACATCCCTAGCCCTATAAGATTGCTTGGGTAAAAGATGATCATAAGGTCCTGGTAAGTGAACAATGTTTAGTGAAATTCAAAATTGGGAGTTACCATGATGAAGTTCTCTGTGATGTTATTTTGATGGATGTTTTCCATCTATTGTTGGGTAGACCATGGGAGTTTGATAGACATGCAGTACATGATGGACATGCAAACACATACTCTTTGACAAAGGATGGAGTTCACCACAAATTGAAGCCCATGAAAAAGGTAGGGGAAAAGGTATGTAGCAGTGCTAGGATTTGTCTTGTTGATGAAAGGAAGTTTTTAGATGGCATGAAACATCAGCATATGTGCTATGCTCTGATTCCTAGGAAAGATAAAGAAGGTAGTAGTGAAATACCAGTTGAAGTTTCAGATTTACTAGGGGAGTTTGGAGATATTATCTCTGATAATGTTCCAGATGGATTGCCACCAGTAAGGAAAATCAGTCATCAGATAGATCTGATTCCAGGAGCTAGTTTTCCAAACAAGGCTGCTCACAGGATGACTCCTACTGAAACAGAGGAGCTAAATAGATAGGTTCAAGAGCTATTGAGGAAGGGCTTGATTCGAGTGAGCCTAAGTCCATGTACAGTACCTGAAATACTCGCACCAAAGAAGGATGGAGAGTGGAGGATGTGTATAGATTCTCGAGCTATAAATAGGATCACCATCAAGTAACGATTTCCTTTACCAAGGATGGATGATATTATGGACTGCTTGAGTGGAGCTCAGTACTTCACAAAGATAGATTTGAAGAGTGGTTATCACTAGATATGGATTCGAGAAGGAGATGAGTGGAAAACAGCCTTCAAGACCAAGGAGGGTCTTTATGAGTGGTTGGTCATGCCCTTTGGACTGACAAACGCCTTAAGCACCTTCATGTGGCTCATGAATGAGGTACTTAAGAAGTTCTTGGGAAAATTTGTTATTGTTTATTTGGATGATATTTTAATTTTCAGCAAGATTTTGGAAGAACATTTATTGCATATTCATAGTGTCCTTGAAAGGCTAAGGGAAGAGAAACTGATAATTAATCTGAAGAAGTGTAACTTTGCAAAAAGGGAGTTAGTTTATTTGGAGTTTGTTATATCACCAGAAGGTCTCAAAATGGATCCAGATAAGGTAAAAGCCATCTTGGAATGACCTACTCCAAGGTCTGCTACTGAGGTAAGATCATTTCATGGTCTGGTTAGTTTTTACATAAAGTTTATTAGGAATTTCAGTGGCATATGTGCACCCCTAACTGATACAATAAGAGGGGATAGAAAAGAGTTCAAATGGACTGTATTAGCTGCGAGAAGTTTTGAATTGCTGAAGAAGAAGGTAATAGAACAACCTGTGTTGGCACTTCCAGATTTTAGAAAGGTTTTCTAGGTGGATTGTGATGCCAGTGGCAGCGCTATTGGGGTTGTATTAAGCCAAGAAGGTAAGCCTATTGCATATTTTAGTGAAAAATTGAATGATGCAAAGAAGAAGTATTCTGTTTATGATCAAGAGTTCTATGCAATAGTTCAGGCCTTAAAGAAATGGAGGTATTATTTATTGCCAAAGGAATTTGTTTTGTATACTGATCATCAGGCATTACAGTACCTAAATAGTCAAGGTAAATTGAATCAGAGGCATATGAAGTGGGTAGAGTTCTTGCAGAGTTATACATTTGTGTTGAAGCATAGAAGTGGAAAATCTAATAGGGTTGCAGATGCACTGAGTAAGAGACAGTTGTTGCTTACAGTAATGTAGGTTGAAGTAGTTGGGTTTGATGAAATCAAGAATTTGTACCCTGAGGATCCTGATTTTGCTGAAGCATGGAAAGCTTGTAAAGAACCTATTTCTATAGATAGAACCAAGTGGTTAGACTATTTGAGTCAAGATGGCATGTTGTTCAAAGGTAGTCAATTATGCATTCCAAGGAGTTCCATGAGGGAAAATCTGATTAAGGAGAAACACAGTGGAGGGATGGCAGGACATTTTGGCCGAGATAAGACCATTGCCATTCTTAGAGAACATTATTTTTGGCCTCAAATTTCACAGGATGTGAAGAAGTTTGTACAGAGTTGTCAGGTTTGTCAAGTTGCCAAGGGGTTTAGTCACAATACTGGCCTATATCAGCCATTGCCTGTTCCATCAAGGCCATGGGAGGACATAAGTATGGATTTTGTTCTTAGATTACCAAGGACACAAAGGGGTAATGACTTAGTATTCATGGTGGTTGATAGGTTCTCCAAAATGACACATTTCATTCCATGCCACAAAACTCATGATGCTATCCATATTGCAGACTTGTTTTTCAAAGAGCTGGTAAGACTACATGGTCTTCCAAGGAGTATAGTTTCTGACAGAGACACTAAATTTGTGGGGTATTTCTGGAGGACATTATGGAAAAAGTTGAGAACAGACTTAAAATTCAATTCCACGCATCACCCACAAACTGATGGCCAAACAAAAGTGGTAAACAGAAGTCTGGGCAATTTGCTGAGATGTTTAGTTGGGGATAAGCCCAAGGGATGGGATTTGATTCTACCACAAGCAGAGTTTGCTTACAATAACTCTATAAATAAGAGTACAAAAAAATCACCATTCCAAATTGTATATGGGAATAGCCCAAGGACTGCACTAGAGTTGAGGAAGATAGAGCAAGGGGAGAGGACAAGTGCTAAAGCGGAAGAATTTGCTAAACATATCAAGCATCTACATGAGGAGGTTCAAGCACACATTACCAAGATGAATCAAGAGTATAAAGCTAGGGCTGATCAAAGGAGAAGACATAAGGAATTTCAAGTAGGAGATCTAGTCATGGTGCACTTATGAAAAGAAAGATTTCCAGCCGGTACTTACAACAATCTGAAAATGAAGAAATTTGGCCCCTGCAAAATTTTTAAGAAACATGACTCAGGAAATGCATATGAGGTGGAGCTACCAGATGGTATTCAGATTTCTCCCATTTTCAACATTGCAAATTTAACAGAGTATCATGATGATGGTGCAGATGAGGAGCTGGTGTTAGAGCCATGTTCGATTCCTGCTTCTAAGGAGGGATAGAAGACATTCTAGATCATCGTGTGGGTAGGAGTACCAAAAATAGGTAGTATGAAGAGTATTTGGTGAAGTGGAAAGGATGGCCGATCGAGGACTCAACTTGGATTTCAGCAGCTGAGGTTTCCCATTTGGGATTTCCTCTACCATTCATAAAGTGACAGGGTCACTTTTCAGTCTACCTTGGGTGTCTGATGCAGGAGCATCCAGAGGTATAAGGGCAATCCTGTGTCACCCAAAAAAAAAGTACTTAGACTTAGTTTCTGTTTCATGTCTTTTCATTTTTGGATACCCATTTGGGTCAAATAAAGGTTCCAACTCTCACAGTTCAGCTATCAGTGTGCTAGAAAATCTCAAAAAAATAGGAGCATGCAATTTGGCCATCATTTTGGTGACCTAGAAGGTGTAAATTGGCCAGATGAATGTAATTGTGATTTAGAGCATTCCAAAAAAAGAATCAGGTCAAAAGGCCCCACGGTTTGAAATTTATTGTAGTTTTTCGGGTTTTAGAGACCTCCTAAGAATGCTTCAAAGTCAGGTTAGGAGAATTAAATGACCTTGAAAAGGGCCAAAAATGGGGAACAAGCAAAGCTTGCCAATAAGGCTATAGAGCGCTTCGAGAGCTTTTCAAAAATGTAAACGGTTCATCAATCGGAGCTACGGTTCAAAAGTTATGCCTCCTGGAAGTTCGATTACCATTTCTGGATTCTTCTAGATTTGCACTGACTTCTAACGTAGCTTCTGGAACCTTCTATTTGGTTGGTGGATGCCTAATAGCACTTTCTAGAATGTACTCCTAGTCCTTAACCCTCTGAGGTCTATTTAAGGAGATTTTTGGCATTGTAAAAGGCAGTTCGGAGTGGAGTTTGAGAGGAGGTACTGAAAGGAGAAATTATCTCCAGATTTATGCTATTGTAAGCCCTTAGGGCAGCGTTGAAGTTTATTTTCTCTGTACTGTTTGTACTAGCTTATTTTCTCAGTTAATATAATTTTCCCTTTTCTGTTGTGTCCATTCTATTCTTGGGTTGTGTCCCCATCAAGAAGATGTTGAAGAATAACTGGAAAAGAATGCCATATTCAAAAAGATGAAGAAAATGGAATATGATCTTGATAAGAAAGATGCCAAGGAACTAAAGAAATATGCAAGGCTCATAGAATAATATAAGAGATAAATATATTCAACAAAAGGCACCAAAGATAAATTTCACTAGTGAAGGCTAGATATCTCATTAGTGAGATGGAACTAGAAGCCTTGTATAATCATGACACTGATTTGATTAGTCAAATAAAAATACTTGTTGATCATATCTATGAAAAGGTTAGATATATCACAAAGGTTACTAAACATAATGTTCCAATGCCAAATCTATATAGACAAGTCAGTCTTGCTAAAGATAAGAGAGAGGCTTTGACAAAGCTAAGGGAAGAGATGTCAGAAGAACTAAAATAATTCACCCCATTGTTCCAAAAATTATGCACATCAAGCACATTCATACATGACATAGAATAGTGGTAAGAAAAATCTTGATAGGTGATTAATGAAAACATGCAAGGTTATAATCCTTTATTATGATTAGCCTCAGAGAACCTAGCTAAAAAAAAAATCATTCATTTGTTTAATCATCTACAACAAGAGTAGTTTGACTACTTCAGTTGCAATGTTTCTTGTCACCACTAACAAGAATTATCATAGAACAAATCAAGGATGTAAAATCCAAGATTGCACATCCACAAATAAATCTATAGATAGCATATAAAAAAAACTGACAAATATATGAAGTGAGATTATACCTGTCACCGAATTGGATGAGTCACAGGAAGACCAACTAATGCAGGAGCATCTTGGGTGTAAGGAAAAATTGCATCACCCAAAAATATTTCTATTTACAGTTTTGTGTTTTCAGTAAGGGTTATTCCTATGTAGAGTTTCTATTTGTGGGAGCTTGCTAATTTTAGTAAGTTGGTCTTATATGCTCATATTGTTATAATGTCATATGTGGAGGTTCATTTTAGACATACCAGCCTATTGAATGAGTTCCATTACCATATGATATGTATTAGTGTAATTATTGTAGATTATTGATATGCATTTTGGTTATCCAGACTTTAGGCTTAGCAACAAAGGCCTAAATGGCTCCAAAATGAGGTCAAGCCTTGATTGATGAATATTTGTGCAATTAGTTGTTGTAGAACTTTAGCCAAGGATTCTAGAATGAGTTTAGAATATCCCATTGGGTAATTGGTTTGCTAGTTATGGTCTCCAAAAGTAGGCCATCTAAAAATATAATTTCTAAATTTTCTTGAGCCAACTCTATGTAATAAAAGAACATAATATGAGGTTGGTCGGCCTCAAGAGTTAGGGCTGTGTCTAGAACTTTCTCAAGCTATGGAAAATGCATATATAAGGAAGGCCCATAGGTTTTCTAGGGAACTTTTTGGTTATAGCTATAGCTCTATCTTACAAACTATTGTAAGGAAGGTGCCCATGTGGGTTTTCATATGGTAATTTTGAATTCTACAATTTCACACTTGTGGAGATAATAAAAAGCCCATATTTTGTTCTCTCAAATTGTTGTTTTTTTTCAATTTTTGTTGAGAGTTTTGTAGTATTAAGGGAGCACTCTTTATTGAGTGTCGTAAGAGAGGGAGTTCCTAAGCGTGTTAAAAAATTTTTTACTATGAGGAATTTTGCTCCAACTAGTGGTTTGGCTGAGTGTGTAGATAGATCATTGACCGTGATGTAGTTTGTACTAGGATTTCAATGAAAGCACAAAAGTACCTCTACGAGGAGAGTGCAGTGCCGTAAGTGTTACACTTGATGGTTTTAGATCACTCCATAGATGAATATGAGAATTCCAAAAAAAAAAGCATAGATGGATGAATATTATCATAAGAGATGAGAGTGAGGATGAAAGAGAAGAGAAGGACACATTGATCAAGAAGAAGAAAAATCTTTGACAGAAGAGGAAAAGATTTTTAGGGCCATTTCCAAGATTGGAAAAAGACCTAAGTTTGACCTCCCACATTTTTGGGAATTCTAAACCTAGAGAAATTGATTGATTGGATCAATGACTTAGAAGAATATTTTGAGTATGAAGATATTGAGGATCCTAGTAGGGTCAAGTTTGTGAAGACCAAACTGAAGGGTTATGCGAGGACTTGGTGGAAGGAGATCTAACTGGAGTGAAATAGAAGAGGGAAGGATAAAACCATAATATGGGATCAAATGATAGCTATGTTGACACGAAAATTCATTCCTATTGATTATGAACTTGATCTACTAAAGAAAATGCAAGGGTTGAAGAAAGCAAGAATATTTGTTTCAGAGTATACAAAAGAGTTCTATTGAGTTCTCATTAGAACAAGCCATGCAAAAGTTCACTAGGAGAAAATTTCTCATTGTCTTAATGGTTTTAGGCTAAGCATCTGGGAGGAATTAAGTCTAGTCTAAATGAATAGTATTGAAGAGGCATATTAATTTTCCCTACAAGTTGAAAAAAAGTTGAACAAGAAGTTTGATAACAAGAATAGTGGCAGAGGTTGCTGTGGAAGATCTGACATACGGTCTTATGGAGGATGAAATAAAGATAAGAAGAAGAAGGATAAGGCTACCAATAGTAGTCAGAACCAAAGGGAAAACAATTCCAATCATTTTCATGATCAAAATAATAGAGATCAGTGAGGAAGGGGAAGAGGGCAAGGATCTGGTGGAGGAGTTTTCCATAGAAAATGTTTTCACTTTGCATAGCAAATTTGAATGTCCTAAATGCCAAGGAAGGACAAATAGGAGGACTAAAGGCTAGGCCAAAGTTGTGCATGTTGATGAAGATGCCAAATCATCACATTCTGAAGATGCTAAAAGAGGAGAGATTCTAGTGAATAGAAGAGTCCTACTAAGTGGTTGGAATGAACTTGATCAAATGAGGAGCTTGTTTCACACAAGGTGAAAATGTGAAGATAAGTGTTGTAATGTGATCATTAAAGGTAGAAGCATTGAAAATTTGGGGTCAGAAAAGATATTCATGAAGTTAAAGTTAAGAGGTAGAAACACCCACATCCATATCGTATTGCTTGGGTGTTGGATGACCATAAGGTCATGGTCAATGAGCAGTGCCTAGTGAAGTTCAATATTGGAATCTACTAGGATGAGGTGTTGTGTGATATCATACCTATGGACATATATCAAATATTGTTGGGAAGGTCCTTATAGTTTGAAAAACATGTTGTACATGATGGTCATGTGAATACCTACACTTTGATAAAGGATGGGGTGAATTATAAGCTGAAGCAATTGAAGGATACATATGAAAAGGTATGTTGTGCTACTAGAATATTTTTTTTTGATGGAAATAAGTTCCTAGAGGGGATGAGGTGTGACAATATGTGTTTTTCTATAATTTTAAAATATGGTAAAGAAGAAGTGGAAGAGGTATCATGTATTTCACAAAGATAGATCTAAAGAGTGGGTACCATTAGATTTGAATTAGGGAAGGATATGAGTGGAAGACTATCTTCAAGATGAGGGAAGAATTGTATGAGTGGTTAGTCATTCTTGTTGGGCTAAATAATGCACCAAGAACTTTCATGCAACTCTTGCATGAGGCATTGAAGAAATTTCTAGGTAAGTTTGTCATTGTTTACCTAGATGATATTTTGATCATTAGTAAGACATTGTAGGAGCATATCATGCATATTTGTGAGGTGTTTGAGAAGTTGAGGAAAGAAAAGTCATTGATAAATTTGAAGAAGTGTAGCTTTGTGAAGGAGTTGGTGTACATAGGATTTGAAGTTTCAATAGAAGGTCTAAAAATGGACCTTGAGAAAGTGAAGGCTATCCTCAAATGGCCTACTCCAAGGAGCTCTATAGAGGTAAGATCTTTTCATGGACTAGTTAGTTTTAGTATAAGGTTCATTAGAGGTTCTAGGAGTATTTGTGGACCCTTGACTAAAAAAATGAGAGGGGTTAGGAAATGATTTAAGTGTATTATATGAGAAAATAAGACTTTTAATTTGTTGATACAAAAAGTTACAAAGTAGCCTATTTTAGCCCTTCCAAATTTTAATAATGTGTTTCAAGTAGACTGTGATGCTAGTGGTACTACAATAGAAGTTATTTTGAGTCAAGAAGTTAGACTTGTTGCTTATTTTAGTGAGAAGTTGAATGACACAAAAAAGAAATCATTTTGTTAATGATCATGACTTTTATGCTATAGTTTAGGCATTGAAAAAGTAGAGACATTATCTTCTTACTAAGGAGTTTTTTTTTATATTGATCATCAAGATTTGCAATATTTGAATAGTGAAGGAAAATTGAACCGAATGGATTTGAAATGGGATAAGTTATCACTATACATTTTTTTTTCGAAAAAAAGGAGTGGGAAGTTTAACAAAGTTTTAGATGCTCTTAGTAGAAGATAATCTTTGTTGATAGAGATGCAGATTGATGCAGTTGGGTTTAAGGAACTAAAGAATTTATATCTAGAGGATCCTAATTACTTGTACATAACCTATTACACTTGATAGGATGAAGTAGTTGGATTTCATAATTCAGGATAGAATGTTGTTCAAAGAAGCTAGTTGTATGAGAGAGAATCTCACCAAGGAGAAGCATAGTGGATGATTGGATGGAAATTTTGGTAGAGATAAAAATTGCTTTGGTTGTTGAGAATTATTACTAGCCACAGTTATAACAAGATGTTATGAAGTTTTTATAGAGTTGGAGAGTAGGTCAGATGGAAAAATGAGTAAAGTAGAAAATAGAGTTGTATTAGCTATTACTTATGCTTGAGAAGCCATGGGGAGATGTTAGCATTGATTTTGTTCTTGGTTTACCAAGGAAACAATGGGGGAATGACTCAATATTTTTGGTGTTTGACAGGTTTTCAAAGATGACACATTTTATTTCTTGCAAGATGACTAGTGATGTTTTTCATGTGTTAGAGTGATTTTTTAGAGAGGTGATGAGACTATATGGTCTTCCAAGGAGTACAGTATCTAATAGAGATACCAAATTTTTTGGATATTTATGGCATACATTGTAGATGAAGCCAAAGATAGATTTGAAGTTTAGTTCCTCCCATCATCCATGGATTGATGGACAAACATAAGTTTCAAATTAGAGTTTGGGGAGCTTACTGAGATGTTTGGTTGGAGACAAACCAAAAGGTTGGGATCTGATTTTACCATAGCCAAAATTTGAATACAACAATTCTATCAATAGGAATACTAGTAAACCACTATTCCACATTGTATATGGGAGAAATCTTAGAAATGATTTTGAGTTTAGATAGTTGGATAAATGAGAGATAAGTAGTGTTGAAGTAGAGGATTTTACTGAACACATGAAGAACATCCATTAGGATGTGAGGAAGCACATTACAAGGATGAATACATAGTATAAGGCTAAGGCATATGTGAAAATGATGTATAAGCAATTTTAAATTGGAGATGAAGTCATGGTTCATTTGAGGAGGGAGAGATTCCTAGTGGGTACATATAATAAGATAAAAAGGAAGAATTTTGGACCATGCAAGATAGTGAAAAGGCATGATTATAGAAATGCTTATGAAGTAGAGTTGTTAGTTGAACTAAATATTTCACCAGTGCTTAACATTTAAGATTTGATAGAGTATTATGAAGGTGGTGATGGAGATGAGGTTATAGATGTGTAGTGAAGTATTCCAAGAACTACTTCATCTACAAAGGAGATTAAGGAGATACTAGACAATCATGTTGGAAAGAGCTCAACAAAAAATATATATGAAGAATATTTTGTCTAATAGAAAGGGAGGCAAGTGGAGGAATCATCATGGCTATTAAGGGAGGAGGTTGATCATCTTGGTTTTCTTCTAAATACTCAAGACATGACAAGGTCACTTTTCAAATTACCCCAGGTATCTAATGCAGGAGCATCTTGGGTGTAAGGGTAGTCTTGCATCACCCAAAAATATTTCTATTTCTAGTTTTTTAATTTTCAATAAGGGTTATTCCCATGTAGAGTTATTATTTGTGGGAGCTTGGTGATTTTAGTAAGTTGGTTTTATGTTCTCAGATTGTTGTAATCTCATATGTGGTGGTTCATCTTATTCATATCATCTATTTAGATAAGTTTCATTGCCATATCATATTTATATTAGTATAGTTATTATAAAGTTTTGATATGAATTTTGACTATCCAAATTTTAGGTTTAGTGATGAAGGCCTAAATGGCTCTCAAATGAGGTCAATCCTCAATTAATGATCACTAATGCAATCGCCCATTGTAGAATTTTTGTTGAGGATTTAGGAATAGATTTATAATAGCTCATTGGATTAACAATTTGATAGTTATAGTCATTCAAAAATGTAATTCGTAAATTGTCTTTAGCTGATTCTATGCAATAAAGTGTAATAAAGTAATATAATATGAGGTTGGTTGACCTCAACAGTAACTGATTAATATCTTGAATCTTTTGAGGTGGTGAAAAACACTTTTATAAGGAAGGCTCATAGGTTGTCTAGGAAATTTTTAGGTGATAATCACAGCTCCATCTTATAGATTTTTGTGAAGAAGGCACCCATGTGAGTTTGCATATTGTAATTCTAAATTCTATAATTTCACACTTGTGGAGATAGTAAGAAGCCCATATTTTATTATCTCAAATTTTTGTTTTTCAGTTTTTGTTGAGTGTTTATGGTATTAATGGGAGCACCCTTCATCATCAACTCAATACATCTTGTGAACATTTCAAATATATATTTACAAGATATGAATACAACTCTTTCTCATAAGATGAAAAAAAGGGGGAGAGCATAGAAAAATGAGAAGAATATAACCAATGGGGAGAATATAATAATGAAGAAATATATATGACAAGGGGAGAATAAGAGAAAGGGGGAGAAGAGTGTAAATGAAAAGGGAACAAGTTTGACTTGGTACACATGAGCTAGTTATAGCATGAGAGAAGTAAGATGGAAGTTTCTTTTAGAAAGAATAAAGGTTTTACCATCAATGCCAAAGGGGGATATTGTTGCACTTAGTCAATAACATTGATAGGTTGACATGAAAAATATGATGAGTGATGCTTACCCTCAAATAGACTTCAAGTGTTGTCATTGATTGGAAACTAGTTGATAGAAGATGAAGGGGTTGCAAGATTGTGCAACCACTGATAAACCAATGTACCGGTTAGGGAAAGGAGAGTGATTCAGTTGAAGTCATGATAAGAAAAGTGAATAATGAGTTGAGAAACATGTATGAAGAGTAACTCATGGACATGATAGGAGGAAATTAATTTCTAAGTGTGATAAGACATCTATGTAGGATTACATGATAGAATAACATAAGGATGAGAGTGTAGGTGTAGATTCTAAAGAGGATACACATGATTACAAGGTAGTCACAAGTTTCCTATGACTTTATCTTGTATGAGATTCAAATAATGAATTCTTTTAAATTGAGTGGGATATTTTAGGGTTTTATTACCCAAATGAAAAGAACACATATAATGTGAAAACTTCATACTAGAGTTGTTGTAGCCAATATTGAGGAGTGAGTCATACAATAGATTGGTGTACAAGTATAGAAAGGAAGGAATGGACAAAAGAAGTTCATAAGGGAAAGCCAAAATATAAGAATAAGATCAAAGAATGTTCAAGGTATATACATAGTAAATCTACAAGGCAAGGTGTGCCACACTTTAGATCTAAACCTTAGTTTTCTTTGTTACCATTAGAACTATTGTAATCCTTTAATGGGAAATACTTAAATGTAAGTATTTGTTAATCCTCTAGAAAGGTGTCTCTCAGAAAGAGGTTTGTAAATCCTCTAACAAGGTAGACAAGATTTTT
This sequence comes from Cupressus sempervirens, assembly GCA_028749045.1. NCBI lineage: Eukaryota > Viridiplantae > Streptophyta > Pinopsida > Cupressales > Cupressaceae > Cupressus > Cupressus sempervirens. Next base: position 648,622,549 of record CM053789.1, on the reverse strand, counting down.
CAATCCAGACATATTGTATTTATTCCTAATAGGACGTGTTCTTAGAAAGAATAGTTGTATCCTTTAATAGGGCACCCTTTTACTTGCATGGAAAGAGTAGTGGGTATATTACTCCCACTATGGTTTTTATCCTCTCATCGAGGTATTAATACTTTTTTCATTGATGTATGCTCTCTTATGTGATCTTGTATGGTTTTATTGCATAAATTTTATTATCATCTTGCTGGTTAAAGGACTGGTATTTCAAATAGTCATCAAAGTAGCTATAGTAAATGGTTTAAAAGTTTGTATTGATTCATTCCCCCTCTTAGTACTAGTTGGGGCCAAAAAGGTTGTCTAGAGAAGTTCTATGTGGTTGTTCATAGCTATGCCTTATAGAATATTGTAAGGAAAATGCCCATGTGGCTTCACATGTTGTATTTCTAAAATCTGCATTTCCATACAATTGGAGATAATAAGAAGCTCATTTTTTAATTCTTTCAAATTGTTTTAGTTTCTCTATTTTTGTTACGTGCTTGTAGTATTAAGAGGAGCACCCTTAACCTTGCGATCACAATAAAACATCAAGAAAAGTCATAAAAGGAATAAAATGCCAAATTTATCTAGCAAAAAACACATTTAATTGACCCTTTTTTAGGATCAGGGATCCAAATTTGAACCTAATATCAACAAATCAAAATAACTCATTATCCACAAAAAAATGGGTTGAAATTTAGTACCAATGATGATCCTTAAAAGTGAGTAAAAATCCAAACTTTGAATAAAGTGAAAAGAAGAAAATTCATTTTCTCTAAGATACCCAACTGCACATTTTCTCAATATAATATTTTTATCTAGGAACACACATGAAAATGGGAGGCATAACACCATAAAATCACTATATTTTCAAATTGTCAAACAAGAATGATCAGAGAAGTCTAATCAGACAATGAAAAGTAATGAGATTGTGGTTGAATACTAATTCTTAGCATATGAAAATAAAGTAACTTTCTTGAAATTGAAAGATGAAGTGAAATGAAACATATAGAAAACCCTTTCTCACACAAAGGTGAAATTATGGAAATAGGAAAAATGAAAAATATCTCTAGATAAGAGGCAACAATTGTTACACAAATCCAACAAGTCATTACCCACAAAAATATGACAAATGGATCAAACACAATGAGAAAACAATCTATTTTCTCAAAAACAATTTGAAGAAAAATTAAATTTCTCCAAAACCAAAAGTGGGGAAAGTGAATCTTTTTGTCCATTACAAAATCATTTAATGCCAATTTACCAAAAATGACTAAACAAATATCACTTATATAAATTAAATCAAACCTATAAACTTCCTAAAATCCCTAAAAAATAATTAATCAATTTCAATTAAATAGAATTCAACTATGAGTAAATTATCTAGTAAATAAAATTAATTCCCAAAACAATTAAGCCACCATTTAAATCTATAACTCAACCATGAGAAATGTGGGAATTCTAAATGCATAGGTACATACATTGGTCCAAGTCAATATGCAAAATAAGTATGGATTTACCCACACATACTAAAGGTGTAATATATTAATTATCGATAAAAAATAATACCAATTATGGATACATTGTCCATATAGGTATAATATTAGCTAAATCATGAATGATTGGTGAAACTATCTCCTATAATAGTGTTGGGGACAAGACACTCAAATTTGCAACTGTGACAAACATGATCTCTAGTACTTGTTCACTAAAAAAAGAACACATTAAGTGAAACTACTCATAGTGCACTTAGTGGAACAATGAAAAGTAATGAGATTGTGGTTGAATACTAATTCTTAGCAAATGAAAATAAAGCAACTTTCTTGAAATTGTAAGGTGAAGTGAAATGAAAGATATAGGAAGCCCTTTCTCACACAAAGGTGAGATTATGGAAATAGGCAAAATGAAAAATATCTCTAGATAAGAGGCAACAATTGTTACACAAATCCAACAATTCGTTACTCACAAAAATATGACAAATGGATCAAACACAATGAGAAAACAATCTATTTTCTCGAAAACAATTTCAAGCAAAATTTAATTTCTTCAAAACTAAAAGTGGGGAAAGTGAATCTTTTTGCCCGTTACAAAATCATTTATGCCAAATTACCAAAAATGACTAAACAAATATCACTTATATAAATTAAATCAAACCTATAAACTTCCTAAAATCCCTAAAAAATAAATAATCAATTTCAATTAAATAGAATTCAACCATGAATAAATTATCTAGTAAATAAAATTAATTCCCAAAACAATTAAGCCAACATTTAATCTATAACTCAACCACAAGAAACGTGGGAATTCTAAATGCATAGGTACATACATTGGTCCAAGTCAATATGCAAAATAAGTATGGATTTACCCACACATACTAAAGGAGTAACATATTAATTATCGATAAAAAAAATACCAATTATGAATACATTGTCCATATAGGTATAATATTAGCTAAATCACGAATGATTGGTGAAACTATCTCCTATGATAATGTTGGGGATAAGACACTCAAATTTGCAACTATGATAAACATGATGTCTAGTACTTGTTCGCTAGAAAAAGAACACATTACTTATGAAACTGCTCATAGTGTACTTAGTGAAAGAATGACGCTCTAGTGACATGATCATTTGTATGTATCATAGTACATCACGCATAAATCTTTCCATATTTAATCCTCAATGTACATCATAATTTAAAAATCTCATTTAAATTAAAGCATCAAAATAATCATTTTACAACTGTATAGTAGTATAGACCTCAAAACATATATTCATCAACACAATAGGCATGATAAAATAAGAAATTAGTGATAATCATCATGATAACCAAATAAATTGTTCTCAAATACAAAATACATCAGATGTCATTGTAAAGCATTATGTCACATCATAGAAGCATCATCATGCGGATATGGTCAAAACGGTAAGCAATAATGTAGTCCATCATCTATGTTACTAATGATACTAGTAAATCCAAAATAATGTAGTGCATCAAATGCACCTCATAGTGAAAATGTTTGATCTAAACATTTTAATAATCATGAAATAATAACAATAGTCTAACTCTGATCAAAATAACATACTAGACAAGATGAAACCTTAAGAGAGAAAAAGGAGTGCAAAAAACAACACATCCTCTTTCTTCTATCTCACTATCATGTGCAAGTGCCCTGTGGTCAAATATGATAAGTCCCATTTTAAATGAGCTTGAAACCACTCAACCAAAACATGAATCATTCAACACATAATAGGCTCAAGAGAAAGTTATATGAACTTACAAAATATACAAGAATAAATTAACAAGAGACATGTAAGTGTACTAGCCCTACTACAAGAATTGTTCGAGATAAGAACCCATTTGAACACTTTTACTGCTAACATTTAACAAGATCATTACTTGGTTGGAGACAACAATGTAGATAGTCATAGAATAATTTACATAAGAGATTCAAAGATTTTGTCTAGAAATATTCATACCTCTCAACCCTAATTTGGCACTTCAATGCCATAGTCGAAGTGAGGGACGAAGATAGATAGAACTGTACAAAGAATACTATATTGTTGAAACTCATTGAACTTCCATTCTTTATGATAAGAATAATCTTCTAGACACTCGCCTACCCCATTAGCTTTTGCCTCATGCACTAGAATGATTTGACTCCATACTAGTTGAACTCAAGTGTTAACCGAACTCACACACATTATAAGTATTGAAGGTTAACTAAACCTTTTTATTACATCTTACAAGACATTGAAATACAATCATGCAACTACCTAAATGGTGTAGATAGCCACATGATTGACAAAATAACTACCTATATCTCATGTGTTCCAATGTCCACAATCTTATCATCTTGTTGAGTTTAAACACTTTCAATCCAACACTAAACTATTAAAATAAACTCTAAAACAAGTGGAAATAAAAACGAAGCATACTCTCTTTTTCCTTAAAATCCAATGCAAGTTATCCTTATACCAAGAAACATGATTTGGTTGACTTGCTCAAAAAAAAGGAATTTCTTGAGGGAAAATATAGAGGATGTAAAATGTGAGGATACTTCTTGTGTATTAGCCATTGACGCATAAATTTCTCTCTTTGACAGCAGAATTTTTGGAGTGTAGTTCTTAATATGGGAACCTATTTTGAAGCTTAAGAAAAAGAATGAGAACAAATGTGTCGCTGCATTGCACAAAACTTAAGCAACTTTCTCATATACTTGTCCCTACGTCAACGCGGCAGGGAATGCAATATCACATATTTCCGTTGATTTAGATGGGCCTGTTTTTTTTGGTTGTCAAACGGTTAACAGTGTTAGATATTCATTGTTGTTTTCCCGTTTCTAATTAATTAAAATATGATTTATTTCTTCATGGACGATTTTATATTGCTTGCAAGATCTTTCTTTGATCTGATATCGGAATATTGGTGGAGAACGCACTTCAGCCTACATTTCTTATATATAATATTTTTGGAAGTTTTGATTTGAAAATGGCCTACTGTGAACATATCAAAACTTCTATCAATTTTGTTCATCAATTGATGGTCATTCTTTTAATTTAAGTATTTTTTTCTAAATAAATATTCTCATTGTAAAATATGAGCTATTTTACAATGGAAGATTTTATGCTGTTCACAAGATCATTTTGTTATTTAACGAGAGAATATTAGTCAACAATACAATATGGATCATATCTTTTATAAGTTTTGGATTTCGTTAGATTGTTTAATTAAGGAACATAACATCACTCTTACTAATTTTGTTCAATCTATTGAATTATATGGGTTCTTTGTTTATTAGACATATTTTTTGTATTCAAGTTTATTATTCTATAATTTCATCTACCTAAATGAAAAATTATAGTTTATAATGTAATTGATAATATCCTCCAATGTATTTTAAGTTAAAAAATACAAAGATTACACAATTCAAATTAATAGTTTATTGAATGTAATGCTCCTACATCGAAAAAGGATGAGGTTGGAGTCACACATTAGATGAATTTAGCATAATGAATAGTCCTTAGTTCTTGGCTCTTAGTCGAAAAGGTTCAGTGATTGACTCGTGCTCCTGTATTAGATAGCTAAAGAGATTTTGTGAATGACCTTCCTATTTTTTAAATATATTTAAAAGATTTGAATATGCAATTATATATATATGGAAAGTAGAATTTTGTAAGAAAAAATGCATTTGTGAAATATATAATTATCAATTTCATTTAACCTGAATGCAACAAGCGAGTAGAAATCAAATTTAAAAATTATTTAAATTAATTTAAGTTAATTGATACTATGCAACTGTTGATCTCTAAGCCATGTTGCCTATTAGTGTTAAACACATAGTCATTTCCTAGGTAGCGTTGGTCGGTCATCATTACAATTGACCTATCCAATAAAGATCGAGCAATGTATAATAGATTTGTTCACATTTTAGTTTGAGTTGAGTAGGTCTTTGGTTGCCAAGTACTCTAGTTTGGACCGAGTGACAGTGTATGTCGAGCATGTCAAAAGTCAGTAAACACCGAGCGAATAGAAGAAATAGTTTATGCCAAGTAAGATAGTTACTACCAGTTGGAACTAACAATGGGAGAGTAAGCTCTAGGAGGGAGAGCGGGGGCGAATCAACACTTCAAAACTTTAACCATAAAAACATTCACCACAATTCCATCTCATAATTTGCATGTAAATTGAAATAGAAAGCTAAACATGTTCATCCATAGTATGAAACAAATAACACATAACACAAAAAATTTGTTACCCAGAAACCCTCCAATGAGAAGGTAAAATTAGAGTGGGGATAACACCCACAAATCTTCACTGCTGCAGTTATGAAGTGTATCCAAAGAAGGTGACAATAAGTTTCATCATAAACTATGATCTACCCTGTGAAAGGTCTGCCCTGTTAAAGGATTACAAAGACTGTTAAAGGATTTCAACACCTTGTTAGAAGTGTTCCTTGTTAGAGGACTTCAACTTACAATAAAGTAAGCACCCTATTAGAGGATCTACAAAAGCCTGCTAGGACTACTTGGTTAAGAGATTTTTTATTGATTCACCTGTTAGAATGTTTCAGCCTTCATCCTTCGGTTAGCACCTCTCTACTAGATATTAAATCTCCTCTTTCCTAATGTATACTTGATCCTCTTGATCAAATGTATCACTTTTGTCCTCTCTTTGCTTCCCTTTGTTCTCTCTAACCGATTCTACAATTCATAACATGATCACAACCTTCATAGTAACCATGAATGTTCTCTCTATTCTTAGTATTCATCCTTCTCTTCTCATCTATGCATTGTTGGTACTAAAAACTTTTTAGGGTTTCTCCTCCTTAGGAAGACTTAGGTGACTTAGGGTTAGGTAGGAATCAATGATTGTGATTCACCCATTTTTTTGCTTAGAACATCCCTTAATCTAATTGGTTGCATGAACTTCATAGGGATTCTCAATATACCTTCATATATATCTTCTAGAATCGTAAAACAATCCTTATGTTGGCCCAAAAATGGTTTAAATAAGAGTTTGGATCATTACATACAACTATATCCAAAACTATTTACTCGACACTTGAAAGCTCTAATGTTCGACATCCATTACATCTTCAATGTTGTAACTCATCACTCGAATGACTCAACATCCACTATTTTACTCGGATCATGAGTGACTCGACACTCACTATCTGATCGGCACATACTGGTGCTCAACACTAACTATGTATATTGCTCTACATTTATTGTTTGGAAACTAATGCTCAGCATGCTTTGATCCCTCTACTTGTACTGATTACTTGGCTTTCTCTGATCACTCAGCATACACTATGTGTGTTGTCACTCATTTGTCAAAACCTATCTAAGATTAACAATCTCCCCCTTTTACATGAGTGGAAAAAACATGTTGTCATGCATATACATCTTAACTATGAGCATAACTCTGACTATATATATATATATATATATACGTTACTTGGTTCTCATACAAAATTTCAAAACTTTTGCAAAACAAACTTTGCAAAACTAATGACTTGAACAATCATACCTCTTCAAAATTCCATAACTCCCCTTGAGTTGAGTGTCCCTTTATGTATTTGAATTTTGATAATTCCTAATGAGTAAATGTGTTGTATTGCTCTTGTCCCCTATTTCTATCTCAAAATTGTATTCCCCATTTATTCACTATAGCTCCTCATAGCTATTATCCCCCTTTTTTGACACTTATGTCATTTAAGTGGTACATTGATAGTGTGTTTGTTCAAAAATGTTTTGTGGAGCTTCATGATGATCTTTAATGCTGCATCCCAATTGTTACATGAGTGACTAGGCCTTCATGATTGAAAGATGAGAATATTTCTTCATCAATGTATTAGCAAAGGTTAGTTCCTTTTGTAACACTTCCATGTGTGGGGTCAACATGGCTTGGATGTTGATCAAGGTAGCATGAATGTTAGCATCTTGTTCTTGTAGTGCTTCTACCTGACCTTGAGTAGAGAGTAATCTATGAAAATGAGTCTGTCTTTGACCAAGAGATTTTTTTCAATATAGTACATGTGGATTGTAGATCTCCTTGTAGCCAGTCAATAACCCTCTGTACTTCTTGTGTGAATAAATTCAAATCACAAAGATTTGTGTATAGATAAAAGATATACTCTAACACCTTTTTCACATCTTCCATCCTGGTTTATAACTCAACCTATCTTAGCGCAATAGTACTAGATATCTATTCAAGTGCTTTTGAGTAAAAATTTCTTTCAGACCATTACAATAGTTTGATGTTTGCATCCAAGTCTTCACCACTTATCTTGTCAACAATATTTACTAGTTTCTCAAGAATAGGTTCTTCTTCATTAGGGGATGGGAGGCGAAAAGCATCATGAAATATGTATTTTATTTCATGAAGAACTTGCCTCTTCTTGTGCTCCCTTCTTAGCAACTCTTTATGTTTCTTTCTGTATAGAGCTTCTTGTAGAATGCTCATTCTCAATAGTGATTGTTGTAAGATCAAACTTTGGAAGTTCTATCACCTCATCAAGACCTACATCTCCATAAGATATGTCTTTTGATCTACTAGATGTCTCTGCACTTGACCTTGATATTTGCAAAGGTGTGGCTTGAGTGATAGGCTTCTAAAGAACTTGATTACTAGTAGGAGTCGCACAAACTAGTAAGGTAACTAGAGTCTAGATAGAAATTTGTTCCTCTAGAGCAATAGTCACTTGGAATTCTTCAAGCTTGTCAATCTGACTATCATCTTTCTTTTCTTCACCTTATGTTTGTGGTGTAGGTGTAGGATTTTCTTCTTGTTCCATCTTCCTCAACTATTATTAAGGCTTTCTTGTGAGAAATGAATGGCACAAAATGTAATGTAACTCATGTTGTAACAAAACCTTTTTTTTTCAGTGCTTGCACTCTGTGTTTTTGCAGTTTTTACCTTTGGGGGCACACTTGATGTGTCAATTCACTTCTCCCCTTCTGCTACCATATCTACCTTTTGAATTTCATCAGTTCTCACCAATACAAGATTTAAGGATAAATTAGCTACCATGGTGCAACTCTTCAATATCTTTTTTAGATCATAATCTATCAAGGGATTGATTTTCTAAGAAGAATTGCTAAAAACATCCCTAATTTTTACTAAGTCTTGCTGATTTACTTGGTCTTCATGTGGAGGACTAGCACTTGGCACTTGTACATTAGGTACACTTTGATAATCTTTTGAGTCCTCCTTAGATGTGGCCTCTTCTCCTATTATTTCCTTAGTGCCTTCAACATGACCATCCTTGACTAATACATCTTGTGCACTCTCAGCTACCTATTGTTCATCTTTAGGATTTTGCATTTCTTTCTCTCCTTTCTCTATTATAGAAGGAATGGGTAACTCTTAAATGGTTCTCTGTATTACTTTACTCTTAGTTAGCACATCCTCATGTTCTTCTTCAATATATTGAATGCTCTATATTTTGGAGTAAATTTATTTTTGTTCAACTCCATAGCTTCATCTATCATTATTTTTTGCAATTTAGGCATGACTTGGGCTAAAGTAGTTTCCCTGATCTATCTTTCTTTTTGTAAGTTGTATTGCCATGTTTGTTTAACTTGGTCATAAAGACTCTTAAGTACTAAGTTGGCAATCTCTATAGGATTTTATATGAATATAGCCGTCATCATATATATGGCTTCTTGAATAGTATTTTGTTCAACTTTTCCTATCTTATCAAAATCTATGTGTGCAAAACCAGAAAAATCTACATTTGATTTTATATTGGTAAACAAATTGTCTAAATTAGAGGAGGGATTGTGGCTTACCACCTTGAATTGACTCATGTCATCTTAATCTGTCTTCTCCTCATCTAGCTCAGCTAGAGCTACATATTTCCTCCTTTCATATGTCTTCTTCGCTAGTTGGCTCAACTTTTTGGTAGGAATAGTCATTTTACCTTTAAGTTTCTTAGCAACCTTGACTTGCATAGTAACTGCCCTTGTGCTATCCCTAGTAACAAGAGCTATTGGATTTTGTTGTGACAGTTTCACAACCTTCTTCTTGGGTTTCTCCACTATAGGCTTCTTAGCCTTTCTTTTCCTTTCAACAACTTGGGTGCTTCCTCGGCTTCTTCACCCTTGACACCTTCTTCATGAGCTTCCTTATCTTCTCCTTGTCCTTGAGTAATTATAAAAGGGGATTGGACTTGTTCTTCCTCTTCCTCATGTTTAACTTCTTCTTCACCTCCCCCTTTTCCAAATTTTCCTTTAGTTTCTTCACAATTTTGTTCTTCTTTCTTACCATAGAAGTTGTCTTCAAATCAATTATAATTCTCGACTTTCCTTCCTCATAATTCCTAAATGAGGTGGCACTTCTATCTATATCCTTTGTTAGTAGAGTTGTAATAGTTGTTGATGCCTCATCAATATTTATCTCATGTGACAAGGGCTTAAGCCATTTGACCCTGGGTAGGACTTCCTACACATATGTATAATCGACATCAACTAGAAAGAAAACATCATCATAATGTTTCTCAACTAGTGACACTAGAATTCTTAATCTTTGCTTCATATAATTCTTAAAGTCTTCAAAAAAAATTTTCATCATTGACTGAAAGTTATCTCCAAGTTTCTCTATGAATTCTCCAATTTGAACTACAATAGACCCGTTGATTTTCCAAGTAACTTTACCAAATGAAGGAAATGTGTTTTACACATAAAAGAATATACGAACTAATGAAGAGCCAAATTTGCAAGATGCATTCTTGTTTTTCCTTATGGCATGCAATTTTTCAGATAGTTGTTAAAGATGCAACTCAGAAAGGTCATAGGTGTGGTCTCTCTTTACTATTTTGTATCCCAAATCTACTACCATGCAGGACACACTATTCAATCTGCTAGATTAAAAGAACTTGTGAGATATTACTCTCATATCAAAAGAAACTAGGGGGTGTGAGATAGAATCTATAGATATTCCCCTATTATTCCACACTACACCTATGTTCTTGTCAATTATCTATTTTGAGTCACTTCACATGCTCTTGTGTTGGCTCAGGGTAGGATACCTTGACACTTGACTAATAATCCTTTTAGTGATCTTAATTGGTCCATCTTCTAGCCAAATAGTGTTATCATGTATTCTACTAAGCACTATCTCGATCCATTCAGTCTTGAATACATTAGGAAAATCTAGGGCATAGGTCAACCCTTTCCTTTCTATAATTTTATTCTCTTCCCTTAAAACTCTGTTATCACAAACTTGACTATACACTTCCCTTAACTCCATATCACCTATACTTCCAACTTTGGATGTATAGAAACACCTGACATCTTGAATAATTAAGACTTTTGGCGGTATCATTGATAATGCACCAGACGGGTCTCCTTTATATGCAATTTCAAGTATTGCCCAGAAAGGTGGTTGTCTAATCACATTACTAATCAATGGAACATTCAACACTTCCTTTCCCTCTTTCCTAACTTTTGTAGAAGATATTGCTGCCATATATGATATGTAGGGTTTATGAAAACTCAAACAAAAAAACTCAACACCAGTAAAATACTGTCACAATCTAATGAATATTTCAAGTTGTAGTTGAATTCAGTTTGCAAATGCAAGAATCTCCTATTTCAATTCACCTTCATGTTCTTTGTGCTCTCTTCAATCTCGAGTGAGTGCAAGTGAATCAACAAACAACTATATAACCCTTAAAATTTTGCAATAAATGCTTAATTCTTATATAGCTGTAAGATTAATCAATATAGGGTTTCCAACTCACTTGGCTTACACATGACTTCCACTTTTCTCATTTCAAATAGCATGTTCGATTAATACTATCACACCTTTATAGCTCAACATCAACTGAAATTCTATTCACACTCAATGGTAACTTTTCCACATACCTTTATAGCTCATTGAGATATCAGTCCCACATACCTTTTGATTTCCTAGTTGGGGGTGATGTGATCACCTGATCCATTGGATGAAGTGACCTCATCTAAAATTGGTAAGCTAAAATCATCCTTTTTCTTCCATGTCTTGTTCATTTGCACTTTGACTTTCTCAACATCAACCTTCTCTTTGCCTTTATTGAATTCATTGCTTGGTGCTTTTGACCTTGTTGGATAGTTTTGCTGATATGACTAGTCTTTAAACAACTAAAGTATGTAGTTTGACTCAACCATATACTATGATCACTTCTGAAATGTGTTCTAATGAAATTCTTAGGAAAATGTCCATACTCTTGACAATAGTGACAATTGTACATTGTATTTAAATCCCAATTGTAGGATTTTCCATTGGGTTGTACCTTTGTCTACTTGTTTGATGTCCACTTGGCATTAGATCTGCATTCATATTCTTTATGTCCATACTTCTGAAAATTGTGGCAATATCCTTCAAATATTTGTGTACTTAAGGTCTTGGTCCTGCATTCATGTGCCTGATGACCTTGCTTGTTTCACTTCTAAAAGAAACCATTGAATTCCTTCATAGGATTATTATTTGCATTGTTACTCCTGCAAATATTTTTTATATGACCTAACTTTCCTTAATTATTAAAAGTAGGTTTGTAGTTCTTACCTTTGTTGTTTCTTTGTTCACCACTTTTAGATAATTTTCCTTCTTTAGTACTGGTGTATTCCAATCTAGTAGTATCGAGGAGATCTCATCAGTTTCTCAAAGTATTTGATGGCTTCACTATTTTTGTTGAAACTTTTAGAAAATTCTTTTTCTCTTCTTAGTTCATTCCTGAGCTGTTCATTCTATAACTTTAGAGTTGTGATCTCAATGTTCTTTCCATTCAATTCATTATTGGCAATCATCACTTGATTCATTGTTTCCAATTGCATGTTAGTAATCCTTTGTACACTTGATGTATTCTCTTCTAGTCTATTGGTCAGTGTCCTTTTGTCATCTTCAAACATGACTTTGTCTTCCTTAGTTTTCTTTTTCTACTTGGTTACCTCACATAGCAATACTAATTGGACTTCTTGTTCTATCTTAAGATTTCTAACCTCTTTAGTTAGGGCACCATTCTTTTCCATCATATCTACACCTACTACATCAAACTCACTTGAGTTTCCATCTACAAACAATTCAGAAATGTCTTTCTCTTGGTAATGTGTGTCATTATCTTCAATAGCTATCTCTTTCCTTCTCTTTCATGAGGAGTTCAACTCATATCTTGCTTCATTGAGTTGGTGTAGGGAAATATGGATTTCAATCTTCTAGTTCTCAATAACTTTTCCCAGCACTTCCATCCTAAAGATCTTTCATCAAAGTTGTAAAGCTTTCCTTTTTAGAGAACAATGCTATGTTACCAATTGTTGGAATTAATAATGATAAAGTAAACTCTCGGGGTGGGGTGGGGGGTGAATCAACACTTCAAAACTTTAACCATAAAAACATTCACCACACATCCATCTCATAATTTTAATGTAAATTGAAATAGTAATCTAAACATGTTCATCCATAGCATGAAATAAATAACACATAATGCTATCATGGTAAGGTCTAGGATGGAGTGCAGGGAGGGAGTGGGTGTTGCAACAAGAATAAGAGAAATTGTAAACTTGAATTCAACAATGGGTGGATTTGTCCAAGATGAAGTAGAGAAGGGTTTTGGGGATGACCACAAGGAGGAAGGCTAGGGAATATAGTTCCCTTGGGAAATGAGGGGCCATAGGAATCATGATAGGTCCCAAGAAAGGTAGTTTTGGACTCTGGAAGGAATTTTCTAGCCTGTAGAATGAGAGGAGGGTCCTTGACTCGAGCTCGAAAGGGAATGGTCTTCTCTCTTTGGGAATAAACTAATAGGTAAGTCCTCTTTCCCAAAGATCAAAGACATATTAGATAAAGAAAAGGGTAGGTTCGCTCTTGAAATCCTTGATGAACTAGTAGACCATAACATAGTGTATCTGGCATCCTCACTAGTTGGGAAGTTCATAGGCCCAAGGAAAAACACTGATGTTGTGAGGACCTATGTGAGAAATAAATGGGAATTGAAAGAGCATTTGGATATAGCGACTATGGCTAAGGGTTTCCTCTCTTTTGAGTTCTCTTGTATGGAGGATCTCATGAGGATTCTATGTGCTAGATCTTGGTCCTTTGGACATTTGATGCTAGCCTTGTAGAAATGGACTTCAAAACTAGATCTTAACAATTCCTTCTTTGTCCAAGAACCTATTTGGGTTTGGTTTCCAAAACTTCTAATGGAATTTTGGTATGAGGATTTTTTTGATGGCATATCTAAATCCTTTGGGGAGCTCTTATCCATTGACCCTATTACAGTGGCAAGGAGTAGGCTAACTTATGCAAGAATATGTATTAGAGTAAGTGAGGGAAGAGATATGATGGATGTGACATACCTACACTCAAAGCTAGGCACCCATATTCAAAAGATGGATTTTGAAAGTGTCCTATTTGCCCGTTTCCATTGTAAAAAAGTAGGCCATGTGGCTAAGATTTTCCCTAGGTTCTTGGAGGAGAAAACCATAAAATAAAACTAGGATAAGATCAAGGCAAAGGGTTTAACAAAGGAAAAAATTTGATAGTTCAAAAGAGAGAGAGAAAGTGTGGAAACACAAGGGAATTACTAATAAAGAAATAGGTCTAGAGTAGTTGCAGGAGACATCAATCACTACTCCTACTTTGGTGGTAGAGGAAGTCCTAGGGACATAATCAACATGTACCAAAACTTTTGGTGAGGAATCACAAAGGGTAATATCTAAGAAGGAGAGGAGGGAGACTAGGCTAGAGGAACTAGAAAATTTGAAATAGTCATCCCCTAAGGGAGAAGTCATCCAAAAGGTTCAGCATGGAAAGGTGAGTCCTAAACTAGTAGTAGGAAAGGAAATATCTATTGCTCCTAAGGTCAGGGAGGTAAAGGAGGAGGAAGCTCTCTCAAGTGAGTCAATACTCAATGGAGGCAATAATCTTAGTATGCGAATTTCCTCTTGAGGGAAGATTTCTAGAGTGATGGAGATGGTTAGATCCTTATCTCCAAGGAAACTTAATCAAATGGAAGCTCTGTTTGTGATATGTATTGATGAAAGTCAAGGGAAATGGATAGTGTTAACCAAGAAAAAGAATAGCCAGGACCCTTCTCTAGTGTCCCTAGGTACAACAAGAAGTAGAGCGAAGGCTGATGTTGGAGAAAGACCAAATACCCTTGGAAGGAATAGTAATAGTTAGAATAGCAAAGAGGAGACTAGAAGGAACCTAGTGGATGGGAGCTAAAGGACCATCCCAGAGATCTACTTAACAAAGTAGAAATGAAGGTCCTATCCTGGAACATAAGGGGGCTAAATGGAGCCCACAAACAAGAGGTTATCATAAATATGATTAGGGATCATAGGCCTAACTTTTTCCTTATTTAGGAAACTAAAATGAGAAAGGAGGTAGTGGAAGGAATCTCTTTTAGTAGTAGTATGGAGGGCTTTGCAACAAATTTAAAGGAGCTTTAGGAGGTCTGTTTACCCTTTGTTGCTCTTATCTCTTTAAGTCTTAATTTTTTACAGTGAAGGTAATATTCTCCTTATTCTTGCTGAAAATATTAAAAACAAAGAATCCTGGGTTTTGTTGAATGTATATGCTCCTAACACTAAGAATGGTAGGAAGAATTATTGGGGTAAAATTAAGAATGTTTTATCTAGATTCTAGGTGGAAATTTGTATTATTATGGGAGACTTTAATACCCCCTTAAGGGAGGATGAAAAGAAGGGACATTTGCCTATGAATCTGGATAGTCAGATGGACCTCTCAGATTTTATCAATGATTTTGCCTATCTTGATATTGATCTTCAAGGAGTTCTCTTCACTTGTTGTAATAAAAGAGTGGGAAGAGATTTTATTTAGGTTTGCTTAGACAAGGATTTTATCTCCTTAGACTAGTTGACGTCTTATAATTGCAATCTCTCATTAATGGCCAAGGCTGGATTGGATCACTCATCCATTTCTCTCACTTTAGATCCTATTGATATCAAGTGTAACTTCCCTTTCAGATTTGACAAAATGTGAACTTCTCACCTCGATATTTTGATACATATCTCAGAGTGGTGTAATATCATATTGAAGGATTTGCTATGTTCAAGGTGGCTAAGAAATTGAGAAATGTGAAGCTAAATGTTAGAAAGTGGAACAAGTCAAATTTTGGTAATCTCTTTCACTCCAAAGCTTGGACCTCAAAGGACCTAGGAATCATTTAGGAAGCTATTTAAAAGGATGGATATAATGATGAAAGGATGGAGGTGGAGAAATCTATCTTTTTTGAGCTTTACAATATTATTAGTCAAGAAGAGACCTATTGGAAACAGAGGTTGAGAGCTATTTTGTTGAAAGAAGTGGATAGGAATACTAGGTTCTTCTACACCTATTCTTTGAAGCACAAAGTCCACAAAAAAATTATCAACATCAAGAAGGGGGGAGAGGTTTTTGAAGAAGAAGATTAAATAGTAAGTGAGGCTATTTCCTACTTCACTAATCTGCTTACAAAAGACCATAACTTGGTGGAACAAGATCAGATGGAAATCTTATCTAACATCTCAGATTTGATCCAACCTGAAGAGAATGAGATGAATGGGGCTATTCCTTCTCCTTAGGAAGTGGAACAACTATTTTCTCCCTGGTAGTAGAAAAATTTGTAGGTCTAGATGGTTTCACATCCTTTTTCTTCTAGATGTTCTAGAATGTGGTTCAATAGGATGTAACTAAAGTGGTGCAAGAATTCTTTGGTGCTAGAAGTCTTCTCAAGGAGATTAATGCCACTTTCCTAGTGCTTATCTCAAAGGTGGTAATGGTGGATTGTATGGACTAATTCAGACCTATCATCCTTTGTAACTCTTTCTATAAGATTATTTCCAAAGTGTTAGCTTCAAGGATCATCAAGGTTCTTGCCTCTATTATAGCTCCCCAACAATCTAGTTTTATCCTTGGGCGACAAATCCTAGAATCTATTATGACTATTCATGAAGTGATCCACTCTTTAGAAGAGGGTAAGAGAGAAGGTTTTGTCCTTAATCTTTACTTTTCCAAGGCTTATGATCGTGTGGATTGGACTTTTCCCTTCAATGCTCTTAGGGCCTTTTGGTTTAATTCTAGGGTTATCAAACTAATTGGCCAATTGGTGCTACTACCTCCTTGGCTATGCTAGTTAATGGATCCTCCTTGACCTTTTTAAAGCCCTCTAGAGGTCTCAAAGAAGGGGATCCAATCTCGCCCATTCTCTTCATTATTTTGGCTGACTGTCTTGGAAGGATGATTACTGCTAATATAATTTTAGGTGCTCTAACTGGCATTAAACCTTCTTCAGGCCCCTTGGTTTTCTCACATCAACAATTTGTTGATGACACTATAATGGGTGGGAAAGCTGTAGTTAGTGAAGCCAGGGAAGTGACAAGGATTTTGAACTCTTACTCAAGGGGATTGGGGCAACTTATCAACTAGAACAAGAGTTATGTATTCTTCATTAATACTCCAGCTATGCATCAGAGGAAGATTGCTGCTATTCTGGGATGTGATATTGGTTATTTTCCTTCAAGCTATTTGGGATTCCCCTTGGGTTTGAGGCCCCTGGAGTCTTTTTAGAATAATATTTCAGATAGGTTTAACCAAAAATACATTGGTTCAAATGGGGCCACTCTTAGCCAAGCTGACAAGATTTAGTTGGCCAAATTTACTCTCTAGAACCTTCCAACCTATGCTTTGAGTCTTTTGGGATTCCTAGAAAGTTTATAGATCACATGGAGAAGATCCAAAGGTGATTTCTTTGGTTAGGGTTGGAAGGCAACAAGATTTTACACTTGGTGTCTTGGCATAATGTGTGTCCCCCAAAATAGAATGGAGGTTTTGGGATAAGGAAACTATGTCCTTTCAATAAAGACTTCCAGGCTAAATAGTTATGGAGAATCTTTTCTAGTAAAGGGGATTGGAAGGACATCATGGAAGAAAAATATCTTCATAGACCTTCTATCAAAAACTTTCTTTTTAGTGAATCAATTCCAAGGGGATCTAATATTTGAAATGGATTTGTAAGTATGAGAGATATAGCAATTAGTAGGGAAAAATGGTGTGTTGAGAATGCAGAGGAAACTATTTTTTGGCAGGATAATTGGTTGATTCAAGGGCCTATTCTTTCCATCCATAAATTTGAGAGATGGGCCTGCATTTGCCTCTAGAGGTTGGGGAGATTTGTATCAGATTATAGATAAGACCAGGGATGGAGGGATCTAACTGCCATTTCTATGGACCTTAAACCCCCAACGAATATTCTCGCTCTATGGTGGGGAATGACAATTAGGATAAGCTTGGTTGGGAGAATACTTCAGATGGAACCTATTTGGTGGCCTCATGGTACCAAGCTATTATGAAGTAGGATTTGAGACAGGAATGGGCTAAAGCTTGGTACCCTAATCTTACCCCATATATATATATATATATATTCTCTAAAATATGATTTTGACTATTGACAACTTGTGCAAGAGGGGATATCCTATTCCTAATAAGTGTGTCCTTTGAAAAAACTAGGCTGTGATAGTGGATCATCTATTTATACACTACTCTTTGTCTAGAGAGGTCTAGTATTTATTCAGTCAAGCTTTTGGGATGAGTTGGTGTGTTTCCAACTCATCTATAGATTTCTTAAGGCAATGGGAAAATTCTTAGAAGGGATCTAGGCTCCAAACTATAAGAAAATGGGCCTTGCCTCATTTTGGTTGGGGTATCTAGAAGGAATACAATAACAAGACTTTTAGGGATGCTAACCTTATAGCTAGAATTGTGTCTGATAAAATTAAAAATGCCCTTTTGGAAAACTATATGTTTATAAAAGGAACTAACCCTTTTGCAAGTTGTAGTGAAAGAACTGTAGATTCTTAGACTAAAAGAAAGGAGTGCATCTAGTCCTTACCCCTAAAAGGTTAGCACAAAGCCAACTTTGATGGTGCAGCCAAAGGCAACTCTGGAGAGGTGAGATGTAGAGGTGTGATAAGAAACTGTCAAGGGTATAGGATTGCAATAGTCACTTTCCCCTGGGTTTTCAAACTAACTATTATGCTGAGGATAGTGCTACCCTTCAAACTATGAAATTGGCCAAATATATTGGAATCAAATGCCTTTGGTTGGATGGGGACTCAAATAACATTATTAAATTCCTAAGGGGAGAATACCATCCAACATGGAATATAAAGAATATAATTAAAGAAACAAAAAATAATTTTCTTTCCTTTGAAAAGGTCTTTGTGTCACATATGTACCATGAAGGTAACATGGCTACTGACTGGATGGTGAATGAGGTAGTTAGGAGGGACACATCACAAAGATGGTCAAGTGAAGACGTTTTGCTGGTGGATGCAAAAAGTATTATGGAACTGGAAAGAATTTAGGAGAAAATGAGAAACATCAAGTGTAATTATGGTAGTTAATGTTGTTAATATGACATATAAAGTACTAAGAAGTTGGCACGAGTTGATCTAGAGGCTTCATAGTTGGGGGATTTATTGGCACATTTTATAGGTGATCTTAAGGGTTTATGGTAATTACTATATATTTTTCTCTTCTGAGGTCAGAGTCAAGTATAGTTTTAGGGAGAAAAACTAGGTCTCGACTCAAGGTGACAGGAAAGAACAATATTTGTTATTCTATTTGTAACATCATGGTAGGGGAGAGGCATAGAAGGGATCTAGAGGGGGAAGCTGATGAAGTGGAAGAGGCATTTAAAGGTGTGGAAGAAATTGAGGGAAGGAGGTATCTCATCCTTCATTGAAAAACTTCATGGTTGGGACCTGAAGATTACTGACCTAATGGTGAAGACATGGAGAGAGGGGAAGGTGAAGATAGATGGGGTGGACTTTTAGATAAATGAAGGGGTTATTGCTGAGGTGATAATCTCCCCTAACCATGGCATTAAATTCTATAGGGACAAGAAAATTTCCCTAAATGTAGTGAAGGATTTTGCTAGGGAGTTGAAGGAAATGAATGATCTTGTGGAAATGCATGCCTATTATGAGCCTGCGTCTATTAAGAAGCTATGGAGGTTTGTCCTAAGGGAGATTATCTCCTATATTAGACTTGACACCAATTTTGATAGGGTTCAAACCCACCATTTCATTATCCTTAATCGTTTTAGGTATGGAACTAAGATTTCCATTCTCTACTATTTGTTTTTCTCTGCTAATAAGAGTATAATGGACTATAAGAAGAAAGTATACTCTAACCATGCCTTCCATGAGGGTTTTTTGTTACTCTTATATGAGAATTTTAAAGTTCAAACTTATGGAAGGGATGTTTCCTAGAAGGTGGTTTCTTCCAAGGAAATAGAGAGCTCCTACCTCACATCAGACACAGAGGATAGTGCAGGTATGCACTCAGAGGAAGAAGAGGAGGTGGAAAAAAGCATGAAGAATATGGGTAAGAAGAATAAAAATAATCTAGGGAGAGGTTTATAGAAACGGATAAAGTAGGAGGAGGAAATGGAGGATGAGTATAATGACGAGGAAGAGGGGATGGACATGGATATGGAAGACAATGTGAGAGAGGAAGGACCTAGTAAGGCATAGGAAAGTAGGAAGGTGGCAAGCTCGATCAAAAGGAAAAGAGGAGGGGAGAAGGAAGATGAGAGGGCTCATGGAAAGGGAAAGGAGAGTATTTTTGAAGCCCAAGAAGAAAGGAAGGAGGAAGAGGGATTGGTAAAAACTATGATTTCTCTGGATAAAAAGGGAAGAAAATTTGTATGGAGGAATTTCCATGCTACTACAGCAAAGATGGGGCTTGTCAAAGAACATATTAACCTGGAGGTGCTCAAGGGAAGGGATGGAAAAATTCATTTGGAAGAGCTTATTGATCCAGGCCTGGTGATTCTTAGTGACAATGTGTGGGAGATGGGTATGAATTTCCTAAACAATACTAGAAACAACCTCAATGGATAATTTTTGGTCCATAGAATGGATATTTAATGAAATTGAGGAAATAAAGTTTATGTTGTAGGGACAAGAAAAGTCAAAAGGGGTGGGTGAGAATGTAAAAATTTATAAACTAGAGTCTAGGGTTCTAGAGATTTAAAAAAGGGTGGAAAGGATGGAGACTATGCTTCACAACTTAGCTAATCAGAGCCTTAACATAATTAAAGGTCTAAATGATAACATCATTTAGTTGCACCAGATAATGGAGGAAAATAAAAAGGGTAAGGAGGATAAGGACATAGAGGGAACAAGAGAGTTTGAGCAGAAAAAGAAAGGTGGAAAAGAGAAAGGGGGAAGAGTTGGCTTCTCAGGACGATAGTCACTCAAAGACTGATGAGGCTAAGGCCAAGGAAGAGATGGAGTTAAAGAAACAAGAGTTGGCTAAAGATCTTATTCCTTGATCACACTTCCTAGTTTTTGCTTGTTCCTTAGCTTTTGGCCTTTTAGATTTTTCTTTCATTTGTTGGTCGGGTCAGGCCTTATGTTTTATCTATTGCTTAGTAGCTAGACTTGAACTATTTTTATTTTTTGTGTTGTTAACTGATGGGTTTCAAGAACCCTTGTAAAAAAATTGTTTTACTAATAAAAAAAAAAACATAATACAATAAATTTGTTACCTAGAAACCCTCCAATGAGAAGGTAAAACTAGAGTGGGGATGAGACCCACAAATCTTCACTACTACAATTGTAAAGTGTATCTAATGAAGGTTACAATAAGTTTGATCATAAACTATGATCTACCCTATTAGAATTGTTTTAGAATAACTGAGAGGGGGGTGAATCAATTATTCAAGGTCCAAATGTCCTATTCAAATTTTTCTTCAAGTGTAGTGAACCAATTCAACCATTTATTCATTCAATCTTTAACTTATCTAATCAGCAAGTTACTACAAATCAACATGTACACATAACACATAAGAAACCAACACATGACACAGTGATTTACGTGGAAACCCAATTTAGGAAAAACCACCAGTAAATGCTACTCAATTCTCACCCTTTTGAAGTGATGCCCTATGAAAGGCCTGCCCTGTTAAAGGCTTACAACACACTATTAAATGTGACCTTGTTAGAGGCTTTAACCACCCTGTTAGAAGTGGGCTTGGTTAAAGGACTTTAGAACATTCACTTGGAATGCCACCTTGTTAAAGGATTTACAATGGCTGTTAGGCCAACCTAAGTCCATAGGATTTTTAGATCTAATAAAACTGCTAGAGAGTATTAGAAAATCTTGACCTAACTACAACATACAACTTATCTTGTAGATCTTAGATCACTTCTCAGCTCATACCCTTGCCTAGCCTTCCATCTCTACAACTCTTAACTACTTGCCTTATCTTTCAAACTTTGTTTCCTTGAGTTTCCATACTCAATGTACCAATGAAATCATCTCTTCATGAACACTTGTAGAAGTAGAGCCTTTGTGCTCTTCCTTCTCCTAGATGTCTCCTTCTTGACACCCTTTCAACCACTTCAGATTTGGCACTTCTACAAGAATAGTATCAACAACTCTTTGCTTCTTAGTTTATGACTTCTTAAATAGAAGTCTTTGAGTTCCTTTTCCCACTCAATTCATTTTTTTCTTCAATTTCAATTCACATGGATTAGGTAAGATACATTGTATCTAACCCATACTCTATTTCCTCTAGAAACTTCTTGAATAAATCTTTAGAATTCACCCAAAAAAATTTACATAGGTTTCTATGCCAACAACTCATCATCCTTATCCTCCAACTCATTCACAAAATTCAATGTAACCACTGGTTTGGCTCAAATTTGGCGAATCTTTGTTATTTGAAATAATGCAGCAATTGGACACTCTTGAAATATTGGTGCTCAACACATACTATGTTACTCGGCATCAACTATGTTTTTCCTAATGCTCAGCATCTGAAGATAATTTGGCACATGAAGATCACTTGGCACCAACTAAATTTTTTTTGATGCTCAACACCTAATCTTTACTCGGCACATTAGAATTTTTTTTTGTTACTCGACTTCTACTGAGAATTTTCTTGGCTTCAACTAACTTTCTCGGCACCCACTAAAGATTTTAGTCTAAGCTTTGTAGTCATCCTTGTTATAGCTTCTTCCTCTAATGTTTCCAAGTGTGACCAACCTCTGTGTCTATGAGTATGTTATTAATAGATTACTTAGCCATTGTCTTAACTAATCCTTGTGCTTCATTACAACATCATAACTCAACCTTTCCCTTAGGTGCTCTTGTTACATCTTGTTGATCAAATCCTCTTCATCAATCAACTAAGTGATAGCACTTAGATCTTATAAGAAAATGTCATTCCTAAAAATAGCAGGTTTGACATCAATGGAAAAACAATGATTAAAAACATTCTTTTACAACAATAAGCTTTTCAATCAGATTTCCAACACTACCCTATGAAAGGTATGCCCTACTAAAGGCTTACAAAAATTGTTAAATATTACACTGTTAGAAGTGTACCTTGTTAGAGGACTTCAACTTAAAATAAAGTAAGTATCCTGTTAAAGGATTTAAAAAAGCCTACTAGGACTACTTGGTTAAGAAATTTTTTATTGATTCACCTATTAGAATGTTTCAGCCTTGATCCTTTAGTTATCACCTCTTTGCTAGATATTAGATCTCTCATTTCTTGATGTATACTTGATTCTCCTAATCAGATGTATCACTTCTATCCTCTCTTTTCTTTCCTCAATTATCTCTAATTGATTCTACATTTCATAACATGATCACAACCTTCATAGTCACCATGAATGCTCTCTCTATACTTAGCATTCACTCTTCTCTTCTCATCCATGCATTGTTGATACTACAAATTATTTAGACTTTATCCTTAAGAAGACTAGGGTTAGGTAGGAATCAATGATTGTGATTCACCCATTTTTCCACTTAGAACATCCCTCAATCTAATTGGTTGCATGTACTACATAGGGATTCTCAATATACCTCCATATATATCTTCTAGAATCATAAACACTCCTTGTGTTAGCCCAAAAATGGTTTACATAGGAGTTTGGTCCATTACAAACAACTATGTCAAAAAATGTTTACTTGGCACTTGAAACTTCTTATGCTTGACATCCATTACATCGTCAATGATGTAACTCATCACCTGAATGACTTGTCATGCACTATTTTACTTAGCACATGAGTGACTTGGCACTCACCATCTTCTTGGAACATACTAGTGTTTGACACTAACTACATATATTGCTTGACATCTATTTTCTAGCAACTAATGTTCAACATGCTTTGATCCCTTAGCTCGCACTGATTACTCAACTTGCTTTGATCACTCAACATACACTATGAATATTACTAAGTGTGTTGTCACTCATTTATGAAAACCAATCTAAGATTAACACTACCAAGCATTCAAAAGCTAAGGGACACCATGAAGATCAGTATGAACTGAGCGTTAGGATATTCAAGTGTCGAGTAAACAAGTTTTGACATATGTTTTTATGATGACACAAACAATTATGCAAACCATTTTTCCCAACTTCTATACTTAATTATGGATAGTAGAGATAGATAAGAAGGTAATTACATTTTTTGTCAGATGAAATCAATCCCTATGAAGGAAGTATAACCAATCAGAAAAATGGAAGGACTAAATAAAAAAAAGGATGAATCTAGATCAGTGACCTTGATCTAGAAGGTTCATCAATTATTTATTTAAAGAGAGACTCTAATGCAGGGGCATCTAGGAGGACAAGTGATTCAATGAAGACACCAAGGACTAAGGAGGAGATATTGACAAAAAAGCCAGTAAATTGTAACATCTTGAAGCCTATTATGGCCTTTTATGATGAAAAATACAATGTAATGGATAAATGTCCTAAAGGTCCTAATAGAGACCTTAGATCTAAAATGCAATGTAAATGGGCTAATAATGCCTTAGGAGTCTAGAGAGGCTTGTTAATAGGTTTAATAGGTAATAAGGTCCATTTAAAAGATGTTAGTATTAGTTAGGGGTCGGTTGGAGTCTTTTCTTTTATTAAAAGTTTCAAATTTGAACATAAGCCATAATGGCTAGTTAAGGATATTGGGTTTTTAGGATTAATTTTCTGTTGTAATAAGCACAACCAAATATAGGAAGTTAGAATAATTTATAATCAGAGTTTATAAAGCCTAGATAGGCCTATGAATGTGATAAGGAGAGGAAAATAAGAGGATATTGTACAAAAATACAGATCTGCAGTGAATGAAATTTAGTTTTCCTGTCATTTTGCTCTATCTTGTTGAATATTTTCATTCTCTTCATTGTTTCCATTATCTAACTCTTGTGGAATGAATTAGGTCTTTCATATGATCATGTTATGACTATTTAAAGTGTTCTTGAGGCAGTAAAATCTCTTTGCTTTATTATTTCATTATAACAGTGCTGTAACTGTTCAAAAAATTCACTGTTTTGAGCAGTTTTAATGAATGTTTAATCCATTCTTTGGGTGTTTTGTTGCTGTTTCCTAGAGAATGGATCCTTTATAACATATTTCAAATGCTACTAACCGAGTTAAGTGCAGGGAGACATATTTAGAGGGTGATCACCATGACTAACCGTGGAAAAAGAAGAGGAAAATGCTGCTACAAGTATAACAGTAGAATATTTGCCTTAATAAGGGTATGATTTTATGTTTGGATGAGTTAGGGCATGTCCTAAATATGGTATTTCAACTTTGAACAGATTCTGGAAGTGATTGGAAGTGGGAGAATTGTAAAACCCTTGTTTTGCACCATTTAAGGAGAGGGTTTGTTGGAAAGCATGCCTAGAAGTTTCAACTTGGAAAATGACTAGAAAATTATTGGTTTGGAATAAAAATAGTATACTATAGAAATTTTGAGAGTCATGGGATAATTTTAAAGAGTACTTGCTTTGTAAAAGTGGCCTAATTAGGCTTAATTTCGAGACAAACTACCTTGTTCTATACAATCCTTCTAAAGGAGTGAGATCTGATTTTTGGATATGTTATAAAAATTTGAAAAGGGTATCTAAAAAGCCTATTTATTTTCTAGGTGTTTTGTAAAGTTTGGGAGAAAAATCAAGAAAATAGGGTCTATTGTCCTAATGAAGACAATAGCCCAGTCAAGGAGGGCAACTTGGGTTTATGCATGAACTTGGTTTTGGGATTGTAAAACCTATTTAAACATGTTATTTTGAGTCTGATAAAACACTTTGTGTGGTTGAAATAGATAGTTGAAAGTGTATTTTGAATTTGTGCATTTGAGAGCTATTTGGGTGCTTTGGAGAATCTAGTGAACCTTGGGTAATTATTCAAAATTGTCACTAATATTTTGTTGTTACCTCCTTGGCTCTACATTAGACTCAAACCATAATCATAAGGATGTGAGAAAAGATGAAGTGATAGCAAAGGAGGCTATGTTTGTTAGATGCAAAGAGATCATATAGAGAAGCTAAATAGAGAAGTGAAGGGAAGAACAAAATATATCTGATAAGGAGATCAAATTAGATTTGGAAAGAGAAGATCTATAACCTAGCAAAAGAGTGCTATCTAAAGGATCAAGTGTTGAGATATTCTAACTAGTGTATCAAGGTAATTCTCTTAACAAAGTGGACCTAACATGCCTATTTAATCTCCTAACATAGTGCTTAATTATTTGTAGGTCTAAATCCTTTAATCATGGTAGATTGTATAAATCTTGTAAGTTCTTAATAGGGTAGACCCCTCATAGGGTAGATCACTAGAAGTGATCAAATATTGTAGCCTTAATAGGAACACTTTATTGTAGTTGTAGTGAAGATTTATGGGTGTCATCCCCACCTTAGTTTTACCTTCACCTTGGAGAATTTCTGGGTAACCAAATTTCTTATGTGTGTAGATTTACTTTCATGTTTATAGATGTGATGCATAATAGATTTAATACAATATAATACTTATATGTTTAGTGAATGCATTTGATTTAGTTGAAGAAGTTAAAAGTTTTGTAGATCTTGATTCACCCCCTTGTCAATATGTCACTTCCAAATAATACTTCTAATAACTAGTTGAAAATCTTTGTTCTCTTAGAAGAAGTCTAATAGCTTGAGAGTGAAGAACTTGGAGA
Organism: Cupressus sempervirens; assembly: GCA_028749045.1. NCBI lineage: Eukaryota > Viridiplantae > Streptophyta > Pinopsida > Cupressales > Cupressaceae > Cupressus > Cupressus sempervirens. The sequence continues at coordinate 648,596,044 of CM053789.1, read as the reverse complement.
TGGAGGCTTACAAATTAGAAAAGATCATCGAGAATTAGGTGCTTGACATCCATATCATATTGCAATAGCTTGAAGAAATAAGAGAAGTGTTAAGGAAATCCTTAAAGAAAAGGAAAGAGTTGGCTATTCAACAAAATAATACACTTTATCAAGAAAAGGACAATAAAGGACGATTTGAGAATGGAAATTATAGTGAAAGTGATGCAATTATAGTAGACATGTTAGAGAAGAACAATAAACTGAATGAAGAAGTTCGAGGATTGAAGAGAGAACACATAGTCCAATCTGAAAGGTTATGTGAAGCGACTGAATAAAAAAAGAAAGCTAAGGAAGACAAAGTCATTATAGAAGAAGAAAAGAGACAAGTGGCTACCAGACTTGATGAAAGAAGATTTGATGTGTAGAAGCCCACAAACATTTAGCTGGGCATGATGAATCAACTACTACTTGAAAATTGTGAAATAAATAGAAAAGATATAGAGATTAAAAATATGATATCATGAAATGATCAACCGAGGAATGAGTTAAGATCTAAGAAGGAACTAATCAAAAGGAAGAACAAACCTAATGAAACTAATAGATACTTTGAAGAACTAATGAGATCACCAAGAACACCTAGTGATGCCTTTGGTATAGGATATTCCAAGCATCTATCATCCACTGAAGAAGGAGACTCATCAAAAAGTGGAGAATAGAAGAATGTGATAAAAATCACAACAAACCTACATTCCATCACTATGGGAAACTTGGACATACAACCAATATCTGCAAAAGAAATAATAGTAAGAAAAAAATTAAACCTGAATTCAATGGACACTATTTTAATTACAAGAACTAAGGATGCCAAGGTCATGAATGTAGGTAAAAAGCTAGCAATACACAAGTTACACCTAGATTTGAAGGTCCTTGCTACAATTGTCATAAATATGGACATGGAGCTCAGGAATGAATACCCAAAGAAAAGTCCAACTCAACAACCAAGAAGTAAGGGAATGCATCTAAGCAAGGTAATTTATACAACCAAGATTATAACACATGGTATAGTTATCATTATTGTGGTGAATATGGTCATATTCTAGAAAACTGTATCAAGACACATTTTAGAGGAAAATACAAGAATTGGTTGATTGGAAGCTTAGTTTTCTTTAGTTGTCACAAGATTGGACATGTAATCAAGGACTATAAGGCTTGAGTACCAACACCAAGCAATGAAGACATCAAAGGAATAATCAAAGTTGATGATGAACAAACAAACAAAGAGATGAATAAAACCTAGAGAAAGAAGGAAGCAAAAGGAAGTAGTGGAACCAATGAAGTTGAGGTCACCTAATCCTAAGGATTAGATGATCAGACCACCTCAAACTAAGAAAAGAAGGTATGTAACAAAATTTATATTTGAATGTTACATTTTACATCAATTCCTAACATAAGGTATGTTAAAGTCCATATCTACATAAATCATGATGCACTAGGAAAAATTTGAGGAAAGAATTGAGCAAAAGTAATCATATACATAATAGATGTTGAGTATTAGTATTAGTATCTATAGTGATCAAGTATCACTATATGAATCAAGCTCCTATACAAAATGTGTTGATAGAGAGACAAAGTGATGCTCTTAACTGAGCAATGAAAGAAAAACATGGCATTGAGAGTGAAGGAAAACTGTAATGCATACACCATAGTATGAAGAATTTATTGCAAGCCTAATTCAATCAATTGGAGGTATATGCAAAAAATTTTTATTTTATTTTCATTCACCAGGCGATTTCAAACTCACAAAGTGATTCAAGAGCTATTGAAAAGAACAGTTGGTACGAAAAAATTGTGTGATTCTACAACATTCCATCACCAAATTTCAAAGCAAAGTAAGTAAAGCTTGTGAACTAAGTTGAAATATTTTTTGAAACCATTGTATTTGATTTTTTTAAAACCTAGTTTGAAAATGGCATCATCTACATCTAGTATAAGCAAGGAAAAGTTGAAAGATAGAAATGCACAGATTATAAGGAATGATCAATAAACCCTTCCAAAATCTAGGCCATACCCTAATGTTGTGTTGATAGGAGACACATTAGGTGCTTTATCATCCATTCCTCCCAGAGTCATTGTGGTACATGAAATTTTCTCATGCTACATGAGCAAGATAGAGGAGATTGGATATTTTTAACTTAGAAATGCATACTAATTGTGTGAGAATGGAATGTCGAAGGATAAGAATAAGGTTGTTTCCAAAAATGAGTTTACTCATGCCCTAGATTTCCCCAAAATCTTTAAAGTTGAATGGAAAAAAATAATTTTTAGTAGGGTTTATGATATGAAATTATGGCTAGAAAGTGGGCCAGTGAAAATAAATAAGATGATAATTCATTGTGTGACAAGGTATCCTACCCTAGATTGATTCAAGACCTTGGATTGATCAGCAAGGAATGTTATTTAAGAACATGCAAAGGCCAAGTAGAATTACTAAGGCATGTCTATAGATAGAATAAAAAATCATGTAATTGAATTCGCCATATGTGTGATTGCACATAAGTTCTCTCAGTCAAGTTGATTGAATAGTGTGTCATGCATTGCAATGGACTTAAGGCCCAAGATTGTTAAAAAAGATCACAAGTATGATCTTGTCGAGCTACAAATGTAATGGTTATCTGAGAATTTTGGAGCAGTCAAGAAAGAGAAGAATACATTGTGTAAGTTTGGGTCATTCCTGATGTGCATATTTTTCTTTGTGCAAAATTCATTTTGAACAATAGGTACTGTAGTGTGGGATAAGACAAGACCAATGACTGAGAGAATCAATAATTGTACTAAACAATTGGGAGAAAAATTTGAGACAATCTTGGATGAGTATTTTGAGGAGTTTATAGGAAAAATGAGGAAAAGATTGAGAATTCCCCACTCAATTGTTGATCACTATTATGATGATATTTGTTTCATGGTGGACACTGACTATACTTATGCACAAGATGTACTACCAAGGGTTGCATGGATAAGGTCTATGAAATATGAGGTAAATATAGATAAAATTACTACAATTGTGACATCCTTTCTATTTGAAGAGATTGACAAGAATTCCAAGCCATTTGGCATATATTAGACAACAACAAAAAAAACACTGATACAAGCCAAACTGCAAAAGATGGAAAAATAAAAAAAGAAGATGATTGTTGATCTTAAGGGAAAACTTGGTGAATGACCCTTGCAGATTATTGGAGGCAAAGAGGAAGATGAAGAATCTAAAAAGGAAGAATCAAAAGGAAAAGAATTAGTGGTTGCTAAGGTCAAGTGGGATTTGAAGAAAAATGTTATATCTCCCAACTCTTCACCTCAAAGAAGGATAACAAGATTAGGATCTAAAGAAACATACCTAATAGTGGCACCAAAGAAAGGCACGATGAAGATAACCAAGCCAATTAAGGGAGAAGGTATCCCAAAGAGAAAATAAGAGACCGAGTAAGGTCAACAAAAGAAATCAACAAGGAAGTTAGTTGTCATGCTTGATGATGAAAAAGATGAAGGAGAGAAAACTAAGTCTGACAATTTGAGAAAATTGTGAATTATTCCCAGACCACCTCTTAAGAATGTTGATCAGGTATACGAAAGTATAATAAACTCAACAATAATTTTAGGTTTTAAAGATATCAATTATGATTCTTTAGATAAAGAAAATAAAGAAAAGGTTGAACAAGCAATCCAACACGGGATATGATGGAAAATTTCAAGTAGGTTCAAAATGGAAATGTGAATTGTCTACAAAAAGAAAAATAAGGGAGACAACTCTAGCCCAAACAATTCCAAATTTAGGGAAGGCTCACATGTTTTTTTCCCTAAATGATTTTGCAAATAAATTGGTGCCCAAGATAAGGGGCTATAAGATTTTAAAAAATTAGATAGAAGAGGTTGTTTAAGAAAGTACATTAGTGTGAAAAATTACATTTGGACTATTAACTCTTCCAAAAAATGGAGGAGAGGAAGAATAAGAGACAAAAACAATAGAGCTAGATGATCTGACAAAGTAGATAAGAAGAAAGGAAGAGGAGAGTAGACATCAAGATGTTGTCACCATTGAAGAATTTCATGATGAAACATGAAATAATTTAAATTTCTTGACTCAGGAACAAAGTTGAAGCATTGATAAGTTCAACCTTAGATATTTCTCTTCCATGCACCAATCCCATGTTGATACAAATCAAGGATTTCCCAAGGATTGAGACTGCACCAACTGTGACCTCTACAACTAATAGTTTCCAATTATATCAATCATAATTGAGGAGAAGGATCAATAATATGTAAGTGCCAAGGAACAAGGAAAATCTCTAATTTTGATTCAATATCCAACCCCTACAACCACTCTTGTTATTAATTAAGAAGAAGAAAATAAAGAGCAAGAAAATCAATCTTCAAATAATGTGTCAAGACCTCACATTGAGGGAACAAAGGAGGATGAGCAACAATATACTAAAGAATCTCTAAAGCAAAAAGAGGCAATACAAGCTCTAGTACAACTGCCAAGTGTTATGCATGTATCTACTAAAAAATTGATTACTACACATGTACAATAGGTCATACCAACACTGAAGGAGAGTACTACTATAGGAAAACAAATATAGGGACCGAGTTCTAAAGCTACACCATTGCAGATTACTTTCCCGAGTATCAACAAACCAATGTCTAAAAAGATGAATAAAAAGGTTAAGTCACCTAGGAAGCTAGCGACATTGGATGAGGTCATTGTGATTTCAAAGTATGACCCAAACACAACCACTTTTGAACAAATGCAAAATTTACAAGAACTCTTACATAGAAAGACCAAACAAGTGGAACTATAAAGGGAGAGATAAAAAATATAAGTATTGCATGAAATAAATGACATTTTTGTAGATGTATTTGATATTCATATTGTGAATGAAAAAAAAATATTGATCAATTAATTCACATTGTTAAGAAAGTCAATAGTCAGGACATTGAGGCTAATGAGAAATTTGTTGCCTCTCTTTTTGACCGTTAACCAATTATCAAAGTGGATTTGTGGTTTTTTGAGGTCCTAGGCATGTTATGGTTTATGTCTAAGCCCCTTTAAGAAGATGGAGTCTTCATCAGATTTTCCATTTTCTCATTCTCTGCATTCCATAGCCGGTTGGTTTTCTCCCTTTGAGTTGAAGGATTTTTGTGGGTAGATTAGTATCCAATCTGATGAAGATTCACAAGAAATGCAAAGATCATTTTTAAGAGTTAAATTTTCCTTGCAGCCCATTGTTTTCTCTATGAGAATAACAACTTGCAAAAATCTGGACTTCGTCTTCTCCCTGGCAGGTTTTCAACCCACGAAGGTGATTTCCTATGAAGAGCACCAAATGATGTGTACAGGTCCATGTAAGAAGATAATGAGACACCTTACAGTAAATTCTTGTTTTCACTACAATATACTACCTTGGGAAACATTCAGGATTCATCACAACACTTAGAATCATCTCAAGTGGAAAACTCAAAATTGACTTCTCCTTGGTGGGTTTTCAACCCAAGAAGTTTGTTTTCTGCCAAAGGCAATTGTAAAGGAAAAGAAAAAAGGAGTGGGTCCCTTTTGAATTTTGCATTCCTTTTGAACTTCTCTAAACCCAAAAGAAGTATTAACTCAAAAAATAAAGTTTAAAAATAACTGGGTGGATAAATGAAAATTGTCTTCTCCTCGGCGTGTTTTCAACCCATGAGGACAATTTTTTGCATTTAGAAGAAAATGAACTTTGTAAGCAGGTTGGACCCACAAATTGTACACAAAACATCTTAAGATGATAATGTAAAAAATCTAACCATTGTGGGAAAGATATACCAAGAAAAATTTGATTTGGCAGATATTTTCTTATGGAGTACTTTGTTCATAACTTCCTGAAACTTAATGGGAAACAAGAAAGTAAGAATAAAAGAATAGAAAGTTACCATTGGGACAACATAAACAATGAAAAGTCACCAAAATATTCATTAGAGCCTCTTTATTTATTGTTTCAATAGATTTATCCTTTAATTCATTCATGTGACACAAAACCTAAAGATCAATAGGTGAATTGAGATTCCTATATAAATGGAAACACAACCGTTATTCAAACTACCACTCTTTCTTGAACTGTTATTTTGTTAAATTGTATAACTTTTTTAAATAGCCTATGTTTGTGAATTCAATATCTTATTCTCCTATTAGATAAAAAATTCAATTCATTTCATTTTTAGATAGAGTGGCAACTAGGTTTGCAGGTTTTGATGGGCTAATTGGGATTAAGCCAGCACTATAGAATTTCACTGATACCTCTCTCCACTTCTATGATATGCAAGACTTTCAGAAGAGAGTGAAATTGGAGGCAATTCTTCCCATAATTGAGAAGCTTTGAGGATGAAGGATAGTTGAGGCAACTGGTTTCCCAGTAGTAGTCCAAGCTCCATAATTGATCTACGAATGCATAAATTAGTACAACCCAGCCACTAGACAGATTGTGTTACTAGATGATATAGTGTTGATCTCCATTAATAGGTAAACTATGGAAAATTGCCTTCAAGTTCTAGAATAGGAGGATTTTTTGGATTTGATAGTGGGAGGAGAAATTTTTAAGTTCTTCGCTAGGAGGATGGTCTAGAGGAAGAAGATTATGCAATCCTAGTTTGAAAAGCTATGGAGCACCAAGAGTAAGGTCCCCAAAACTCTATTTGGTACTAATCTCAAACTTGAGATTGTTGACATCCTAGTCCTATTTCATAGAGCAAGAGGTGAAGTAGAGGCTTTAAACTTTATTGAGAAATATTTCTTTTTAGTGCAAGTTATATGTTTTGATACTCAGTATATTGATTGGGGTCATGAGGTAAATGAGACTTTGTCCAATGCTCTCCATGCTGCAAAATTCTACAACACCTTCTATATGTCCTCCTTTCTCATTTATATGTTAGGTTCTCTAAAATTATGGCCAAGACTCCCAAGAGTACAAGAGTTTCCTAATGATGCACTAATACATTTGGTACCAAATTGCAACGGTAGTGTTGTTGCAATTTTTCAGTCACAACCTTGTCGTCGTCACAATTGCAATGATAGACTTTTGCAATTGCGATGACGACAAGGTTGTGATAGAAAAATTACAATGACATTGCTGTTGCAATTTGGTACCAAATGTATTAGTGATGTGAAATCTTATAAGTTCTACCCTTGTTTACAATTGCAAAATAGTTATGCAAAGTATGTCAAAGTTAATGATGCATTCACTATGAGAATTTACAGGGAGCTTTAAGGATTCCCAGAGAGGAGATTCAAGCCAGAAGCAATGGTGACTATTAGCCAGTTCAAAAGCTATTTTATCTTGTTCTCATCTTTCTTGTATTTGCTCCTTGCAACATTCAATAGATTCTCCTTGAAGCTGCCCAGATATCTAAGCGACATGATTGTGCTAATTGAGATCATGAGGTAAGAAATCCAAGTGAACATGCTAAGTGGGAGCTTGAAGAAAAAGGGATATGAGTTCCCTATAAAAGTAGGAGCTTTCAATTGTGAGTCCCAATCTGATGCAAAGAATATGCTTAAGGTGTTCGAGATGAAGTACAAATTGGAGATGTATGAGGTCCTGATACCTATGTTTGATCCGAACAGATATGCTAGGGAGGTGTTGTAGATTGGGAGTGTGATAAAGAACATTACCACTATTGAAGATTATTGGGTAGATTCTAAAGACAAATTTGAAAGTTGAGATCCTACTTTCGCCAAGCTCACAGTGGAGCAAATAAAAACATATAAGATCAATCTTAATGTTGAAGGATTAGAGGATGATGGGAAACATATGTATAGTAATACATATCTGACAAAGTTAAGAGGCACTACTATTATTTTGGAGCCTTTCAAGGATGTTGAGTTAGACCTAGATATCATGATGGCCCAAATCATCAAAAGAAATAGAAAGTGGGTCAAGTGGACTACTGCAAGGAGGAGTAGGAGTGAAAGCACACCAGCTCAAGCTTCTCTAGCAGCTACAACTCCTTCCTCCTCTCAAGGTTTCAAAATAGGTATAACCTTGGTCATCACTCAAGGACAAGGTCAACCATCAAGGGGAGGTGATTAACCTCCAGACAAGAATATCCCTATGGCTAAGACTTATCAAGATGGATCCCTCCTAGTTATTGGAACCCAAACTGATGTTGAGAAGGAGAAGACTACTAATTCTACTTTCACAAATATTCAAGGACTTATATCTCAACTCCAAGAAGATAAGCACTTTGGCCAAATTGGTAGAGACTGGATAGGGAAGCTCAAATTGGAGGGAGTCTCTATTATAGAACAAATTGGCAATGCCATCTTAAGATTAGAAGTAGAGAACAATAACATCTCAGAAAATAGAAATGCTTTTTGTTGAGAAAGTGTGAAGAGTCATGATTGTATCTCTCTTCTGAAGAAGATTATTCAAATGAAGACAAAGGAAGCTGTCCAAGGAAAGATCTTGCCCAAGGGAGATGAACCTTTGTTTGAATGGCTTCAGAGCATGTAGTTCAAATAAAAAATGATCTTGCTAGCAAAGAAAGGACTTAAGGAGATAGAGGATAAAGTAAAGAAGGACCAAGACAAAGATTTTGAGCTCATGGGGGGATTACATACAGATTTGTAGACTAGCAGCCAAGGGAAAGGAATCATTGCAATAAACATCATGTAGGAGAATTTCTCCAAATTCATAGATAGTCTGATGGATGTATCCTCCAGTAATCAAAATAGAGTTGTGGAACTCATGAAACTCTGTAGATGCATACATGTGGCCATGAAGGAATTGCAAGATCAATTGAATGCTATAAAGGATTTGGCTAGGGAGTATTCTAAGTAGCTCATGAGATACACTAACATACACATGCCTAGGCATGAAGAGCTAATCCCAGTCATTGTTGCTACTAAGGCCTATAGGGTAAAAGTACAAAAGGGAAAGAAGGAGAAGTGATTCATATTCTACGCCTTTCATTTTCTAATGTAATCATGGTACTATGACAAACTAGTTTCTTTCCATTTGTAATTCTTTTGAGAAGATGAACTAATTGAACTTCTATTGTAAGGATCATCTTAGAATCCTATATGTATGAAATTGAAAGATTAATAAAAGGTTGGCTAATTTTGTGTGTGAAGTAATTGATGTTGCAAAGTCAATTGAATGGTATTTTGTATCAATTATTTTCTATTCCATTTTTGTTAGTTGTTAATTGCATGTTTTCTCTTTTATCTAAATTTAAACAAGGAATGAACTAAGTTTCATTCCCCTATTTCAAAGTAGTTAATGGATGTGATAAGTAGTGTCATTGCATGTTCAAAGAGAAATCCCTTAGATGTTTTCCCTCCAGTTAATCTTTCTTTCTCTACAGCTTAGATTCTAGCTGAATTGATTTAGTATTAGTTGTTATGCCATTTTGAATCATTAAGCTTTGTGAGTTCATAAGATGTGTGGGTTCATGAACTTAATCAATTCTTCAAAAATCACTTCTTGCCTGAGTTAGATCCTATTTAGGCCTAGCTTGGTTTTACCTCTCCTGTTCTTGGGTCAAGAACACAGTCCATATAATTTTTAGGAATAAAACATAATTCATTGTGAATCCACAATAGGGAGTTATACCTATTAATTCAGAGAAAATTTAGCCTTTTTAGAAGCAACTTTTCAACTATTTGTAATAAGATATTGTTCATAGTTTAGGAATTTAAGAGTCAAAATTAGAAACAACAATCTATTTACCAATATATTTTCGGTGGCTCCACTGGGGAATATGAATACTAGCTTGACTAATATGCCTATATCATGAGGGAAGATAGTACTACCTCATGAGATCATTTTTCCAGTGCTCCAACCTAATCTTGGATTTCAAGATGACCAAGAAGATTTAATCCCATCACTTAATACATTCATTTGGAGACATAGGAGGAATGTAAAACATTACAAAAATGCTAGCCAAATTTTGGAAGAAGAATAATCTAGGGTTAAAGCTTTGGAAAGAGTTATCTAGAGACGAGAAATCTAAAGAGCAGAAAGATAGTTGAGACGTGAAGCTCAAAGATAAAACTAACCTAGCATCCTAGAACAAACAAGGTTCCTCAGAAGTAACAAATAATAGGGTGGGCAAGACCCTATTTTTGATAAACATATAGAACTTTGTTTTCCCATCCTAGAAATTCCTAAATAGAAAGGTGAAAAGAAAAGTTAGAGTGGACCACCTTCCCCCATTAGGAATCAAAGCACTTCAGATACTACTTGCCAAGTATTGGCCTTCCATGGAATCATTGCTCCCCTAGTTGTCAATTTTTTACCATACCTTGCCAGAAAAATTATGGCTGCTCCTTGGGCTGCAACAATAGTTCCATTAGCATTCACAACCTATCACCCACTCCTAGCTAGTTCAAGGAAGAATTTTCCTAAATTTTTAAGTGATGGGAAGGTTACCATGGATGGACACATTAAGGCCTTCTTTACAGCTACTTACATCTTAGGATTTGCACATGAGGATGTTGTTGTAAGATTATTTGTGGAAACCTTAACACAAAGTGCAATAGACTAGTTCTATCATCTGGATGATGGCTCAATCACTAATTGGGATACAATGAGAATAGCCTTTGAGACAAGATTTAAAACTGTGAAAGATGAACATGTCTTGTTAACAAAGTTGACATCCATTAAAAAACAACCCAGCATGAGTATGAGGGATTTTGTTGCTACTTTCAATAAGATCACTAGTAGAATCCCAACTACTGACAGACCTACTACTGGTAATCTAAAAACTTTTTTCATAAGTGTGATGCCAATAGATATCAATTATGATTTAAGGAGAGCACATCCCATAGATTTGGTAGATGCACAAAAGAAGGTAGTTGAATTTAAAGATGATTTAATTTTTGTGAGAAAATGGAAACAAGAACTTCAAACTAAGGGAAGTTCCAATAATACCACATCATCTAATGAAATGATTCAGAAATTATCAAATGAGTTGGTAGCAGTAAAAAGGAAATTACTCAAATTCAATAATTCTCACAAATGAAATTATCAAAATCCACTAGGAAGGAATAATGATGGAAAATTCCCACAGCTCACAGGTTCACAACCTAGGTTGGCAATTGAAGCAGCACCAAAGAAAGGAAATATGTGTGTTTCATTTGACAATGGATCATGATAGTGAGAGTTTTCCAGAAACTTCTCATATGATGCAGTTATCCACCAACAAGTTGAAAATTATAACTCCTTGTTCTGAGTCAAATTCATACTTAAATGGTGACTCTAAAAATTAATTTTTGGAGTATGAGTCAGATTCTAAACCAAAGGATGAATGTTATGCAACTATTGATGGAACTTCATACATAGTATTAACCCAAGGTCAAAAGCTTAAGAATCAATCTCCCCATCATGCTTTAGGACATGATCCCACCTCTTTATCAAATAAGACTCATGTCAATCAAGGAACATTGACTTCTCAATCAGGTAAGGATCAAAGTCCTTTCAATTTTATTCAATTCTACAAAGAGTCAAAGATCAAAATTTCCCCTATAGACTATTTGAAGTCCCACCCTTCTGAGCCAAAAAGATTAGTAGATCATTGTAAAAGAGGTTTTCTAGATTTAAATCATAATGTCACAACAAAAGAAGAAGATCAACCTTTGACATCTAATCTATTTAAGCAAGACGACTCTACTATATTGGCAACATTCCTCGGGAACAAACCCAATCCTTTCTACATCTCATTTTATATTAACAAATGTAAGTTGAGTAATTACATAATAGATTCAGGCGCATCTGATAATGTGATGCCTTTTTTTGTGGCTAAATCCTTAGGCCCCACCCCACCCTTACTAAGGTTCATGGAAGATGTTATTCAATGGATGCTAAGCAATTCCCATTACATGGGAAAATTAAAGATGCTCAAGTAGCTCTAGCCTCTCATCCAAAAAAGAAACTAAAATTGATATTCTAGTTGAAAATAAAAATAGATTGGTCTCAAGTAGTCAAGTAGTCATACCTATAGGGAGTAAGAAAGACAAGTTGGAGCCTGAGGAAAAGGAAAAATTTACTGTCTCGAAGTTAGATGACCCTAAGGCTCAAATTCTTTATCAAGAAATAGAGTTTGGAAATTACATGTTATTTACTAAAGACATTTTGAATGAGAAAGAAATTGAAGACTTGAAAATGAAAGCCCTAAGCGAAGAGAAAGAGTCATCATCTATATGGACATTGGAGTTCAATGGAAGTTGTTCCTCATTAGGATCTAGCAAAAGTGTAGTGTTAATACCCCCTAAAGGAGAACCTAAACCCATGGCTTTCAAATTGGAGTTTGGAAATACAAATAACACTGTAGAGTATGAAGCCCTACTACTAGGGATAGTGGTTGTGAAAGAAAAAGGAATAAAGATCTTGATAGCTCGAGGTGATGCAAAGGTCATTGTAAGAAAAATGAAGAGGCAATACTCTGTGAAGAATCACAAGTTGAAGAATTATAGAAATAGAGTTTGGGATGAAATAGAAGGTCTTGATGCTTTTTCTATCTAATCAATACCAAGAGAGATGAATACCAAGGTAGATTCATTAGCTATTTCTACTTCCTTGTTACTTCCCCATCCAGAATTCAAGGACAAGAAGTATTAGGTAGAAATCATATATTGAGCCTCTATTGCTAACAATGTGGAGTCTTAGAAAGACTTTGAAGATGATAGAAGTTTGCAACTATTCCTAGAAAATGAAAAACCTAGTTTTGGATATGATTCCAATGATGATAACCATGAAAACTTTGATGTTGAGCGGAAAGAGAAACGAAATGATGAAGTCCAATTGTGAGGTAATATCATTCCCCCATACTTTGTATCTTTAGAAAAAATGCTCAATAGACATGATGCTTACACAAAACAAAAGAGGACAAAAAAGGGTCCTACTACTAGTGAGTATGAAGGGGTGAATACTGGAGATACTCATGAACCCAAAATGATTAATATTGGAAAATGTTGTTTTCTTGAAGAGAAAGAAGCTACAAAATAACTCTTCATAGAATACTAGGATGTTTTTTCCTAGAGTTACGAAGACTTGAAAAGCTATAGAGGTGAGAAGATAAAACATCAGATTCCCCTGAAACCTGATGCGGTCCCTTTCTAACAGAAATAGAGGAATTACAATCCTAAGGTAGCAGATGCTACATTTCAAGAAGTAGACAAGATGCTAAAGGCAAGAATCATCTATCCCATCCACCACTCCACTCGGGTAGCTAATATAGTACCAGTCAGAAAGAATAATGGAGAAATAACTTAGATCTGTATCAATTTATACAATTTGAACTAGGCATCCTTGAAGGATAATTTTGCTCTCCTCAATATGGATTACTTACTACAAATAATGGCTGGAGCCAAAATGATGTCCATTCTTGAAAAATTCTTAGGTTACAATAAAATTGAAGTGGAAGAAAAGGATCAACATAAAACAATGCTCACGACTCCTTGGGGTACGTGTGCATATCATAGAATGCCCTTCGGGCTCATTAATGCTGGTGCTACATTTCAAAGGTGTATGAGTAAAACATGTGCCAATCTAAAGGACCAGATTATTGTTATATATCTAGATGACCTCACTGTGTTTTCAAAGAAGATAAAAACCACATAGAATATTTGAAGAAGGTATTACAAAGGTGTCAAGAACATGGAATCTCACTTAATCCAAAAAAATCCATTTTCTATGTGACAGAGGGAAAGCTCCTTGGTCATATAGTTTCTCAAGAAGGTATTAGAATTGATCTTGAATGAGTCGAAGCCATTTAAAGATTGAGCCTACCATCAAATAAAATAGGAGTTAAATCATTCTTCTAGAAGGTGAATTTCCTTAGAAGGTTTGTACCAGATTTTGCAAAAAACCACTAAGTGATTGTGGACATGATGAAAGGAAATTCAAATTTTAAATGGAATGAGGCAGGAAAGGAGGCCTTTTAGAATATAAAGACTATTATTGCTAATGCTCTAGTACTATGTCATCCAGATTATAAATTAGATTTTATCATCTATTGTTATGCTTTTAACACACCTTATTAGATATCCTCATGCAAGATAATAAAGAAGGAATAGAAGCCCCTATTGCCTTCATGAGTGTACCTCTGAAAAGTCATGAATTTAAATATTCCCAAATTGAAAAACATGCCTTTGCAGTAGTTAAAGCACTGAAGAATTTTAGGTTTTATATCTTGCACATGCATTTCGTAGTTTATGTACCTGACATAGTAGTGAAAAGTGTGTTGACACAACAGGATGCAGGGTGTAATGCCAGAGGGTTGTGGATAAAAAAATAGAGGAGTATGAGATTGAAATCAAGCCTACTAAGCTAGTAAGGGGTAATGCCTTGTGCAAAGCGATTGCAGAAAACAAGATCACTGAAGAATCAAAAGAATTGGGAGAAAAGAAATTAGTTTTGGCTATAGGTCTACATGATCCTTGGTTTGAGAATATTACTTATCTGCTAACATATGGAGAATTCCCAAAAGGTATGACGACCAAAAAAAGAAGAGACCTCAAGTTGAAAGAAACCAAATATGTAATCTAGGATGATAATTTTTTCAAGAAAGCTATAGATGGTACCTTCCTCAGATGCATATAAAAGCACCAACAAGAAAAGTTGTTGAGAACCTTTCACGATGAAGCATGTGGTGGATATTTCTCCTCTTTAGACATGGCATTCAAAATATTAAGACAATTTTATTACTGGCCTGAGATGTTTAAGGATGCCTACTCTTGGGTATCAAAATGTGAAAAATGCAAGATGTTCATCGAGAGACCTCAGCGAGCCGCTCTATCTCTTAGATCTATCATCATCAAAGATCCATTCCAACAATGGAGCCTTGACTTTATTGGTCCAATTAAATCAACATCTAGTGCTGGTCACCAGTATGTTATAATGGTGACTGATTATTTTACCAAGTGGGTGGAGGCCAAAGCAACTAAGAAAACTACTTCTAAAGTAGTATGTGAATTCATTAAGGAAAACATACTGGTTAGGTTTGGTGTCCCCATCAAATTGGTCATGGATAATGCAGCATATTTCTCTTCTTTAGAGATCACCAATTTTTATTTTGAGCATGGCATCACAATTAGTCATTCATATGACTATTTCTTGCAAGGAAAATGGTCAAGAAAAATTTAGTAACAAAAATTTGATGAACATTATCAAGAAATTGGTGTCCAATAATTAGATAACTTGGCACAAGAAAATTCATGAGGCACTATGGGAAAATAGGGTGACACCTAAGAGGGCGATTGGTATATCTCCTTTCAAATTAGTCTATGTAACTGAAGCTAATCTTCCATTACCTTTGGAATTGGCTACGAGAAAACTTAGGATAGCAATTGATAATGATATCTATAAAGATGGCTTAGAAAAGATAATTTTGTACTTGAGCAAGCTTGAAGAGGAAAGAGAAGAAATTTTGGATCATATCACACAACACTAGATGCGAATGAAAAGTCTATTCTATAAGAGGGTGAGACAGTGGAAATTCATGGTAAGAGATAGTGTATAACTATGGGATAAGCAAAGAGCAACCAAAGGTATGCATAAGTAGATTGATACCTTGTGGAAGGGTCTGTTTACTATTCGTCAAGCATTTGAGATCAACTCATTTAAATTGGCATACTCAAATGGTGAAGTACTACCCTTGACATAAAATGGTCAGGATTTGAATATCTATGAAATTTCAAATTGAAAATAGGTATCCCCTATATTGTATTATAGTCATGTTTAGTTCCCTTTTGTGCTTTCCTAGTTAGTTTTCCTTTCTTTCCTTTGCTTCCTTGTTTTTCCTCACTTTAGTTTTGTTGTGTAGCCTCCTTTTATTTTTGTGAAACTAGAGATTTTGGATTCCTTTCTCGGGTATGGCTTACCCAAGTCCCCAGACAGAGCTAGCTGTTACCCCACTTTTCGACCGCTAACCAATTATCAAAGTGGATTTGTGGTTTTGTGAGATCCTAGGCATGTTATGGTTTAGGTTTGAGTGCCTTTAGGAAGAGGGAGTCTTCAAAAAATTTTCCATTTCCCCATTCTTCGCATTCCATAGCCGAGTGGTTTTCTCCCTTTGAGTTGAAGGATTTTTGTAGGTAGATTAGTACCCAATCTGATGAAGATTCATGAGACCTACAAAGATAATTTTCAAGAGTTAAATTCTCGTTGTGGCCTATCATTTAGACTCTATGAGAATAACAATTTGTGGAAATCTAGACTTCATCTTCTCCCTAACGGGTTTTCAACCCATGAAGGTGATTTCCTGCGAAGAGCACCAAATGATGCATATGGGTCCATGTAAGAAGATAATGAGATACCTTATGGTAAATTCTTGTTTTCACTATGATATACTACCTTGGGAAACATTCAAGATTCATCACAACACTCAGAATCATCTCAAGTAGAAAACTCAAAACTGACTTCTCCTTGGCAAGTTTTCAACCCATGAAGTTTGTTTTTTGCCAAAGACAATTGTAAAGGAAAAGAAACAAGGAGTGGGTCCCTTTTGAATTTTGCATTCCTTTTGAACTTCTCTAAACCCAAAAGAAGTATTAACTCAAAAGATAAATTTTTTAAAAAAGAGGGCAGATAAATGAAAATTATCTTCTCCTTGGCAGATTTTCAACCCATGAGGACAATTTTTTGCATTTTGAAGAAAATCAACTTTGTAAGCAGGTTGGACCTATGAATTGTACACAAAACATCTTAAGATGATAATGGAAAAAATCTAACCATTGCAAGAAAGATATTCTAAGTAGAATTTGATTTGCCAGATATTTTCTTACGGAGTACTTTGTTCATAACTTTCAATAACTTAATGGGAAACAGGAAAGTCAGTATGAAAGAATAGAAAGTTACTATTGGGTCAATAGAAATAGTGAAAAGATACCGAAATATCCATTAAAGCCTCTGCATTTAATATTTCAACAAATTTATCCTTTAATTCATTTGTATGACACAAATCCTGAAGATCAACAGGTGAACTGAGATTCCTATATAGATGGAAACAATATTCAAACTACCACTCTTTCTTTAATTGTTATTCTATTAAATTGCATAACTTTTTCAAATAGCTTGTGTTTGTGAATTTGATATCATGTTCTCCTACTAGATTCAAAATTCAATTCTTTTCATTTTCAAATAGAATGACAACCAGGTTTGTAGGTTTTGATGGGCTAAATGGAATTAAGTCCACACTGCAGAATTTCAATGATACCTCTCTCTGCTTCTATGATATGTAAGACTTTTAGAAGAGAGTAAAATTGGAGCCAATTCATCCCATAATTGAGAAGCTTTGAGGATATGGGCTAGTTGAAGTAGCTAGTTTCCCAGTGGTAGTCCAAGCTCCAAAATTGATCTACGAATGCATAAATCGTTACAACCCAGACACCAGACAAATTGTGTTACCAAATGATACAGTGTTGATTTGTATTGATAGGAAAACTATGGTGAATTTCCTTCAAGCTCTAGAATGGGAGGAGTTTTTGAATTTGATAGTGGGAGAGTAATTTCTTAGTTCTCTGCTAAGAAGATGGTCTAGAGGAAGGAGATTATGCAATGCTAGTTTCAAAAGTAGCAGAGCACCAAGAGTAAAGTCCCCAAAACTCTATTTAGTACTAATCTCAAACTTGAGATTGTTGAGATCTCGATCCTGTTACAAAGAGTGAGAGGCGAATTAGAGGCTTTAAACTTTATTGAGCAATACTTATTTTTAGTGCAATTTATATGCTTTGATACTCAATTTATTGATTGGGCTCACGAGGTAAGTGAGACTCTATGCAATGCTCTCCATGCTATGATATTTTACAAAACCTTCTATATTTCCTCCTTTTTCATTTATATGTTAGCTTCTCTAAAATTATGGCTAGGACTCCCAAGAGTAGAAGAGTTTCCTAATGATGTGAAGTCTTATGAGTTCTACCCTTGTTCACAATTGCAAAATAGTTATGCGGAGTATGTCAAAGTTAATGATGTATTCACTATGAGAATTTGTAGGGAGCTCCAGGGATGCCCAGAGACGAGATTCAACCCAAAAGCAATGGCAACTATTAGCCAATTTAGAAGCTATTTTATCTAGTTCTCATATTTCTCGTATTTTGGCCTTGCAACTTTTGATGGATTCCCCTTGAAGCTGCCTAGATATTTGAGTGACATGATTGTGCTAATCGAGATCATGATGCAAGAAATCCAAGTGAACATTCTGAGTGGGATCTTGAAGAAGAAGGGATATGAGTTCCCTATGAAAGTAGGAGCTTTTAGTTTCAAGTCTCGATCTGATGCAAAGAATATGCTTAAGGTGTTCGAGATGAAGTACAAATTAGAGATGTATGAGGTCCTGAGACCTATGTTTGATCCAAATGGATATGCTAGGGAGGTTTTGTAGATTGGGAGTGTGATCAAACATGTTACCACTATTGAAGATTATTTTGCAGATTGTAAAGACGAATTTGAAAGTCAAGATTGTGCTTTCACCAGGCTCATAGTGGAACAAATAAAAACATATAAGATCAATCTTGATGTTGAAGGATTAGAGGATGATGGGAAACATATGTACAGTAATACACATCCAACTAAGTTAAGAGGCACTCCTATTAGTTTAGAGCCTTATGAGGATGTTGAGGAAGACCTAGATATCATGATGGCTTGAATCATCAATAGAACTAGAAAGTGGGTTGAGTGGACTACTACAAGGAGGATTAGAAGTAAAAGCACACCAATTCAAGCTTCTCTAGGAGCTTTAGCTCCTTCCTCCTCTCAAGGTGGCACAATTTATGTAACCTTGGCCATCACTCAAGGACCAGGTCAACCATCAAGGGGAGGTCATCAACCTCTAGACAAGAATATCCCTGTGGCTAAGAGTTCTCAAGATGTCTCCCTCCTAGTTATTGGAACCCAAACTAATGCTGAGAAGGAGAAGACAAAGAAGCCAAGAGATAGTGCTATTACCCTAGTCTCCTCTCCTCATGTCACCCTAGTCTACTCTCCTCATGTCACCCCAGTTCCCTCACCTCATAATAGCCCAGTTTTGCAAGTAAGTGCTACACTTCTACAACCAAGTAGCTCTCTAGTGTAGATAGTGGATTTAGGAGATGGAGGGAGTAGTAGCAGTGAATCCACTAAATTTGATGAGGCAACTTAGAAAACCTTAGAGGTGGAGAAAGGTGAAAGCTCTTCCAACCTCATTTCTCAAACCTTAGAGAACCCCTTCTCCTCGATTGTGATGGAAATCACTCCAGTAAAGAAGAAGATGTTTAGCATAGACTCGGATTCTTGGTTGGAGGAAACTTTGGAGAAGAAGAGAAATAGGAAGGATGAAGGTGCTTCTAGTAAGGATACCTTATCTCTTGTAGTTTATTTTGGATCTACATTGAGTAAGGTTAAGAAGTAGAAGACCTTGTCTATTCTAGGACAAGATCCAAAAATAGGGCACCTAATAATGGAAATTGCAAAACCCACCAAGGATGGATGGATTGAAGATATGTCCACAAATGATTTCACTCTGCACTCAGTGGATCTTGGAGAGGCTAGACATGACGCAAAGATTGGGTTGTGCAAGTCAACCAACAAAGTAATTGAAGGATAACTAGAGAGCCTTAAGTTGTCAAAGTTGTATGAAGGCCAAGATTCAAGAATTGAATGGATTTGTTAGACAATTGGTTACTCCATTGGCGAGCATCTCTAGGAGATCTATGACTACTAATCCTACTATTGCAGATGTTCAAGCACTTATATCTCAGCTCCAAGAAGATAAGCACTTTGGCCAAATTGGCAAGGACTAGACTGGGAAGCTCAAATTGGAGGGAGTCTTTATTATAGAACAAATTGGCAATGTCATCTTAAGATTAGACACAGAGAAAGATAACATCTCGACAAATAGAAATACTTCAGCTGGAGAAAGAGTGAAGAGTGATGATTGTATCTCTCTTTTGAAGATGATTATTCAAATGAAGGCAAAGGAAGCTATCCAAGAAAAGATCTTGCCTAATAGAGATGAACCTTTGTTCGAATGGCTTTAGAGCATGCAGTTCAAATAAAAAATGATCTTGTTAGTAGAGAAAGGACTTAAGGAGATAGAGGATAAAGTAAAGAAGGACCAAGACAGAGATTTTGAGCTCATGGGGGGACTACATACATATTTGAAAACTAGTAGCCAAAGGAAAGGAATCATTGGAATAACTGTCATGCAAGAGAATTTCTCCAAATTCATAGATAGTTTGATGGATGTATCCTTCAGTAATCAAAATGGAGTTGCAGAACTCCAGAAACTCAGCAGATGCATACATGTGGCCATGAAGGAATTGCAAGATTGATTAAATGCTATTAAGGATTAGGCCAAGGAGCATTCTAAGTGGATCTTGAGATACACCAACATACACATACCTAGGTATGAAGAGCTAATCCCAATCATTATTGCCGCTAAAGCCTATAGGGAAAAAGTAGAAAAGGGAAAGAAGGAAAAGTGATTCATATTCTAACCCTTTCATTTTTTAATGTAATCATTGTAATATGACAAACTGGTTTCTTTCCATTTTTCATTCTTTTGAGAAGATGAACCGATTGAACTTGTATTGTAACAATCATCTTAGAATCCTATATGTATGAAATTGAAAGATTAATAAAAGGTTGGCTAATTTTTCATGTGAAGTACTTGATGTTGTAGAGTCAATTGAATGGTATTTTGTATCAATTATTTTTTGTTCCATTTCTGTTAGTTGTTAATTACATGTTTTCTCTTTTATCTAAATTAAAGCAAGGAATGAACATCGTTTCATTCCCCTATTTTGAAGTAGTGAGCAGATGTGATAAGTAGTGTCATTGCATGTTCAAAGAGAAATCCCTTAGATGTTTTCTCTTCAGTTAATATTTCTTTCTCTATAGCTTAGGTTCTAGCTAAATTGGTTTAGTGTTAGATGTTATGCCATTTTGAGTCATTAAGCTTTGTGAGTTCATAAGATGTGTGGGTTCATGAACTTAATCAATTCTTTAGAAATCACTTCTTTCCTGAGTTAGATCCTGTTTAGGCCTGGCTCAGCTTTACATCTCCTTTTCTTGGGTCAAGAACACACCCCATATAAGTTTTACGAATAAAACATAATTCATTGTAAATCTGCAATAGGGAGTTGTACCTATTAATTCAGATAAAAGTTAGCCTTTTTAGAAGAAACTTTTCAACTGTTTGTAATCAAATATTGTTTATAGTTTGGGCATTTAAGATTTAGAATAAGAAAGAACTATCTGTTTACCAACAAAATTGATGAGATGGTTTGAAAGGGAATTTAAGCATAAAGTTATGGATAAATTTTTAATACAGATAGTAATAAAATAGGTTGAAAATCCAAATGTTTTAAATATTATAGAAGGAGTTTTGTAGAGTTTTTATTCTTTGTATAGCAACATTTATGATGTTGAGTTCTTCAGATTGGAGAATCAAAAATCTATTGATAAAATTCAAGAAGGCTTGAAGTCATCAAATTTTTTTTAAAGCATGGATGCAAGTTCAAGCTCTATTCATTTCAATAGACTCACTTTTCGAAAGCCAAATTGTTCTCCATTAGCCCATGTTTCTTATGTGGAGGTAATGCAAAAGGAACTTTTAGTTGCCCAAGTATTGGTTAAGAGAGATCATCATCTCTCTATAGTAGACAATTTAGTTGGTCTAGCTTCTTAGCTAGAAGTAAAGATACAAGTTTTGGAATCAATCTAATTCAATTGGGATCATGCATTTGCAATGATTATGAAGATTCATAAGAATTTTTTTGGACAAATATAATTTGACCCTAGCACCCCAGTAGCCATAATTATCAAAAAGGGTGGGGGGGGGGGGGGAATAATATGGAGTGTGAAAACTAATAGATCAAGGGGGAATACATATATTGGTAAGCTAAAAGGGACAATAGATCAAAAAATGAGTGAATACACAATATTATTTTTGGAAGAAATAATTTTTGGAGATATGTATATATGATGTATATGGATAGAGTCACAGTCATAGGGGGTGCTTATTTTTTAATTTTTGATGTAATGATAAGACATGACAAAGTATTTTTTCCACTAATGTCAAATGGGGAGATTGTTTTTCTCTAAGCCATGTTTCCTATTAGTGTTAAACACTTAGTCGTTTCCTAAGATGATTTGGTCAGTCATTACTTTGATTGAGTTATCCAATAAAGGT
Source organism: Cupressus sempervirens (assembly GCA_028749045.1). NCBI lineage: Eukaryota > Viridiplantae > Streptophyta > Pinopsida > Cupressales > Cupressaceae > Cupressus > Cupressus sempervirens. Next base: position 648,573,871 of record CM053789.1, on the reverse strand, counting down.
CAAGCAATGTATAATAGACTTGTTCACAATTTAGTTTGAGATTAGCAGGTTTTCAGTTGTTGAGTACTCTTGTTTGGACAACATGATAGTATATGTCAATCATGTCAGAAGGCACTAAACATCGAGAAAAGAAAATATAGTTTATGTCAAGTATTTAGTAGCCAAAAAACAACATGAATATGAGTATGAACTGATTACTAGGATATTCAAGTGCCAAGTAAACTAATTTTGATATATGTGTTTGTCATAGCACAAAAACTTATGTAAACCATTTTTGGCCAACTTCTATACTTAATTTATAGATTGTAAAGACAAATAAGAAGGTAATTACACATTTTGTCAGAGTACATCAATCCCTATGAAGGAATCGTAACCAGTTAGAAAAATGGAAGGACTAAATGATAAAAGGGATGAATCTAGGTCATAGATCTTAATCTAGAAGGTTCATCAATTGTTTATTCAAGGAGAGACTCAAACCCTAAATCATAAGGATGCAAGCATACACGAACTAATAGTGAAGAAGAATATGTTTGTTATAAGAAAAGAGACCAGACAGAGCGACTAAATAGAGAAGTGAAGGGAAGAACAATATATCTGCCAAGGAGATCAAATTAGAATAAAAAAGAGAAGATTTGTAACCTAGCAACTAAGTGCTAACCAAAGGATCAGGTACTAAATATTCTAACCAGTGTATTAGGTTAAATATCTTAAAAGAGTGGTCCTAATAGGCCTATTTAAATCTCCTGACAAAGTGCTTACTTAGTTATAAGTTTAAATCATGTAATCAAGGTAGATTGAATAAGTTTTGCAAGCTCCTAATAAGGAAGACCCCTCATAGTGTATATCACCAAAAGTGATCAAACAGTGTAGCCTTAATAGGTAGACTTTATTGCAGGTGTAGTGAAGATTTGTGGGTGTTATTCCCACCCCAGTTTTAGGTTCACCTTGGAGGGTTTCTAGGTAACCAAAATTTGTGTGTTATGTGTGTACATTTACTTTCATGTTTATGGATGTGATGTACACTTAGATTTAATACAACATAATAGTTATATGTTTAGTGATCTAGATATGAGATGGGTAAATGGTGAATGCATTTTATTTAGTTGAAGAAGTTAAATTTTTTATAGATCCTGATTCACTCCCCCTCCCCTTTAGTATCTCACTTCCCAATAAGACTTCCAACAACAACATTTGGTGCCATTAATTTTGACAAAATACTAGCTATGTTATATGTATAATTCTAATTTTTTCTAAGAGTGAACGAAAAATTGTTCATTCAATCATGTTTTTAATTTTTAAAATAATATTATAAATATTGTTAATTTTATAACTATTTTCATCACAAGTAGTGTGGAAACCAAATCATATGATTATTATCAATAGACTTTTTGTCAACTCAATTTCACTCATGCATGAGGGTTTCCACATTGCTCATTACTAAACAAATTATTAATATTACATATATTTATTAATAAAATTTACTTAAAATAAATTGTACTTTTAAATAATTGACAAATCTGATATCAAAATTTGACCCTAAGATTCAATAATTTGTTATATCAAGAAAAATTAATATGCAAATGTACCAAATCTCTTCAAAATAATAGAGAATTGCAAAACCTTTATCTTTTCACAAATAAAAGCAAACCTCTTGTTAAATATATTAACATTATTGTTTATGTATAATCCCTTTTTTATTGAATGTGTAAACACTAAAAAAAGTGTATTTCCTCTAGACTATAATAAAAAGTCTACGAGGAGTTGTACATTGTTAAATCTTAAGAACATATTTTCTAGGGGATCCCATGTACTTGTTGATTTTTAAATAGTTATAAGTTCTTTATTATGATTCTTTTTAGTCTTGGAGGATATCCCCATGACCCATGTCTAACGAGTTCTCTTTATGGGGTGAGCTTGAGGCAAGACTAGTCTCTTCAACCATGGGATAACCAAGACTTCTGCCAAGTGTCCATAGTGAGGTGTTGACAAGCCAAGGAGTTGAACTTGATGTCATGGGGATCTACTCAAAATATTAGATTAACTTGCCTAACCCGTAGAACTATTTTTTGTTATGATTTCATTTTATACAATATTTGATATCAATTTATAAATAATTAATAAGAATAAATAATTTTCAAGAATGTGATATATTAAGTCCTTTTTGGATGAATAGTCCCATTTCTATTAATTATAATATTAAAGTTACATATTTATAAAAAAAGATTTGGGGATACAAAGATCACATCACGAGAATTCATATGACACAAGGTGAGAAAGGTAACAACTATTCATAGAAAATAAAGATAAAATGCTCTCAACCAGCTAAAGAAATGTTAGCCAAGGGAGGAGGATCATGATGATCATCAAAATCCCATATAATAGTGGGGTTTATGGGTGGCTCGAGAGGAGCACACTCATCATCAGCAATAACTTCTTTATCCTTATCTTTTTCTCCATTTGCCTTAGGAGGCAAGATTTCCAAATCTAGATGGAGGAATACCCACTTCAAATCTTTACTAGAGGAAGGTGAACTATAATCAATAGGAGCAACAGGAGGAGTGAATGGGGACTGGCCAGAACCCCATTGTGGAGAGGTTGAGCAATGATGTCAACCATCAAAACCACTACTTAGAGAACAATGGGGAGCCTAAAAACATGGTGTTTGGGAGGAGCGAGTAGAGAAACTATGACCCTGTCAATGACACAAAGTAGAGTGTGGTTATTGATATATTAAATTAATTTAAATAATATTTTTTTTAAAAAAAAGAGAGGGGTAAATGCTTTGACATGGAGCTATGAACTAGTAAGGCCACAAACAAGGGACCTCATCCCCATTAGGTTTGAACCTTGATGGAAAGGATAACAACTCAATAGCTTAATCACCACAACATGTCTCTATTGGCAATTTAAACAATATTATTATTAGAATATTAAATTATAGATTTTTTACAATTATCAAATGATATTAAAATAATTCCAAAATTTTATAATAAAACAAGAAAATCTTTAAAAAGATAAGTTTTTTTTAATGAAAAAATATATAAAATAAATTTAAAAAGTAAAATCTTATTAAGCTATATAGGAAAATACAATTACCACAATTTAGTTGATCTTTTATCTTTTCTTCTCGCTTCATTTATGGTTTAGAAAATACAAGAGAATTGGTTGATTTTATAATCTACCTTAAATTTTAATTTTTAAGAGATCAATATTTTTTTATTTCTTATCATCATTGATTTTATCTTATAAGAAACTCCATAGTTACATATCTAAAGCGTTATTCAACCTTAATCTCATCCCTTCATTACCTCCTTGCTCCTAGATAATGTTAGAATAATAAAATATTTCCTTATTAATTTAAAAATAATTTTGATTTAATTATTAAGTTACTTATTATCTCTAGTATTTTTAAGCTAAACAATAGACATATAATAATTAATTCTTTTATTAATTATTATCATGTAACCTAGTTAGTTTCCTTTAGGGTTTTTACCTTAGGTTTCACCTTTTTCCTTTTATAAGGATGATAATTGTACAGAATTCATTCATTCAATATAATTGCAATTTCTTTTTTGCATCAAGAATGTTTCATCTACTATGAATCTGTGAAATCAAGTCTCCATAGTTTTGTTTCTTTCTTTCTATGACAAGTGTTTGCATGCAGTGATTCATGGGCATTGCAGGGTTGAGCTTTGATCAATTTCAACAAATAAATTCTATCACATGTCATCCACCATTGATCTTATCTCTAGATCTTATTAAAGAAAATTCATCCTTTTAGAAATAAATAAAAATCAAACATTCTTATACAATTTTTGCGCATTGTCATTTTGCTAAGTATACAATGTCGAAATACATAATCTTAAAGGAAAGGAGAAGCCATATATCCTCATCAGCTAGAGATTATCTTTCAAAAATAGAGGTTTTTCTAACATTTGATTTTCGTTGATGCTATTACATTTTATTAAATTTCCTTTCTTGAGCCAAACCTAGAGGGTTTTCTATAGCTTGAAAGAAATTTTAGATTCTTGTTTGCTTTTGTTTACATTTTAAGTTTTCAACACTAAAATTCATTCAATGAAAGTAATAAAGGACAATAGAGGTAAATGCAGTGATTTCACAAATGCAATTATGATGTCTAATTGATCTATTCATGCATTTTATTTATATGATTAACAAGTATATTATATTTGTCTTGTGAATTTGAGGGCTTTTTGGTTAGTCCTTTGATAAGTTGCATGTAATTTTATTTTTGAATTATCCATTTTCTATATATGTATTTTTTGTTCAGATGGCCCTATATGATCACCCCTTCAAAATACCTATTTGGAAATGCTTTAAGGAACTTATCCATTTAGCATACTCTTTGGTACATATCTTTTAGAAGTACTATCTATTTTTGCAAGATAATTTAATAAAAACCATTAATATTTGACATATACATTGAATAGGATAATCATCTTCCATGATTTAGGCCTCTTGAAATTATAAAAATGCTCTTAGTTCTCTTTGTTTTGATAATGGAAAATCTTAGTATCCACAATAACAAAATCTCATTCATATGTTAAAAGAAAATTTTAAAAGGAGAACACAATTTATTTTTAATGTATGATGGATAGATCATTTTTTTCATAATGTTTCAACTGCCAGCCAAAAAATTTTAAATAATAGCAATAATCATATTTATTAGAGATAAAAGGAAAGAATTTAAAGAGTGACATTGATATAATGTATTTTAAATAATTTTTTTTCTAAAGTTAAATAAAACATTAAAGTTGATAGTGAACAATACTAACATTTAAACAACTTGATGTCCACAAACATTTTTCAATAGAGTTTAAGTGCATTTTCAATAAAGTTAACCTACTATATATTCACACATAGCTTGAAAAAAATATAAATTCTTTTAAGAGTTTATGTGCATTTTCAATAGAGATAACCCACTATAGGTTTGTTCAAGTGTTTTTTTAAATCTTTTATTCTATCTAAAGAGTGCATATAGGGTTTCCTTGTAGGTGGGATAACACTTTATGTTGCTTGGATATGAAATATCCTTCAAAGTTAGAGGTGTATTTTCTCATTCATTTGAAATGACCATGGAAGTAATATTATTTTAATAGGAACTAAATTTCTTCTATAATAAAGAAAGAAATTGTATAGCTAAGTCAAGTGAATATTTGAGAATGTTGATATTGTATGGGTGGAAAGTACAATTGTTGATTGTTTTCATTAGAATATTTTAATGTTTTAGATGTAGTTTTTGAATGCTAGTTTTCATTAGGATTAGTATAATCTAAATATTTCAACTATTCAATTGTATCAATTCTTAGTAGCACAAGTGCATTGAGATGGAATAAAAGCCTAAATCATAACTATAACATATTTATTCTCTTTTAAAATTAATGTGAGGTCAATTGTATTAGTTTATTTTATATCTATTTGAAATATTCTTAATACTAAATTCATTCCAAATTATTTTTTCTAAATAAATATTATATGAATAACACAATTTAAATAATAAGTTGTATAGTTCCATATTTCAAATATTAGAATCTCTTGACCTAACTTGTATGTTCATGTTGTCATATTGAAATAATTTTGTGTAATACTAAAAGGTCAGAATCACAATATTATATACAAGGGAAGCTATTGGATGGTTTACCTTTTTAATAAACTAGATGTATATTTACACTTGAAAGTGTGCAATAAATGGAGAAAATGATTAGTATGGGATATACGCTCTAATTTTGAAATAATATTTATCTCTAGAATTAGAAGGTGATTAAGAGTGCATAGTAGAGAAGAAAATGACAAAATTTGAGGCATAAGATCTACTTCCTAAGTTAAAGCACCTATGGTTGATTATTAATTGTAAAACTTATATATACTATAGTACTTGCCACATCTCTGTATTCTCTATGATTAAATGTTAAGTAAATTAAATATGTATCACCATAAGGTTTATTTCTAGTTATTGTCTAAGTTTAGTAATATCGTTAGTGAATAAGTTGTCTTGGTAAGATTGATTCATTATATTTGTATTATTTCATTATCAACAAACTTGCCAATTTTCTTGTTCTTGATTTTATTTATTGTAGTAGTAGGTAGTAGATACTAATGGGGTAATCAAGCAGAAATGAACAACTTAACTCAATGTGTGAAACTAATATATAATCTACGAAAAATCAATTGGAAAAAGATATTTTTCTAAAATCTAAGAATTCAAGGTGACAATTATGAACATTGTCAACGAACATATTCATTAGATAGGTAAATGTGGTATCACACATCAAAATCTATGATAGACCAAATTGACAAAGATGAGAAAGATTGAAGACAACATTCATAGACATACATATGATCTATATAATAATGACATAGATTTGATTGTCTTATCACCCTTAATAACACATATAATTCTAATCATTATCCCTATCAATTTTTTATTTTTTGATGGATGGTTTAGACCTGCGAGGCAACCCAGCGAGGCATGAGGCCTACGAGCTACCAAAGGTCACCACTTGAAGATTTAGGAACCTGATATGGGCGCACACGTGCCTAAAACCTCTTTAGCTTAGAGCCAATGACTAGGGGGCATCCACACCATCAAATTCACCCAGGGCATAGTCCCGACCTCATCCCTTATGGTGTCAAAGCCTTGCACTCAGTAATACTTGATCCTTGGTGGGCTCTTTGTGCACCATTCAACTTCACCAGTAGACGAAAGACCCATTGATAATATTCCTATGAATTCACAAACATAAGAATAAAATTATGTTTACCATAATATAATTTATAGAAGAAAACCATGACTTTCAAAATTATTATATGTTTAGACTTATTATATGCACATGGAAAAACGAAATATATGACTAATTATAATGAATGTGAAGATTTTCAACCATTTTAAATTAATGATAGAATTGATTGAAACTATACCAACCCCATTGTTGACGAATTACATATATGACAAAGATTCCCTATCATCTCAGAATTATCGACACACCCATTAAACTATGGTTTGTATTTTAAACATAATCACAAAATTGATAAAATAGGATGCGTATGAAAAAAATAAACTGGAGATCCATATTAAATCTCAGTGAACGTTTTCCCATCATGTCAATTCTTTCTATCGTGGAAGCATAGCAAACCTTCAAAACTCAAATATCTCACCTGCAATTTGATAAGTGACTGTTCTTGGACTATTTTCAACTGAGCTTTTCCGAACTGAATGACTGGTCTCAATGGGAGAACAATTCTGAATGGGACGATTCTATCACAAACTTTTCAAAACCAGGGTCATCACACTATTTTTTCATTTTTTATTATTGGAGGCTTGAAAAATAAATTTTGTTTCAAGAGACCAGGCCAGAATATGAGATCAGATTTGATTCATATTATTTTTCTAAAATTAAAAACTTTGTGTCTACTGTAATAGATGAGATGAAGATCAATGTTTGCAATATTAGTGCGTATGAATATCTCTTTTTTAGTTTCCACTGAAAATAATATACAATTAAGGCAAGAGTTTACAACACAATGGTAAATTGTGAGCCTCTTAGCTATAAAAATAATGAATCTTAGCTTCAACCTTTTACCAATAAAAAAATAAATTAGTATACAATTTTGTAAATTTTATATAATAATTAATAAGCTTAAGTCTATTTTAAAAAAATTGATACATCTTAATCATTGATTCTATATAGAAAAAAAAAATTATAATTCAAATTCCCCAAATAACAAAATGGTCCATATATTTTAGACAAAACCTTACTAGAAGAACAATTAAACCCATGAAAAGATATAGGAACTAATCCAACAGAAGAACTAACCATGGAATCCATCTAGAAACTGAGACAAAGCTAAAATGCTTCATTATTTAGAGATTATAATTTAGGGATGGAAAATCATTGAAGTTGCACTTTGCTTCATTTTTACGTTCTAAACAAGTTGAATTTTAATCAAGTCAAAGGATAGAATTTGTAGTTGAATAGTAAATAAAAATTAAAGATTAACATTTTTAAAAATATTTTTTTAAATTAATATAAGAACATATGTAAGTATAAAAATTTATTGAAAAAATATTAAAGCTATAAACTATTATTTTCTTTTTATATGTATGTATAATTTTAATACTATTTATTTATTTATATTTGGATATCAATCTTTATGCTAAACGTCTTTAGCTAAGAGTTATGAACTAATGACTATTCATTCCGATAAATTTGTTGGGGGCATGATCCTCATCCCATTTCTTTTAGATGTCTCAACCTCACATTCAACAAAACTTGATCACTAGTGGGTTTATTAAGAACCTCTGAACTTCACTAGTAGACCTAGGACCCATCAATGGATGTTATTTTGAACAAATAATGAATTAATCTTTTGGTTATCATTTTTTTTTTTGAATTTTCTCGAGTTTCTAATATTTTGTGCAAAATAACAAACAGTTTGTTAGTTACTAGTTGTTATATGTAATTAATCAATGTGTGTTCTCTGTTGATGTTTAGTTTATGATATCTTGAGTTTTGAAATGATTAAATTTTTATTTTCACAAAGATAAATAAATATTTTTATTTATTATTTATATTGCTTATCCATGGAAAATGTTTGATAAATTAAAGACATTGGTGAGGAATCACCTCATCCTCATCAATTTGAAGGATATTAAATTTTTTCATTCCAACAGTTTCTCCAATGAGGATTAAACTCAAATTTCAAGACCTTAGATGCCTAGAAAAGATTTGAAGTCTAAATACAAATATTTAGATATTTGTCATTATAGAGCTCTTCACAAGCTTTCCAGTGATACATTATATAAACAAATTAGACATGTAAGTCAAAATTTATGGCTCACATAAGTTATACATCAAGGCTCAAGTTTTGCTCTAAAATTGAGAAGAGAGAAAAATCACATGGATGGAAAATTCAACTAATGAATTGTTGGATGCAAAAAGAGGAAAGTTTCACTTTCTAGAATATTCTAATGCAATTATTGGTGCTACATATACATGGACGAAGTAGGGTTTCGAGAGCAAGTTTTAGGAGTGTAGTTTTTGGATTGGTGTTGTAGATTATTGTAATAAGAAGGCTCATGTAGCTATAGCATGTTATTGTAGGCCCAACTGATAATGTAATTGATAGCGAGAGATTCTTAACTAGTAATGCTATAAATATATGTAAAAGAGTCATATTAGTTGTTATATTATCATTGATGTCAAAGTCTTAGTTGGCTAGACATTATGCTAACTCAGTAGAGTACCATATCATTATATTGATGAAGAGGATTTGAAGAAAGTATGATGAAGACATAAGTGATATGTAAGGTATTCAAGGGTACTTGGATGAGTTGGAAAATGGTAGTATAATAATGTTTCGATTGTTTTAAAATCATGTATTATGGAAAAGTATTGAAGAAATCAAGCCTAACTGAGTGACAAGGTTAATGAGGGGAGAATGTATTCACCAAGTGACTGAAGTATTTCTCGAGTGATTGGAAAATCAAAAGGGAAGTTCAATATATCTTGAGGAAGTCAGTATTAAATGAGTTTTATATTATCCAAGTAAATGTTATGATTACTGAGTAATAGCTTGATGAAAAAGATTAGAGAATTGGAACATGAGGCTGAATTTTGATGGAAATATGGAAAGTTATTTAAGATGATTTAAGACACGAGTCAAAGTTTGTTACAAGATGTACGACTGGGAAAATTCAAGAAGGATCTGGTGGAGGAAATTGAAGAAGGATAAGGATGGACACAAAGTTCTATGCAAGTTATATTTTTCGAGTGTTTAAATTCATTGTATGAAGTAAATTTGATTTGAACTCAAGATCAATGATTGTGATTAAGAAGAAAAAGATGGAAGAATATTGAAACATCGAGATGTGTAAGACCCCTCCTTTGATCCATTAAATAAAACTATAGATTTTCAAATCCAAACAATATTTTTTGTAACAATAGTCTTACCTTCATGGGAAATGTTTCTAAGGAATTTGAAAACCATAATGTGAAAACCTAATGTTAGATTTTAAGGCTAGTTAGGGTAAAAATTTATAGTGCTATACTATGGTGAGTATCGATTATCTATATGGGAATACTAACAGAAAAAAAAATGTTAGCCCAAGGCTACTTTCATATATGCTTGAGAGAGTAGATGATTAAAAAAATTGAACTAGAGTTTGACTACAATAAATAGGTGAACTAGATATGTTGGTTGAAGTTGTTCTCATCTACCCTATATGTTGTGAAGAATTATCGGATGATGACATAACTAGTATGAATCTTGATTAGTTGACTTAAGTAAATTAATGATTATGCCTCATCTTAGGATAATAATGGGATGTCTTAGGAATTATATTATAGATAATTAAATTGAAAAGGAAGCATGACAAGAAGAATGTGCACTAGATGGAATGATTCTAAAATAGAAAGGAATTCAACATTATGCGATATTACAGTATTAATTATTTATGTTGTATTTGTATATAGGAGGGAAGTGTTATTTTTCTCATTTAGAGTGCATGATGATTCCATGTGATGTTATTTAGGACATTCTTATCCATTTTTCCTTATGGTCTATATGTCATACTAATTTGATACATTCACATTGCTACTTTTATTATCATGTTATGCTTTCCATGCAATGTCAATTACTCATCTTTCAACATACTTATGTCTTTGGGGGCATGATTCATATGTCATGATTGTTAATGGGAAGTAATTTAATTCTCTATTTTTAAAATTTGAATCCTTCATTGATGTATATAAGTTAATTTTACATTTGGAATAAACAAGAATGATCATGATGCATTGTGTTCAGGAATGTGGTTTAAGGGTGTCAATAAATATAGATATGTAGATGAGACTATTTGGTGGTATTTCTATGCTAATTCTTCATGTTAATAATGTTACAATGGATACTGGGATTTATGAGCATGATGATTTTGTTACCCTACACATTTATTTTTACATATTTTATCTTGGACTACTGATATTTTGCATGAGTATGTAGGTTGTAAGCCTGTAGTGCTTGCCCCTAGTTTGCATTTTGTTATTATTGCCAAACTCTTTTAGGCCAGTTTTATATTTGATGATTAGTAGTATTGTTTTGGGTTTATCAGATATTGTTTCAGATTCAATTGAAAAATGATGAGATTACTTGATACTCTGTACTTCATGTATGCATGATGATTATTATAGTGTTTTCAATTATTGATGATAATTAGTTAGATGGTTTATCATATGTGTTCTCTTATGGATACTTACCCCATACTGCATGTTTATGGTGTCTGTGTATGTTTTTCTTTATGTATGGTATTTGTGATGTAGTTAAGGAAGGGAGTCGTAGTCACCTGCTAGTCAGGATCTACATGATGCACCACTTCCTGCCATTGCCTATTTAGTTTAGAATATTATGTTTGTACATGTGTGGATTTTATGCAAATTGTAGGTACTAGGTATCGACTTCCCTAAATTTTCAAGATGAGCATACCCTATCACATTATCCTAATGGTAAGAGAGGGAAGATAAATTTTTAAGTCCAAATCCTAAACCTTTAAGCCATTTGTCCTCAAAAATTAGGACAAATATCTGACTTGACTGATGAGGCTAAATATTGCCTCTATTTCATGATAGTTTTAAAACACTTTGTTGATACTCTATTTCATTTTCATCAAGACATTTGTGGACCTAAATTTACCTAAACCAATGATTAACCTATGGGTAGATAGTATGTCATCTTTTGCTAATATTAAATACATGGTGTAGTATTTCATATAATTATCAAAATGTGTGTTCTTATATTTTAATTTAATTTGAAAATTCTTATTTGCAATTATCTATGTATTATAACTAACCTGTTAGCAACGAAGCTAAAATATGATTGGAAGAGTTCAAAGGTGAGCGCCAACAACATTCAAGGAGAAAAGAATGCTAAGCTATAGCCATGGTGGAGGAAAGTTGTAACTGTTCCAAAAGACATGGCAACAAGTATGGAGGAGCTATCAAGACTTATTGCATTCTCTGCATTTATTCCTATGGCAAGCAGATGTTTAGACTTTATTATTCCTGCCTTAAGCCATTATCTCTTCTTCCCGCCTTGAGTTGTTATTTTCCTTCTTTCTCTCCTACAAATTTATAGCTGGGTTATTTACTTTTCTATTATGAGAATAAGTGTCAATCTCCTATATATAGGAATCAGACCAAGTGTATTAGTTTAGTGAGAAGAAAGAGTTTATGAGAATAGACTGTTAACTTTTACAATGAGTTGTGTTTTTACAGTTCTATGTGTTATGTAATGAATTTTTGAAATGTAATGAAATAGTTTTTGGCTTCTATCTTGTGTTAATAGTTTAGTTGAAGCTGACCATGGGGGCCCACTTGGAAGGTGGATTAGATTAGGTTAGTATAGATTTATTTCCAAGAATTCTTAGTATTGTGAGTAGAAGTTGTAAGTTCCTTCCTATAACATCACACTTCATGAATGTTCCTGCAACATATGTGAGAACAATTATAGTGGATGAACTAAGTTGGAATATTTGTTAGTCTTTCATTGTATTTCTAGTATTCATAGAGTTAAGTGTGTTAGTTTCCTACAGTAATAGTGTAAGTTCTTTTCCTTGCATTTTACTTTCCTATAGCATAAGCTTAGTGACTCATTAAGAGACCTAGTGCACATACTGTATCGACCATTTCAAGTATACATCTTTGGGTTGACAAGATTAAATGCACCTCATAGTGGAAAAAATAGTCCTTAGTTTGAATATATTATTCCTAAGCATGGACCAGAGCATGATTATGATACACCTATTGTGAGGCAGACCATTTTTGGTGTCACTGTCGGGGATGGTGTCAAGCTAGGAACATTTTTGAGTCATAGTTCTTAGATAAATTTTTTTAAAGAAATTTCTAGTTTTGAAGCTCCTTTCACCAGTGTGAAAAGTTTAATTGCATGCATTGAGGAGGAATACTATGAGATGAATATCTCAAATTTCTTCTGCGGGAGTCTGTTAATTTGAATGAAGAAATTGAAGAAGAAGAAGTTGAGTTGCCTTTTGAAGATGCAAGCCCTATTTTTCCCACAACATCATCATTAGGAGTTGAACCAATAGATACAAGTGGTCTTCAACCTTTTACTGAAGTTTTATCCAGTTTTCTTAATAACACTATTATGAATCCACTAGTTGTTAATCATCTAGTACCCAATGTTCCTTTTCAATAGCAACCTCACAATCTAATACCTCTAGTAATGGCAAAACCTACTTTTCCATTTCCTCTTGCAAGCCTTGTAAATACTGATAATCTCAAGAATATACCTACAATTGCCCTTTAAAAGTTCTATGGCCTTGCAACCAAAGACCCTGATACTTGCTTGTTTGAGTTTGACATACTTTGTCATAGTTTTGACTACAACATTGATGCCCATAAGCTTAAATTGTTTCTAGAAACATTGAAAGAATCAACTCTATGATGGTTCATGGGCTTAGGAGCTAATGTAGCAGGAAGTTGGGATGAAATGCAAAATCTTTTTCTAGATAAGTACAAAGAGTATTGCAAAGCATCTGGTTCAAGAGGAGATGACGTCTTTAGAATATCTCAGAAGGAGGAAGAAACATTGGAAGACTATCTTTCATGTTTCTTATATACACTGTAGAAGAACCCTCAACATGTGTTGTCCAAGGATTCACAAAAGCTAGTCTTTCTAAGAGGTGTGAATGATAACTATCTAGAAGCACTCGACTTGATGGCTGGTGGTGATGTATATCAAGCTTATTGGGAAGACCTCAAGAATATCTATTAGAAATATTCAAGGTAAACTATGAAGAAAGTTTGAGGACCTTGTTCCACAATCACTAAAGGAATCAGTCAAGGCATTTCAAAGCTCAAGATATCTAACCTATTGTCAAATTTCAAACAAGACATCATCAACGATTTTGCTACACATCTTGATATAATGACTGCAAAGAAGAAGTATGCAGAAGTTGAGCTACAACTAGTTAAATATTGCCCTCATTGCTGGAAGGAAAAGAAGGATTGCCAATGTAAACTAGTTGCAAGCATGGAGAACCAAAATCTTCTAACTAAATACATCAAGATAGATGGAGATGATGAGCAAGTATTTTTTGTTTCTCAACACCGAACATGGGCCGAATGTCAAGGTATGCCTTAGGAACCTTTGCAAAATACAAATTCATATGCTAATCAATGGAAAAACTGTAATCCCCAAGGTCCTCCACAATATCAATCTAATTGGAACAATGCTAGGGAAAATAACCTGCAATACTCCCAATGGCCTCAGAATTCCCAACCACCCTGGCCTAACCAATAGAGTAACCAATGGTAGAACCAATAGAACTACTGGAAAAACTAGTAGAACCAATGGCAACCACCCCAAGGGAATTGGCAGTCTATGAACCAATGGAGGGGATCTCAACAGTGGCCTAACCAAAATACTAGTACTCCACAATTACCACCTCTAGTTCAACAACCTGCTCTAATACCACCACTTGTAAATCCTAGACCTCAATAGCAGACACAATTACCTACACAACTTCAACCAAACCCAAATAGCCAACATCCATAGCAGCCCATGTATAGTGTTGATGCTCAGAACTATCCTACTTATGCTTTGGGTGTTGCAGATATACATCTATGATCTGGTACAACTTTACCAATACCTAAACTACCTCTTATAACTAAAACACTGAACCCTTTTGCAACATCAGAACCCTTAGTTGCTGAAACAATTGACCCAACCAATGTTAGCATGTCAACCCAAGTTCAACCAGTAGTGGAACCTCCTTTTCTAGAAAAGTTTATACAAAGCAAACCTATACAAGCAGAGGAACAACCTTTTGATATTATTGATCAGTTGAAAAATATACATGTCCAAATACCCCCATTTCAAGCCATTAAGGATGTTCCAGTTTATGGAAAAGCCATTAGAGATGCTTGCCTAAAGAATCCTGGAAGGAAGAAAAAGGACCCCACCATAGTCCATGTTGTGGGACAATTGGCTGACATCATGTTAGAGAAATTGATCACAGCAAAATATTCTGATCTAGGAGGTCTAGTAGTGAATGTCAGTATAAATGGTTAGTTTGTAAAAAATGCTTTAATAGATCTTGGTGCTGCTATAAATGTCATGACCAAGGACACAATGAAGAAGTTGAAAATAGAAGGACTAAGGGCTACACCAACAATTCTTCAACTTGCAGATATTTCTAATGTCAACCCTGATGGGATGATAGAAAACATAGTTGTAACCTTAGATTCTCTAGAGTATCCTGCAGACTTCATGATTTTATCCCCCAAAGTTAGTCTATCTGGTTACCCTGTCATCCTAGGTCGACCATGGTTAACCATAGCTGATGAAAAATAAGTTGTAGATTAGGGAATATGACCATATCAAATGGCCAAACAACAAAGAAATTTGATTTATATCCTCTAGCACAACCATTACTAGATTTGAGCACATCTGTTTGGCCAAATTTAGGGGATGAAGAAGAAGAGTTAAATTTTATAGTACAAATCATGATGTTGCATAGACAATCTTTTCTAAAACTACAAGAGGAAGATTTAGTACTTCAAAGTATCCTCACTAATAGTTGTGTGGTAGAAAAAGATGTATTTGAAAGTTCTGTGATGGAATGTGATAAGAATTATATTTTCTCAAAGAACTTGATATTCTTCATCCACTCTTACTGTGTGAATTAGAAGCAAGTCCAATCTCTGAAGCTGCTATGATAGAGTCCACTACTACTATTGAATTGACTAAAGGTCATAATCTCCATGTTAATCCCAAATTAACACCCACATAGATGGAATAGTTAAAAGAGTTACTTCAAAGGCATGAAAAGGCCTTTGCATGGGACTATAGTGATATGAAAGGGTTGATTCCTACACTATGCACCCATAGGATATAAATCAATGAAGGTTTTCTACCACTCCATCAACCCTAGAGAAGGATAAATCCAAGCCTTAGAGAGATAGTTAAAACTGAATTGCAAAACTTGCTTGATGTTGGTTTTATTTATCCTGTATCTGATAGTAGATGGGTGTCACCCCTAGTCATAGTGCTTAAAAGGGGAGGAAAATGGAGAATTTTTGTAGATTACAAACAATTGAACAAGGCCACCAAAGAGGATCACTTTTATTTACCATTCATAGACCAACTTTTGGACACTCTAGCTAGAAAGAAGTATTTTTCTTTTCTATATGGGTATAATGGTTATAAACAAATCATTATTTCTCCTAAAGATCAAGAAAAAATGATATTTACATGCCCATGGGGTACTTTTGCATACTTTGTTTTACTATTTGGTCTTATGTAATGCTCATGCAACATTCCAATGAGTAGTTATTAACATCTTTGCTGATATATCACATGATTGTATGGAAATATACATGGATGACTTCACAACATTTGGAGGCACTTTTGAGGAAACAATGGTGAATCTTGAAAAGGTTTTGGTAAGGTGTCAAGAACATAATTTGGCACTTAATAGTGAAAAGTGTTTCATGCTCATGTAGGAAGGTGTGGTACTTGGTCATTTCATATTAGCTATAGGAATACAAGTGGATCCAACTAAGATAGAAGTAATTCAAACATTGCCCATACCTACAAAATCAAAAGATGTAAGATCTTTTCTAGGTCATGGTAGATATTATAGACATTTTATAAGAGATTTCAGAAAAATATCTAGTCCCCTATATAAGTTACTCACAAAAGAAGTTGAATTTAGTTGGACATTCGAATGTGATGAAGCCTTCCTGCAGCTTAAGAAACTTCTGACTACAGCACCAGTTTTACAAGGCCCTAATTGGAATTTACCTTTTCATATATATATACAGATGCCTTGGATTATGCCATAGGTGCAGTTCTAGCACAACAATCCCAAAATCTTGAAAATGCAATCTATTATATTAGCAAGAGCCTTCATCGACCATAATTAAACTACATACTGATAGAAAAAGAACTGCTACCAATAGTTTATGCCATGAACAAATTTCAGCATTACATAATTGGATATTCCATATTTGTTCATACTGATCATGTAACAATTAATTATCTCATGAATAAACCTACTATAATGGGTAGATTAGCAAGATGGTTACTATTGTTGCAAGAATTTGATATAACTATTGTTCATAAGCCTGGAAAAGCCAATGTTGTAGCTAATTATTTATCAAGAATACATCATGATGATACTAACACTAATTTGGTAGATGATGCATTTTCGAATGAACATTTATTTCATATTGCTATTCAAACTCCATGGTGTGTAGACATTGTTAATTACATTGTAGTTAATAAAATAACAGAACATTTTTTCGTACAAAGAAAAGAAGTTTCTTGTAGAGAAAAGTTTATGTTTCTCCTAGACAGATAATCTCTTGTTTTACACTAGACCTAATCAAATCATGAGAAGATGTGTGCGAGAAGATGAGACATGATATTCTACATGCATGTCATAATGAACTATGCAAAGGACACTTTGTAGCAAAAAGAATAGCCTTGAAAATTTTGACAAGTGGTTATTATTGGCCTACACTTCACAAAGATGTAGCTAACTATATACAGAATTGTGACAAGTGTCAACAGATGGGCCGACCAACAAGAACAGATGAAATGCCTGCTAACCCTTAGATGGCATCAACACCATTTGACAAATGGGGCATGGACTTCATTGGTCCAATTGATCCTCTATCTAATGGAAAATCCTATATTCTTGTGTGCACTGATTACCTGACAAAATGGGTTGAAGTCAAGGCCATAAAGCATGCTTATGATGAAAAAGTTGTAGAATTTCTATATGAATAATTTTTTACTCGCTATGGTGTACCCAAAGAGCTAGTCATTGACCAAGGTGCACACTTCACCTCTAATCTGATCTTAGAGTTGATGAAATAGTATAACATCAGGCACTGGAAATCTAGTCCTTATCACCCTCAAGCTAATGGACAAGTAGAGGTCAAAAACCATGAACTGGAGAACATTCTAACAAAAATGGTTCATCTACATTGTAGGGATTGGAGCAGTAGATTACAAGAAGTTGTTTGGGCTTACAGAACAACGTGGAAGACTACCACAAGATTCACACCATTTGAGCTCCTATATGGAAAGGTAGCAATCCTCCCCATTAAATTTGAACACAAAAATTTGAGAACTGCAATGGAGCTAGAAATTGAACTTCCTATAGCACAAAGAGAACATCTTCTAAATCTTAAATCTCTAGATAAAATGTGCAAAGCTACTTTGGAATGCACTGAACTTATACAAAAACAAAGGAAGCAATGGCATGGCTCTCATATTATTAGTAAACAATTTCAAGTTGGTGACTGGGCACCACTATATGATTCTAGATTTAAAGATATGCCAAGAAAGCTACAGACAAGATGGCTGGGACTAGATGAAATTAGTCATGTCTTTGATAATGGAGTTGTTCAATTAACTACCATTGATCCAGTACCTTTCAAATTATTAGTCAATGTTCACAGACTCAAATTATATAAATGGCCTCAAGAAAAAGAAGACTTCCTATAGCAATTCTAGTGGACAAATTCAAATACAACTAAGGTAACTCTTCCTGTAGTTGAAGGTGTCAACCTTCTGCTTGCCACTCTTCAACATTAATTTCTTTGTGCATGCTCATAATAAAAAAATTATGTCCACATAAAGTTCACTTTCTCATGAACTTTCTCATTCCATTTCATCTCTTTACCTTCCACCCCTCCACCTCATCTTATTTCTTTACCTTCCATCCACCCACTTCCCACACCATCAATTTCTCATGTTTTCAATAAACCCCATGAGATGTTGACGAATGTTGTCACTGATATCACTTCTACCACCTTTTTGATATGTGCAACAATCATTTAACAGGTATAAGGTTTTCAAATTATAATTCATTTATAGTCCATAGATTTCATTAATTATATTTAATACTGCATTCTTTATATGATGGCAGTGTTATGTCAGTTTTCTACCCCCATACCAAGTCTGACAAGTGTGGACACTTTTCCTTATTTTGTAGGGGGGAGGGAAGGTTACTAAAACCCAATGACTGCATTTATTCATAAAGATTTTTCCAAATCTTCATATTTCCTTAAGTACACAAGTGGCTAAGTATTGTACCCCTTATTTTTGAATAATTTTATTTGCAGGCTATGATGTGACTTCTGTTTAAATTTTAAGTGATTTGAACCCCATTTTTGGACGATTTTAACACACTTCCATGATTTACCCTCATTAAAGCCATATTATTTCTCATAATGAATCATTATGGCATTAATTATCTATTAAATGAAATGTGAAATGGTTTGTAAAACAACAATTAAAGCCTAAATTTGTAAGGGGGAAATAGTGAAGCAGTGTAGACAATAAAGTGTTAAAAATGTGTGGACAATTGCAAAGGAGAGAACTGGTAGAGCATACCATTTTGTTCTCAGACGTAGAAGCTGTGAGGAAGTTTAATGCATGCAGATGGTTAGGGTACTTTTTAAGCTTGACTGCATATGATGAAGTAGACAAGAAATTCACAAGGAAATTTGATAAAGGGGAAAATTCTATATTGGGCTTAATAGTGGTTGCTACAGAGGAACATATAGCAAAAGTAATAGGGTTAACGGTGATAGGAGAACATAATCCCAACACTCATGATGCCAGGTCAGCCAGAGCTCAATTTGTTGTCCAAACTGACCCTCAGATGGACATTACCAAGCAAGGATGTAAGAGAATGTCTCTTCTACCACCATACAATGAACTAGCCATGCACATTATCAAGTATCTTACATGCGGAGGTAGATTCTCATATTTACATGTACATCATTTTAAATTTTTGAGTTGTATAAGGCATAATCATCAAGTTAATGTTCCCAATTTCTTATATAATATGTTGTGTATTAGTGTAGAAGAAACTTAAAAAGGAAAAAAACAATTCCATTACCCATCATGCCCTAATTAAGTTACTTATATAAAGGTCACTTAGGGATGTTTCTCCCCTATCATGGGAAAGAATTTTCCAAGCCAAAACCTTGCAACCCCAGGCTGCCCTTCATGAACAACCTAGTGAGGAAAATGTAGTTCCCACTAATGAACCTATTCAACAGAAGACTCAAGACGCTAAAACCAAAAATGTGCAAAGTAATGTACAAGAAAACATACAAGAAAATGTTCAAGAGACTGTACCTTCACTTGTTCAAGAAATCCGGAAACCTACCTCTAGCTGAACAAAGAGAAAATGAAAAGAAATCTCTATTCCAGTAAAAGAAGAGTCGAACCCTACAATTGTGAGGCAAAAGAGAACTAAGAAGGGTCTTGCAGCAGTTACTCCTACAACAGAGACACCAAAAGGAAAAGGTAGGCAGAAAGCTGCAATATTAAAAGAAACCCCTATAAGAAGGAGTCCTAGAATGAGAAGAGAAATTTCCAAAGAATTCCCCTCATCCAAGCCATCTACTAAAGAATCCCCTATACATATTGTTCCTAACCACTCTCCTCCTCACCTTGAAATTGAAAATATTCCTGAAAAACTTAACGAGGAATGTAGGGTTGAGGTTAATGAAAATCCAAATGATACCCTACTAGACCAACTAGGTACTTAGAGTTGTAGGGATGAAACAATTCCTAAGTAAATTGATCCAAACACTGCCCTAGTTCCCTATAAATCAACATGGTTTATTGATGTTGTAGAACAATTATAGAGGGAATGGAGGAAGAGGAAAAGAAACCATGAGGAAGATAGTGGTTCCATTACTCTATAGAAACTCCTTTTTTAGTTGTTTGGACAACGTATGTTTGCTAAGGCCTTATGGGAAGAGGAGAGGAAAAGAATGAAGAAAGATATAGTGTCTCTGAATGCATAAATTATAGATTTAAAAGAGAATTTGGTGAATCAAAAACAACAAATGGATCATGCCCTTAAATTGGCTGATCAAGCACTTGCCTGTAGACCACCACCACAAGTTTATGCTCTCTATTTAAAAGAAAAATTTCTCTTATTCTAACTCATGCTACCCATTAAGAATCTAAATGTAGAGTTTAAATCAGCATAGGAATTTTATGGCTTATATTAGAATCTGTCATCTTGGCAGCAGAATTTGCTTTGTGAATTATATGTGCATAATTTTGTTATCCCTTCAAAAACCCAATGGAACCCTTTGCTTTATATAGGGGATATAAATTTAAGAGCCTTGATGTCCTAGATGTCTAATGAAGCAAATTATGACAGGAAACTAAATAATTACAGAGACAAGGAAAGGACAAAACCCCTACCATTGAGAGTCAAAAGTAGAAAACCAGAAGAAGTTCTTCGGGACTAGTTTAGGTTAACTTATGGGGATAAGAACAAGGGAGTAAGGGATAGGATCTTCACTGCCAGAGCTAAGGCTTATGTTGATTATGAGAATTTGCCCTACTTTGCTTTCCAGAGAGCTATGAATAGTGCTAGAAGTAGATGGGCCAAATCATCTGAGTCACTTAAAAAGTCAGAGCCACATAGTCCCATCAACTTGGAAGCTACCCTTCATGGAGCTCCAAAGTATTTAGAGCTAGGAAAATAGGCTAGACACGAATTATGGTGCCCACTTACTATGTAACCTCCAATGCTCATGTGGCCTTTATATGACATTAATGCTACATACTTGACAGGCTACATGAGGAAAATAGAAGGGAGGTTTGGGAAAGAACATGAGGATTTTATTACACCTTCAAGAGTAGCATGAAAGGAAGGGTAGAAGTGGGGGAATTCAGGTCACTGACTAGGAAATGCTATGCTTGAGGAAACACATCAATTTACCCAGGGGTAGATGACGAGGCTAAATATTGCCTCTATTTCATGATAGTATTTAGACACTTTGTTAATACTCTATTTCATTTTCATCAAGACATTTGTGGACCTATGTTTACCTAAACCAATGATTAACCTATGGGTAGATAGTATGTCATCTTTTGCCAATATCGTATACATGATGCATTATTTCATATAATTATCAAAATCTGTGTGCTTATATTTGAATTTAATTTGAAAATGCTTATTTGCAATTATCTCTATATTATAACTAACCTATTAGCAATGAAGCTAAAAGATGATTGGAAGAATTCAAAGATGAGCGCCAATAGCATTCAAGCAGAAAAGAATGCTAAGGTGTAGCCACAGTGGAGGAAAGTTGTAATGGTTCCAAAGGACATGACAATGAGTATGGAGGAGATATCAAGACTTATTGCGTTCTCTACATTTATTCCTATGGCAAGCAGATGTTTAGACTTTATTATTCCTGCCTTAAGCCGTTATCTCTTCTTCCCACCTTGAGTTGTTATTTTCCTTCTTTCTCTCCTACAAATTTATAGCTAGGTTATTTACTTTTATGTTAAGAGAATAAGTGTCGATCTCCTATATATAGGAATCAGACCAAGTGTGTTAGTTCAGTGAGAAGAAAGAGTTTATGAGAATAGACTGTTAACTTTTACAATGAGCTGTGTTTTTACAGTTCTATGTGTTATGTAATGAATTTCTGAAATGTAATGAAATAGTTTTTTGCTTCTATCCTGTGTTAATAGTTTAGTTGAAGCTGACCATGGGGCCCAGTTGGAAGGTGGATTAGATTAGGTTAGTATAGATTTATTTCCAAGCATTCTTAGTAATGCAAGTAGAAGTTGTAAGTTCCTCCCTGTAGCATTGCACTTCATGAATGTTTCTACAACATATGTGAGAACAATTATAGTGGATGAACTGAGTTGGAATATTTTTTGGCCTTTCATTGTATTTCCAGTATTCATAGAGTTAAGTGTGTTAGTTTCCCGCAACAATAGTCTAAGTTATTTTCTTGCATTTTACTTTCTTGCAGCATAAGCTTAGTGACTCATTAAGAGACCTAGTGCACATATTATGCCAACCATTTCAAGTATACGTCCCTGGGTTGACAAGATTAAATGCACCTCATAGTGGGAAAAATAGTCCTTAGTTTGAATATATTATTCCTATGCATGGCCCAAAGCATGACTATGATACACCTATTGTGAGGCGGACCATTTACTACCCTCCAAATGCATCAAATGACATTAATTCATGATTATAACCCTTTAGTTTGATTTTGTATGTGTTTTTCTATGATGGGTTTTCGTATTTTGTTTTATGAGTCTTTGGTGGAATTTTCTATTAATTAAGTCTAATTAAAAGATTAAATTATTGATTTAATTTAATGGAAAATTATTATGATAATTTAATATTTAATTATATTTAATTAATTGAGAAATTAATTAAATAAAAAGAATTAAATTTGAAGATAAAAGTTATAAGAATAAATTTAGAACGTGATAATACTTATTTAATTTAATAATAATATATTTAGAGTTCATTTTTAAATAAATGCTAAATAATATTATTGTTTAAGTTAATAAACATTTTATCAATTAAATGTTCAAAAATAAATTAAGAAGTGGAAAAAGGAATTAATTTATGAAAAAGTTTTAAGTTCGCATGGTGCGTGCATGAGATTAAAATATAAGAAATTAATTAAAAAGATAAAACAATTGAATTTAATAAAGATATTTTAATTGCATTAAGTGTGCATGGGATTAAATTTAATAAATTAATTTAATGCGAAGTAAAGTGGAAATTGAATAAAGCTATTTTATAATTTAATTAACGTGCATGAAAAGAAAAAGAAAAGATAAAATAAAAGATAAAGAAAAGTTGATAAAGAGTTGGATTTGGGTGAGCAGAGAGTTCTCTTGGGTGAATGCACAATTAGTGCCCCGATTTTAGGAGAGAACTCCATATCACAATTTGGGGGTTCATTTTTGAAGGACCACAAATTTTGGAAGAGGAAAGGAGTTTTCAAAAAGGAAAAGGTTCTGAGAGGAAGGATTTCTCTACAATCTTCTTGGGTGTAGTGAAATTAGCATCAGTGTCTAGGTAGATGCTTGTGATTATTTGCTCAAATTAATATGCTCTTTTCTTTCTTGTCTTCATCGTGTCTATTAAATGGTTTTCTAGATAATTCTTGTGACGAGTGTATTATATTATGGGATTTTGGTACGTTTTTTAATTCTTTTAGATCCCTTGGCAAGGTGTTACAAAGCCCATGGACATACAGAGAAGAAAGGCCCAAACTTATGTGAACATGCTATAGCCAAGGTAAATCTTTGAAAGATTCAAAACATTGTTGTTATGTGTTTTTTTTTGGAAACGTGAATTGTATGTATGTAATAATTTTAAAGTCATGTGTAATTAGAGACATGTCATTGGGATGTGTAATGTTCTTTAGTGTGTCACTTGACACCTATATTTTCCATGTGTCGATGACATGTCATTTATGGTTTTTGGGCATGAAGTCACTTAACCTAAATTTAATACCCATTAAATATTCAAGTTAAACCCACTTGGGAGAGTGTTAGGATGGGTCACCATCATGTTGGATTTCGAATTCAAACTTGATACAAACTTTAGAAGGCTTAAATGTGGTCCCAAGGTGCCATTTTAGTTGAAATAAGTCACCCACATGATAGTATAACATGTTAGGGGTCTAAATTTCACCATTTAAGTGCCTAGATAAATTTGGAGACCCTCTAAACAATGCATTATTTACCCATTTAGAAAATGGAGTTATCCCATGATGTTACCCTCACTTGCCCACTTGGTCAAAGTTTCATTTTTAGAAGGGACAATAGTGTAAGAGATAGCGGGCTTGATTTTTTTTTCCAAAATTGTGATAGTGGGTGGGATAAAGGTTGAGGCCTTTTTAAGAGGAACTGTGACAAACAAGTGGGGTGTTCACCCAATCTCTATGTTTAGAGACAATTAAGGTATTGGAGAGGGGGAAGTTAAGGAAAATGGAGCTCTACAACAACTTTCATTTTCCATTAGCTTGGGCCAAGGTAGGTGCTTCATGCCATAACTCTCCCATTGAATTTTGCATATTGATGTCATATTTATGTTCATGATGGGATGTAAACAATGTATTTAATGTTTTATTTTTTTGTGTTGCATCAATGTGTAGGAATTAGTGCATTTTTTCTTCTTTTGGTTATCTATTTGTTGCTTGAATTTTGTTCTTGGGGTGTGAAGGCTTCGCTCACCCTTGGGAGGGAAGAAAATTCTTGGGTGAAGGGTTATTTGGGCTCAACAATGTAGTTGAGAAACTCTTCTCTTGGAGAAGAGGTATATTTCATGGAGTATGGGCTCCATTTAAGCCATAGTCATTGGTATTGTGTTATGGGAGGAATAAGGGGACTTATGTAAAAAGAAGAATGTTTTGAGATAGCCTTGTTAAGGCATGCTGTATTTCAAATTTTGTGATTATATTGATATGGCATTCTCCTCTTGGATTTTTTGTTTTGTGTTGTTCAATGCATTAGTAAGCTTGTTTGATTATTACCCATTTGAGTCTTGGTTACCCTAGCTCGAGGGTGGCCTTTGGAAAGGCTTATGGTTGAGAGGTGAGCTTCCCATGTGGACATATGTGAGTTTTAATTGTAGGTCATTTATGAAGCTTTGAAGCTTGGGAGAAAAAAGTTTAGTTGCTATTTCTATTTGTACAAGAGAAGCCACAATCATTATATTGTTAAATGTAAAAGGGAGAGGCTCCCATTGTGTAGCCGCATTTAGTGTTTGTTGAGTAGTTGTTTATGTTATGCAAAAAAAATGTAGTAGAGAAACATGTTATTCTTTTACTGAAAGTGTAGTTGCAGATTCATGAAAAATAATAATGATATATTGATATTCCATCTTAATGAAATTGTGTAGTTGAAGATTCACTATTGAAATATTGGTGGCTTCATTGTGACAACTATTGTAATATGTTTTCATAGTGTAATACCTACCCCTAGTTTATTTTTCATGTTTGATTGTCAAATTCTTTTAGGCCAACTTTATGGTTATGTTTTATGATTAGTGGTACTTGGTTACATTATTTGATTGGATGTTATTTCATACTCAGTTATATATTTGATGAGCTACTTGATACTCAGTTGTTTCATGCATTCATGATTATTCTTTTGATGATGATGTTTATAGTGATTTTAATTATTTCATGATGATAACTAGATGAATGATTTATATGCAGTTTCTATGGATACTTACCCCATCATTGCATGTGTATGGTGTACATGTGTGATTTACTTTATGTTTGACATTTGTGATGTGGTTGAGGGAGGAAATCATAGTCACCTAAGCTAGTCAAGATCTACATGATGCACCACTCCCCACCATTGCTTGTTTAGTTTATATTTATATGTATATGTACATGCTTGACTTTTATGTAGATTGCAGGTACTAGGCATCGACTTCCTTGAATTGCCAGGGTGAGTGTACCCTATCACAATATCTGAATGGTAAAAGAGGGGAGATAGTTCCTTAGTCCATATCCTAACCCTAAGCCAATTGTCCTAGAAAGTAGGACAAGTATCTAAGCTATTTACAGTTCTTAATTAGTGAAGTGACGTGAATTTGAGATTTTGACCGTTGAGTTTGATTTAGTACTTTGTCTTTAAAATGAGTTTTCTAATTTAGATTGTGGGTCTATTATGATTTTTAGTTATAATTAAATCAAATTAAGAGAGTATTAAATGATTTAATTTAACAAAGACTTTATAAAGAAAAATCAAGTTTTAATTATATTTAATTAATTGAGAAATTAATTAAATAGAAGAATTAAATTTAAAAGATTTAATTAAAGTTCTAATTTTGGCATAATTATTTATATTTAATTTAATAATAATTAATTTAGGAGTTTCATTTTAATAATAAACTATAAATATTAGTTATTAGTTAAATTAATAAATATATTATTAAAGACATCATATGATTTAATAAAAGAGAGAGAGAGAGAGAATAAATTTAATAAAGTTTATTTTAATTAAAATGCAAAAAGTTTACAAATGAAATTAAAATAAGTTAAATTATTAATGAAAAAGGTTTGCATGATTGTTAAAAGACAATGAAACCCTAAAGGGAGAAAGCTCTTTATTAAGAAATTAGAGCTCATTTCTCTACACAGGTTTGGAGGAGTAAATTTTGAGAAAAAGGATATTCGAGAAGATGATAATTCTTGCGAGTTTTGAGCATTCATCTAGTTAACATCAGATCGAGGTAGAATCTTGTTGAGATTTGCATTGTAATTTCTCTTCGAATTTCCTCTATCTTCTCCATGTTTGTTATAGATCTATTTTCAAAAATAATTATGGTTTAAACCCTTGTTGCTAAAATTTACTATTCTTCATTTTTTGAAAAACATCAG
The DNA here is from genome assembly GCA_028749045.1 of Cupressus sempervirens. Lineage (NCBI taxonomy): Eukaryota > Viridiplantae > Streptophyta > Pinopsida > Cupressales > Cupressaceae > Cupressus > Cupressus sempervirens. The sequence continues at coordinate 648,546,629 of CM053789.1, read as the reverse complement.
CGAATGAAATCAAATTGGAAACCCTAGTTTCAAAAATTCTTGTTTTTGTAATTAGATTCTTTTAAGAAAAAACTTATGAAATCGAGATGGGGGTTTGGAAAAGAAAACTAGATATAATTTATTTTTTGATTACTTAATTTTGGTTGCTAGATATTAGACCTATATTGGAATTTTATCAAAAAAAAATGTAATAATATAATTACCATAATAATTAATAATTAATAATTACTATGATAACTATATTATAAAAAAAAAATTTTATGTGGGGGCATGTATTTATTTGATTTAAGTAAAATAAAAATATAATAATGATGGGCAAGGGCCACCATCCCCCACCCCCTTCCTTCTTTCTCCCTCCTAGCCGATGGCTCATGGCTTCCTAAGTAGGTTGTGATTGCCTAATCAAATCATTGTTGCCTAAGGCAAACTGCAACTGCCTAAGTAATCCGGGACTGCATTGTGTAGACTACATCCCTTGTGGGTAGGTTGGGTTATTTTATTTAGTTTTTATTTATTTATTAATTTTTTGTATGTTATTAAATATATTAATTATTAGATGTGTTTTTAATATAATTTAATATAATTTATTATTATTATTATTAAATTGATAATTGTCATTATTAATAAATCTTATTTATTAGCAATTTAATAATAATATTATTAATTTAATAATTATATTAGATTTTAATAATTGTTAAATTAGAGATTCTTGTTTTTAGTTATTATTAAAATATGAATTTATGTTAAATTGATAATTGTAAATTCTGATTTTTAATTAAGAAAATTTATTTATAAAATTTGGATTTTATTTTTAAAAGGTATTTCTCTTTATATGAAATGAGCTTTATATTAAGGTGATTTTAATGGATCATTCAATCTTTTGAGATACTTGTAACTCGAAAACCTTAATCTAAAGTGATACTTTGAAAATGGAAAACTTGAACCCAATTGTGAAAATTGAACTGTTATGTTTCAAAACCAAAAAAATTATGAAATTATATTTGTTATATACTTGATGTGATGTATGGTTTACGAGTGTTGGGTTTGGGTTTGACTTAGTACGTTGACCTATTTTGGATGTTTACTAGAGGCCTGGGAGTTACTATTTTATGATGATATATGAGATGTCGTGGTTTATGTTTTAATCTTTGAGATATGGTTTAGTGTTTTTTATTTGGTTACAATCTTTTATTCCCAACCATTGTGATGTACTCACATAATTCTATGATGAGTTTTGATCTATTATTTGCTAGTTCTTTCCAATTTCTTGTATAGAACTGAGGTGAAAATTGTGCTTTCTTGGTGTAACCTTTGAGTTTCAATCAATTATCTTTTGGTGCATTCCAATTACTTGTATAGGATTGAGGCAAATATTGTGATTTTATTATTGGAAGCTTTGAGTTTTGATTAGTTATATTTTGGTTCTTTCTAGTTGCTTGTATAGGACTGAGGTGAATATTGTGATTTTCTTATTTTAACCTTTGAGTTTCAATCAATTATCTTTTGGTTATTTCTAGTTGCTTGTATAGGACTGAGGTGAATATTGTGAATTTATAACTTGTAATTTTTATGTGCTTAGGGTAGGTTATCTATGTGTATGTTGGGAAGTGGCTTGCAATGGAGGCCTGAGCCCTAAAGAGGTTGCCTGGGTTACCCATTGTAAGGTGTATTAATAAGTGGTAACATTTCATTAAATGGGTAAAAATAAATTAATAAGATTTAGTTTTTTACCTTGCCCATGTCTTGAGTGCTAGTACATGCTAGGATGGGAGTAAAAAGGATGCTTGCTTGTAACCTTGCATCATTAGTATACATTATCTATATGAGAGGATATTAATGTCACATAGAGTCAATAGGGGGCCAGAGTTTAGAGAGGCTCCTAGGGTAACCTTAGAGTTGCCTCATGCAATGAAACTTGTCCACTTACATAGTAGATTTCCTACGTATCTTTGTTGCCTCTGGGTTTAGATGTTATTTGTGTCTTGGTACCTTTGAGATAGATTGCTATTAGATTTTTTCCTTGGCCTAGATGTTGGTTATGACTATTGGAATTGATATCCATATGGGACTTAAGATTATCTCCTCAACATGGTGGGAGTAGGCCATTTAGGTTCCATGAGGTTGGGTGGTGGTGTTTCTCATACCATTGAGATCTGACAGTTGGATGTACTTGTGTAGTTGTTCCTTTAATTTTGATATTGTGTTTTTGTTGGATGGTTATATTCTATTGTATTGTACTTGATTATTTGTAGATCTTATGAGATGATGTATTTATTCATGATGTATATTTTTTTAGATTTTCATACCCTATGATTTGTACAATGGATGATTATGGATTATGGTTATGCTATGTGGCATCTTATGTAATTCTATATTATTTAATTAGATTCCTACTTGTGGTTATTCTATAATGTGGATTTTTTTATGTATCAGATTTAGTATTAATAAAACTTATGTATGTGATTCAATGTCATGGAACCCTTAAGAGATGTAATTTGATTATGGATTTGTTGTATGTATGTGAGTTATTTCTTCCACTATATTATCTCTTATTGTTTTAATCTTTCAAAAAAAATGTTTGGAAAACTTAGTGACACTTTAGATTATTTTCTTTTGGGTTCCTTGGTGGGCTATTACACATAGTAATGGAAAGAGAATAGTATACACTATGGTATAATTAAATTGATAAATAGAATAGATATAAAGTTATTCTTGCTAGAAAGGAAAATGTAGTCTATTTTCATTATAGAAAAAAAATTATGTTTTGTAACTAAGAATGTAAAGTGAAATTTAGAATCAAAATTATGTTTTGTAAAGGTATTCTATTTCTATTTAACACTTTCTTCTATTACTATTTAACATTCTATTTTTAAATGGTGAATTCATTTAAGTTCCTAAATATGTAACACCTAGCTACAGTGTAGATTGGTGAATTCAATAAATAAATTATAAATAATTTAGTGTTTTCGGTTGTTAGAATTTTAGGCATAACAAGATGACTATTAAAGGAGGAGACAAAATAGTATTAGGTTGAAAGTTTTAAAGTAAGAGGCTCAAAATGACGATATTTAGAACCCCACCCAAATAGAATGTGAGCTTTGAATCCACAGAGATGGAGATCAAACCCACCAAGAAGTGGAAAATTAAAAAGATGCACCCTAGCTTTGGAAGTAAAGACAATCCTAGCCCATCCCATATCTCTTATACCCTTGAAGGTAATGTTAATCTTAGATTGGTTTTGAAAAGGTAGTGACAAAACACTTAGTCATTCTTTAGCAGTATTACAGTGCATGAAGTCCATCTCGTGTTTGCAGTCTATACCTTGTTTATTTTGATTCGAGAGATACTTGTACTCTTGTTATTATTTCTGCATTTGAGATGACCTAAGTGTCATATGTTATACATTGATTTCAGTAGCATAGACACTATACTTCTATGTTGTGCAGTTGATCATATTTGCATATTGATGCCATTTTGAGATGACAATATGTTTTATAATGATATCTAGTTATTTCATATTTGGACATATCTATGAATTGGTTATATCTTGGATTTAATACTTTCGTTATCTACTTCATTTTTGCTTCATTATGCTTTAAGAAAACATGAGTGATGTAAATGGATTATTTTAGTGTAATGGAATAATTGGTTAGATTAGATATTTAATTCATTTATTGCTTTGGCTATGCTATTATATGCAATTGCACTTGATCATGTGTTTTAGTGTGTAGGATTTATATCTCTAATAGTGACACATGGAGTTAGTGATTCAGTTGCTCATATTTACCAATGTCATCCTTGTATGGTTGACATAGCTTATTTAAATTTTTATATTAAACCTTCTGGTGATTTAATAAATTTGGATTCATCTGCATTATGCGACTAGACCTGTGAATGTGTTTGTGCATTTAGAGGTTTGCATTGTTGCAAAGGTTGTTAAGGAATTTCTATGATTTTGGGTTTTTGGACTCTATTTTTAATTAATTTTAATTTTTGATAGCTTTTCCATAGATGAATTCTAATTAATTGGTATAGCCTATTTTCATTTGGGTTGATTTGGGGTCTAACTAGTTTAACTGGTTACTCACCCTAAATGATTATTCACTCAAAAAGTGAATAAGTATTGAAAGAGGAAATTCATTCCTCACTTCTCACTTTTGGAAATTGAGAATTTGAGAGCTTTTTCCAAAATCCTCTTTTGGAGGATTATGTTTCTATTCATTGTGAGAGCTATGGGCATGGGATCTTCGCAATGTAAGTCTCATTGGATCTAGCTTGGGGAGACCTTCCTTTGCCATGATTTTTGGCAACCTCTATGGTTTATTTATTTTATTGTGTTGTTTCCTATTTCTACCCCTTTTGCTATTAGGTAGGGCTCTCCCATTTTTGTGTTTTAGCTTTATTTTTCGTAGTTGTGTGTTAGGAGGCTGAGGACTAGTGTTCCCCTCCATTTCTATTTCCTGGTTCTACCCAATTGGTTGGGTATGAAAATTTTCCCCATTTTAGGGATGAGGGTTTAGGGTTTTGTACCATTATGCTGGTCATTTTTTCATACGGTGTTCAAACCTAAATTTCATTAGATTTTCGTGGTACCCAAAGACCAAATGGGTTTCAATTTTGAAGTTTTCTAGTTTTGGGGGTTTTACTTCATTTTGTGTGCCACCCTATTTTCTCAATTTTCTTGGCATGATGTTGGTCATGGTCTTGAATCATTCGTACGATGTTAGTCAAATCATTGTTGTGCTTTTATGTTGCATTGGGATGTGTGGCACATCCATGCTCCTGAGTCTATTTTCGGTTGAGCATTATTATTGCATTATGTTCTCATCTAGACCTTGCATTATGATCTTTGTGATAGTGGTTTGCTAAACATGAACATTTATGCATGCATTTGTTAGGTGACTTGCAAGGACCAATCTTCTGTAGTACTTCTGGGAGTTATGATGATTTGGGGTTGGGTTTGGAATAAACATGCCTACGGGCACTCATCGTTGGATGAGCATGGGTAGGGTAGGGTAGCACCATGGAGGAGGCTTCTATTTCCATAGCCTAGTGACTATTTCCCAAGGGTTATCTTGCAGAAGTTTTAAGTAAGTGATAACTACATAAAATATTGCGTGGTAATAAAACTTAAGATAATAAAATGTTTAATCCAAGTGTGTTCCATTGTGAAGTTGAGTATTACAATCCAAGCTTGGGCTTTTCAATGCCAAGAAACTCTCCATGTTGTTAGCCCCTACATAGTAACCCGTTGAGTCTCTAACCAGGACCTGTAGTACTTGTATTGTCTCATGTTCTTGTTTTAAGCCATCATTACTGTCTAGCTTGTGTGATAGCCTTTAACATTTTCTTTATGTGTTTTTTTTGTTGGATCATTATCTCCATCAACACAATGAGAGTGGGCCTATGGGTTCCATGTGGTTAAGAGGCATAGCTATCTATACCACTACTAGGGACCAATGTATAGAGATGGTCTATTGTTTGATGTTTGCACTTGGTATTTCAAGTTCTAGAGTATGCTTTCTTGTAATTCATGCTTTCATTGGAATGCTTGGATATCATGTTTAGATGATGTTATTTTATTTGACACATTCCTATATTATGATGTTTAATATATGATTAAATGGTGTGATTTTCTTAGTTGTATTATCTTTTTTCTTATTGGATTAGCATGTTAGATTTCCTATTCTTATGATGTTATTACACTTTAGTAGTGACATCCTTATAATATAGCTCCAAATATCTAGTTGGTAGTTTGAAATGTTATGCACAAGAGATGGCTAGGACCTTTGAGGTCTCATGATGCTATTATGGTTGGGAGGAACCACACACTTAGCTTTGTTGTTTAAGCTCATTGTGATCTTACTTTTAGGTCATTTCCTTTACTTTTATGTTTAGATGGTTAGATTCAATTCCCATCTTTCAGTTTTTTTGTTTGAGTGTCTACGCCTTGATGGTGGATCCAATACTCCTTGGTGTGGAGGTTCTGATTCATTGTTTTACTCCTAGGTTTGTCCTTGGAGCATTTGTTTCTTTTCCTGGGTGATAATGTGTTAGCATCAGGCAATACTTATAAAGTATCATGCTCCAAAAGAAGAAGAATTGTGTGATACTAGAAAGTATCACATGCCCTTAGGATAACTATCATGTGATACTTGAAAGTATCGCACACCCTTTGAGAAACCATTGTATGACACTTATAAAGTGTTGCATGACCTAAGGATAAGAAGTATCACTCAGACCATGAAAGTATCACATGGATTCTTGAGAATTGTTGTATGATACTATAAAGTGTTGCACAACACTGCATGAAAGTGTCACTTGGGTCTTAGGAAAACCTATTCAGGTGGATAACGAGCACTTCTCAATTTGCCCAAAATTTTTTGGGAAGTGTTTTGACTACTCTCTATGGTGTTCTTGAATCCTTGGTTTTGGATTTTGAATTTGGAATGTTTTGGTTTCAAAATTATTTATGTCCTTTCATGGTTGTTTTTAGTTAGTAGTGGTGTTTGGAGATCCATTGGTGTTTGGGTGTCTATTCAGTCTTCCATTGCAATCTTTGTAATCCCTCTAGGATGTTGTCATGTGCATTCATACTTGTTTAAAAAAAGAAAAATTTCCTTGGCTTATATTTATCCTTGTTCCAAGGATCTTTGGGTGAGGCATTACATCTAGTATTAGAGCTCATGTTGCAACATTGAGATTTCTATGTTATGCTTCCCTTGTGTTATTATTTTCTATGTTTATGTTATTATCTTATGTTTGTTATTTGATGTCTCATTGTGGTTCATGCTTATGAATCTATGCTTGTGACATTAGTTTCTAATCCTTATCTTGTGATTCCTTAGTGATGCCTCTTGCACATAGACTTGGTGGTTAGGGTGATAACCGATAGAATAACCATGAAGAGGAACATCAGGATGGGGACGGAGAATAGGACAATAATGAACAAGGTAGCATTGGGGCATTGTTGCCATGATACAAGAGATTTTAGCTTGGTTGGGACCTCATGTAGAAGAAAAACAACATGACAATGGTCGAGAAGAGGAATCTCATCATGGAGATTCCCATAAGTCTGACCATAGAGAAGAGGAGTGTGATCATGAGTGTGAATGTTCTCATAAATCACCTAGCAATAGAGGGCATCAATGGAGGGGCCATGGTTAGAATGATAATGATGACTTCATCCAAGTAGAGATGATGTGTGAACTTCAAAGGTCCAAACCACCAGTATTTGATGGCCATGGGACAAGGCTCAAGGCAAAGGCCTAGTTACTGGATATGGGGCCTTGCTTCTCCCTTATATCTTACAAGAGCAATGTAAAGGCTCATTGTGCTATTACACATTTGGGAGAACATGGTTCTATTTGGTGGGATATGGAGAGGGAGAAGCTTCATATTGACGTGGCAGATCTCACTTGGGAGATCTTTGAGGAGAGGTTCAAGGAGAAATTCCTTTCTCAGTGGAATATGAGCTCATCTAGGGGAATATGATAGTGGACCAATATGAAAAGTGTTTTCCATGTTTGAGGCAATATTTGAGTTACTGTCATGATGAGAACTCCTCAACCAACATTTTGTTATGGGCCTTGGGGTCTCTATCATTGAAGATGTTCAAGTTCATCAATTGAGGACACTTTCACTTCCCGTAGAGAAGAAAAGAATTCTAGAGAGTAATGTGGCTAGGGGGTTTAGTGGTAAATCTGGTTCTTAGAACCAAAGTACATGGAACTCAAGATAGGATGCACAATTCACTCAATCCTCGAGAAGGGGAAAAGCCCAGTCAACACCCTCTCAGGGTGGATATCATTGCGGGAATCAGAAATAAGGGTTTTGGACCAAGGGTGGACATTCTTTAGGTAACTCAGGAAGAAAGGAGATGACCAAAGCTGTGGATAGATATCTCAACAGGATAGCACTCCTTAGAGCAGTCAACAAAACTCTAGCAAGGGTAGTGCAACATATTCTAGTACTACTTATGGTGGTCATAGGACTGGATCCAAATTTGGGGGAAACTATTATTCTTATGGTCAACCTGACCATAAAGCTTTGGGATACCCTATTAAAGTATCTACAAGATTCAATAGAAGTGCAACTAGATTGAAGCCTATTGTGGGAGATATAGGAAGGAATTATCGAGTCTTTGTGACAGTGGATGATGATCAAGATGAACATCAAGGTACAGTAGTCAAGGCTATAGATATGTTACATGGTATTTCATCTTCATTTTTGTTCAACTAGGTGGTTCAAATTCTTTTATTTCACCATATCTTGTTCAGTGATGTGAGCTAGTGGCAACACGTTAGGTCGATAGGTGGTAGGTTGAGTTAGCCATAGGATCCAAAGTGGTTGTAGACTCCTTGGTCAATGGTTGTAGTTTGAACTTGGGTACCTTCACCACCACTATGGATCTTCGCATCCTACCTCTAGGATTGTATGACATTGTGTTGGGCATGGATTGGTTAGCCACCCATCAAGCAAATATAGATTACCATTATAAGACCTACAATATGTTGATGACATAGATGAGAAGGTGGAATTGTTAGAAGTCCAAAGACCAGTATCACTTTGGATGATCTCAACTAATCAACTAAAGCAGAGTGCGTGTAAGGGTTGTTAGATGTATGTTGTTTTGATCAGTGATCTTGAGGAAACCGAGAGCCTTATGATGACACTTGATGATCACCCACTACCTTATGTGTATGCAGATGTGTTTGCTAATGAGATACTTGGTATGCCACAAAAGCATGACATTAACTTTTGGATTGATGTTGTATGAAGAGCGAAGCTTATTTCATGAGCTCCTTACCTCATGACTACTCAGGAGTTGAGCAAGATCAATTTTAACTTGGAAGAATTGTTGGCCAAGGTCCATTTTCATCCTAGTGTATCCTCATGGGATGCACCACTCATCTTTGTGAAGAAGAAAGATGGATCATTGCAATTATGCATTGACTATCAACAATTGAATAAGGTGACGGTGAAGAACCGATATCCTTTATCGAGGATGGATGACTTGTTTGATCAAATGAAGGGAGTGCAAGTGTTCTTAAAGATCGATCTTAAGTCAAGATACCATAAGCTTTGTATCTAGGAGGCTGACATTCATCAAATAGCTTTTCATACACAATATGAGCATTATGAGTTGACAGTTGTACCCTTTGGGTTAACCAATGTGCCATTAGTGTTCATGAGTTTGATGAATTAAGTATTTTGCATGTACCTCAATCGGTATGTCATTGTGTTTTATGATAACATATTGATCTATTCGAAGACTATGGAGGGTCATGAAGTCTATTTACACCAAATTTGTAGTGCTTAGAAACCATCGGTTATATAGAAACCTAGGTAAATGTGAATTCTTATAGTTGGAGGTGAAGTACTTGGGGCATATCATCACTCATGATGGTATTGTAGTAAATCCAGAGAAAATTTAACATATCATGGACTAGTTAGTACCCACTAATATTTCTAAAGTTTTTAGTTTTATGGGCTTGGTGGGTTATTACTATTGCTTCATGAAGGATTTCTCACAAGTGAGTTATCCCATCACCTCTCTTCAGCAGAAAGGGAAGAAGTATGTTTGGTCAGACTAGTGTGAGATAATATTTAATTCACTTAAGGAGTGTTTGACCAATGCACCAGTCCTTGCAATGCCTAATCCTATAGGTGATTTTATGGTTTACACAAATGCTTTGTTGGAAGGTGTGGGTGCAGTGTTGATGCGAGATGGTCAAGTGATTTCTTATGAATCTAGAAAACTCAAGGAACTTGCGGCCATGGTGCATGCTCTTGATCATTGGAGGTATTTCCTTTAGTGACACAAGTTTGAGTTGTGTAGTGATCATAAGAGATTGCAGTATATCTTTACTTAGCCAAACATGAATGCATGACAGTGTCGCTGGATGGAATTCCTATGTGAATATGATGTTGATGTTCATTACATTAAAGGGAAAGAAAATGTCGTTGCAGATGCTTTGAGTAAGAGGCAACATGAGATATCAATTTCATCATTGGGAGTGGATTTGGGAGCCTGTATCTTGGAGGCTTTTCCTATTGACACTTGGTATCAAGAGGTGGGGGTAGAGAACAATTTCGAGTGTACCCTTGAGGGGAGGTTTTTATGTTATTTTATCAAGTCTGATGGACTGCTATGGTACTTGGTGCAATAATATGTACTAGTATCTAGTGATCATCATACCTTGGTTTTGTCAAAAGCACATCATACATTGTATTCTATAGATCCTGATGTCAAGAAGATGCATGTCAATCTTAAGCAGTTGTACTTTTAGGCAAGGATGAGGTGATGTTGCTGATTTTGTTTCTCGATGTCTTGAGTGCCATAGAGTGAAGGTAGAGCATCAACATCTGGTGGGTCTTTTTTAGTTGCATGCTATTCCAGAGTGGAAATGGGATATGATATCTATTGATTTTATCATAGTGTTGCCTATGTCATTATGATGAGATGATTGTATTATGGTGACAGTGGACAAGTTGTCCAAGGTAGCACATTTTTCACCCATGAGAACATCCTACACAGCTTCTTTTGTAGCGCGTGTTTTCTTGGAGGATATTGTTCATTAGCATGAGATCCCTCATTAGATTATTTTAGATAGATATCCAGTGTTCACTTTAGCACTGTGGATGTCTCTCCAACATTCTTTGGGCATGCAACTCATTTTTAGTTCAGCTTATCACCCTGAGACTGATGGTTCGACTAAGAGAGTGAACTAGGTTCTGGAAGATATGCTTCACATTTATGTTATGGATAGGTAGCTGAAGTGGGAGGATTATTTATGCCTTGTTGAGTTTGCATATAATAATAGGTATCATAGTTCTCTTGGCATGTCACCTTTTTAGGCCTTGTATGGTAGACTATACCGCACCCCCTTGAGTTGGGATCATTTAGAGGACCGAGTACTCTTGGGTCAAGAGATGCTTTTGGATATGGAGTAGTAGGTTATTGATAGTAGAGAACATTTGGCTACTCCACAGGATAGGAAGAACAAGTATCAAATGCCCATAGGTTGGATCATCACTTTTCTATTGGTGACATGGTGTTTTTGATAGTGCGTTTGAGGAAGAGCCCCATCTATTATGGGAAAGACTCTAAGTTGGCACTACATTTTTTCAAACCATTTGAGATCCTTAAGAGGATCTATCCTATTGCTTATTGACTAGCATTTCCACCTAGCCTATCGTGCATCCATGATGTTTTCCATATTTTTGTATTGAGGTAGCATTTCCACCTAGCCTATCGTGCAGGTAAGGGTCCAATGGGACCCAAGTGATGAGACCTTTTCTACTTGGGAAGATGCTACACGATTAAGAGGATTGTACCTTATTTATTTTGATTCGAGAGATACTTGTACTATTGTTGTTATTTTTGCATTTGTGATGACCTAACGGTCATATGTTATACTTTGATTTCAGTATCATAGATGCTATACTACTATTCTATGTAGTTGATGATATTTGCAAGTTGATGTCATTTTGAGATGACAATATGTTTTATGATGATATCTAATTATCTAGTTTTTGGACATATCTCTGATTTGGTTATATGTTGAATTTAATGCTTTGGTTATTTACTTCATTCTTGCTTCATCATGCTTTATGTGAACACGAGTGATGTAAATGATTTATTTTAGTATAATGGAAAAAATGGTTAAATTAGGTATTCAATGCATTTATTGCTTCAGCTATGTTATTATATGCAATTGCACTTGATCATGTGTCTTAGTGTGTACGATTTATATCTCTGGTAGTGGCATATGGAGTTAGTGATTCAAATATTCATATTTAACAATGTCATCCCTACATGGTTGTTGTATCTTATTTAAATGTTTAAATTAAACCTTTTGGTGATTTAATAAATTTGGACTTATCTGCATTATGTGACTAGACCTATGAATGTGTCTGTACATTTAGAGGTTCACATTGTCGTAGAGGTTGTTAAAGAATTTATGTGATTTTGGGTTTTTTGGCTTTATTTTTAATTAATTTTAATTTCTGGTAGCTTTTCTATAGATGAATTCTAATTACTTGGAATAGCTTATTCTCATTTGAGTTGATTTGGGGTCTAACTAGTTTCACTAGTTACTCACCCTAATCGATTATTCACTCGAAAAGTGAATAAGTATTGAAAGAGGAAATTAATTCCTCACTTCTCACTTTTGGGAATTGAGAAATTAAGAGCTTTTTCCAAAATCCTCTTCTAGAGGATTATGTTTTTGTTCATTGTGAGAGCTATAGGCATTGGATCTTTGCTAGTTCAATCTTGTTGGGTCCAGCTTGGGGAGACCTTAGTTTTTCTTGATTTTTGGTAGCTTCTATGGGTTATTTATTTTAATGTGTTGTTTCCTATTTCTGCCCCTTTTTCTGTTAGGTAGGGTTCTCTCATTTTTGTGTTTTATCTTTGTTTCTAGTTATGTTTCTAGTAGCTATGTGTTAGGAGGCTGAGAACTAGTGTCCCCCTCTATTTATGTTTGTTGTTCCTACCTAGTTGGTTGGGTATGAACATTTTCCATATTTTTGGGATGAGGGTTTGGGGTTTCACACTGTTATACTAGCTATTTTTTCATACAAAGTCTGAACTTGAATGTTATTGGATATTCATGGCTTTTGTACCCAAAGGCCAAGCATATTTTAATTTTAAAGTTTTCTAGTTTTGGGGTTTTTACCTCATTTTGTGTGTCGCCCTACTTTCTCAGGTTATCTTGGCATGATGTTGGTTGTGGACTTGGATCATCCATAGGGTGTTAGTCAGATCATTGTTGCACTTTTATATTACATTGGGATTTGTGTCACATTCATCCTCTCAAGTCTATTTTTGACTAAGTGTTATTTTTGCATTGTGTTCTCATCTAGTACTTGTATTTTGAACTTCATGATGGTGGTGTACCACACACGAGCACATGCACGTGCATTTTTTGGGTGACTTGCGAGGCTTGATCCTCTGTGGTATGTCTAGGAGTTATGATCATTTGTGGTTAGGTTGGAAATATGCATTCCTATGGGAACTCATCATTGCATGAGCATGGGTAGGGTAGGGTAGCACCATGGAGGGGGCTTCTATTTTCATACCTCGATGACTATTTCCTAAGGGTTGGCTTATAGAAGTTATAAGTAAGTGATAACTAAATAAAACGCTGGGTGGTAATAAAACTTAAGATAATAAAATATTTAGTTTGAGCACCTTCTGTTGAAAAGTTGAGTATTATGATCCAAGCTTAGGCTTTTTGATGCCACATGAATCTCCATGTTGTCAACCCCTACATAGTAACCGATTGAGTCTTTGACTAGCACTTGCAGTACTTGCATTGTCTCATGTTCTTGGTTTCAATAATCATTACTGTCTAGCATGTGTGATAGCCATGAATGTTTTGTTTATGTGTGTTTATGGTTGGATCATTATCTCCATCAACATGGTGGGAGTGGACCTATGGGTTCCACATGGTTGGGAAGCATAGCTACCTATACCACTACTGGGGACCGATGTACATAGACGATCTATTGTTCCAGTGTGACCATTGCTTGATGTTTGCACTTGGTACTTAAGGTTCCAAAGAATGCTTTCTTGTGATCTATGCTTTCATTGGAATGCTTGGATATCATGTTTAGATGATGTTAGATTATTTGACGCATTCCTATATTATGATGTTTAGCATATGATTAGATGATGTGATTTTCTTAGTTGGATTATCTTTTTCTTATTGGATTAGCATATTATATTTCCTACTCTTATGATGTTATTATGCTTTAGTAGTGATATCCTTATAAGATAGCTCCAACTATCTAGTTAGCAGTTTGGGATGTTATGCATGGGGGATGGCTAGGATCTTTGAGGTCTCATGATGCTATTATGTTTGGGAGGAACCATGCAATTGGTTTTGTTGTTTAAGCTCATTGTGATGATGTTTCCAATTCATTTCCTTCACTACTATGTTTAGATGGTTAGATTTAGTTTCAATCTTTTAGTTGTTTTGTTCAAGTGTCTATGCCTCCATGGTGGATCCAGTACTCCCTAGTGTGGAGGTTTTGATTCCTTGGAGTATTTCTTGCTTTTTGTGGGTGACAATGTGTTAGCATTGGGAAATATTTATAAAGTATCGTGTGCCCAAAGAAGAAGGATTGTGTGATACTAGAAATTATCAAATGCCCTTAGGAAAACAATGACGCAATAATTGAAAGTATCACATGACCTTTTAGAAACCATCGTATGATACTTATGAAATATCACATGGTCTTAGGAGAAGTGTCACCCAAAGCATGAAAGTATCACATGGCTTCTTGAGAAATGTTACACAATATTGGAAAATGTCATACAATGTTGCATGAAAGTGTCACCTGGGTCTTAGGAAAACTTGTCCAGGTGGACAACATGCACATTTCGGTTTGTTAAAATTTTTTGGAGGTGTTTTTACTACCCTCTATAGTGTTCTTGAATCCCTTGATTTTGGATTTTGAATTTAGAATATTTCAGATTTGAAATCATTTATGTCCTTCCGTGGTTTGTTGTTTTTGGTCAATAGTGGTGTTTGGAGATCCGTTGGTGTTTGGATGTTTGTTTAGTATTTTGTTGTGGTATTTGTGATCCCTATATGATGTTGTCCTATGCATTCATACTTTTAAAAAAAAATTACCTTGGCTTATATTTATCCTTGCTCCAAGGATCTCTGGGCGGGGCATTGTAGTGCAAGCCGATTAATCAAAGCAAACCAAGCAATCAATGTGAGTTGAGTGATCAAAGCATTTCGTGCATAAGCTTCTAGATAATACATGCCAAGCAATATGCCTAGTTAGTGTTGAGAACTAGTATGTGTCGAGTAGATAGTATGTGCCAAGCCTGTCTATACATGTTGAGTGATTTAGGTGTTGAGTAAATAGTGTCTATCAAGCTATTCATAAGCCAAGTTACAACATTAGGAGCATAGTGAGGGCTGAGCACTAATCTTTAGATGTTGAGTGAACATTTTTTGGCATAGTTGTTTGAAATGGCACAAAATTATATGTAAACCATTTTTGGGCCAACATAAGATCATATTTTATGATTCTAAGAGATAAGTATGGAGGTATATTACGAATCCCTATGAATTACATGCAACCAATCAAATTAAGGGATGAATTAAGTGGCAATATGGATCAACCACAATTGTTGATTCTTACCTAACCCATTCCACCTATGTTTATTTAAGAAGGAAAACCCTAAAGAGTTTGTATGAACATAAGGAGATGAATGCTAAGTGTAGAGATAGTATTCATGGTGGTTATGGAGGTTATGATAGTGTTTTGAATTTCAAAATTAGCTAGAGAGAATAGAGAAAAGTAGAGATAGGAAAAAGGAGGCATATCTAATAAGAAGGATCAAGGATTTATCAGCAAAGAGAAGATGTGACATCTAGCAGTAGTATGTTAACTGAAGGATCATGGTGCTAAATCATTTGAATAGGTGATATAGAGAAAATCTCCTAATAGAGTAGTCTTAACAAGCTTTTGTAAATCTCTTAACCGAGTTTTGTTGGAACAATCGGTTAATTGTGTATTATCTTTGATGTTACACAAAATGTCATATCATTGCTAATCAGTGTATGCCAAGCCCACTCAAGCATTGAAGATAGTTTTCTATGGCTACTAAGCATTCCAGAGTTTGCCTAATTCAAAAGACAATTCCTACCAAGTTCAATTGGGCACCAAAGGAAAGTCTATGGAAGATGAGTGTTAATTGAGCTCACTCAGTTAATGAAGGAAATGTTAGATGGAACTAGTGCTAACTGAGCTCACTTAGTTACCAAAGGAACTTTGCAAATATGCAGTATTGATCAAGTTCACTTGGTCAACATAGGAAAACCATTTTTGAGTTAGTGTTTACCAAGAAGGGTCGGCTAACAAAGGATTTTCTTATTTTGGCATATTAAGTTTAATTGATTTATTTTTTGGTTCTAGTCGACTAAGAAGATGAATATTAATTATTCTAAGTTGGTTTTGAGCCAACTTGACAATATAAAAGATACAAATAAAAGGTCAAGTTGAGGGTTAGAAAGAGAGTAGTGTGAAGAATGCATGGAAGATAATTGAAGATTTGATGATGCTAAGAGGAAGCAAATTAGAAGGATAAGTAGAATATTCTTGAGAAGCTAAAAATATATATTTAATCAAGAAGGATCAAGTATAAGATAGAATTGAGATCTATAATCAGCAATTCAATTGCATCCATATTAGGTCATGGCATTGTTACTCTCTAACTATTGTAGTAGTGATCTAAATCCCTTAGTTTAGAGTTGGCTTAATAGATATTTGTAAATCTTCTAACAAGGTGGTAGTTCTATTAAATTTTCCAAAGACCTCTAACAAGGCCACTCCTAAAAAGGTGATTAAATCCTCTAATAGAGTCACACCTAAAAATGTGTTTTATAACCTTTAATAGGGTTGGCTCCTAACAGTGCTCACTTTAGAAGAGTGAAAAATAGTAACTAATTGCAATTGGTATTTTTTACCAAATTGGGTTTCCACATTAAATCTTGGTGTCAAATGTGTTCATGCTATTTTATTTATGTGTTTGCACCTAATTTAAAGTAATGGTAATCACATATAACATCTAAAGTATTCATATTAATTGTTTTCCAAGTAATTTCAGTATTTATTGAGTTAAAGCACTTCTTTCTTTACCGAGCATCAGTAGAATTAAGCTTTCACAAAATTGTTTTGTATTGACATCTAAGGAATATGAAATTTATTTTTGTAGCAACTAATTCACCCCTCTCCTCTTAGTTACTCCTCTTATATTTCCAACAAGTGCTTACTTTATTGTAAGTTTAAATCCTCTAACAAGGTGAGACCTAATAGTCTTTGTAAGCCTTTAATAGGGCAGACCCCTCACAAGGTTGATCATAGTTTATGGTCAAACTCATTGTCACCATAATTGGCTACACTTTACAACTACAGTACTAAATATTTGTGGGTTTCATCCCAAACCCGGTTTTACCTTCTCGTTGGAGGGTTTCTGAGTAACCAAATTTATTGTGTCATGTGTTATTTGTTTTATGCTATGGATGCAAATGTGTAGTTAGCTATTTTAGCTTATATGTTAAATTATGAGATGGATGTGTGGTGAATGTTATATGTTTAAATTTTTGAAGTGCTGATTCACCCCTCCACCACTCTTGAAGTTTATTTTCTCATTGTTATTTCCAACAATTGGTATTAGAGCTTTGATCTCAAGAAAGGAAAGTTTTACAACTTTGGAGGTAAGATCTTGAATATGAAAGTCTACAAGTTGGTAAAGACTATTGAAAACTAGAAGATTGAAATATAACCCTCCCTACACCAACTCAAGGAAGTAAGAGATGAATTTTAGCATTTGTTGCAGTTAAGAAAGGAACAAGCTATTCAGCAAAATAACACTCAATACCAAGAAGAAGACCCTACTGGATTGTTTGAGAATAGAAACTCAAGTGAATTTGATGTAGTAGTTGTAGATCTAATGGAAAATAACAATGTAGTGCCTCTCATGTTTGTAGTTTTTACCTCGTCTATTTTGATTCGAGAGATATTTGATACTTTCATTTTATGTACTTTAAGATGATCTAAGGGTCGAATGTTATACTTTGATTTAGTACCATAGATGCTTTATTGCTATGTTGTTTAGTTTATCATATCTACATGTTGATGTCATTTTGAGATGACAATAGATCTATGATGATATCAGATTATCTAGTATTTGGACATAATTTCTGATTATGTATGTGATAGATTTTATGCTATGGTTATTTACTTCATTCTTGTATCTTTATGCTTTCTGTGAACATGAGTGATATAAATGGATTAATTAGGTATTTAATGCATTTTTCTTTGGCTATGATATTATATGAAATTGCACTTGATCATGTGTTTTAGTGTGCAAGAATTATATCCCTAGTAGTGGCACATGGAGTTAGTTATTTAGCTATTCATATTTTACCGATGTCATCCCTGTATGGTCAACAGATCATTATTTTAATTGTTTAAACTAAAAACTTTTGGTGATTATTAAATCCAAACTCATCTACATTATGTGATTAGACTAGTAAGCATGTTTGTGCATTTAGAGGTTCACATTGTTGCAAAAGTTGTTAAGTGATTTTCTGTAATTTTGAGTTTTTGGGCTTTAAATCTTCTTGAATTTAATTTATGGTAGCTTTGCTTTAGGTGAATTCTCATTACAATTAATAACCTATTTTTTTTTGGATCGATTTGGAGTATAGCTAGTCTAACTAGCTATTTTCCCTAATCGACTATTCACTCAAACAATGAAGTATTGAAAATGGGTGTTTTAATATTCACTTCTCACTTTTTGGAAATAGAAAATTTTGGAGAGCTTTTGAAGAATCCTCTTCTGAAGGATTTGATTTTTGTTCATTCTGGGAGCTGTGAGCATGGGATCTTCATGAGTTGGTCTCATTGGATTCAGCTTAGGTAGGCCTTGCTTTTCTGTGATTTTTGGTAGATTCGATGAGCATTTTATTTTATTGTGCGGGTTTCAATTTTTGCCTCTTTTGCTTTCAGTTAGGGCTTTCCCGTTTTAGCATTTCTACTCCATTTCAACTTCTATTTTTGGTAGCCATTTGTTAGGAGGCTGATAACTAGTGTTCCCCTCCATTTTTATTTGTTGGTTCTACCTAGTTGGTCATCTATGAACATTTTCTCAATTTTTGAGATGGGGGTTTGGGGTTTTGCACTGTTATGCTAGCCATTTTTGCATACACTATCCAAAGTCAATTATTTTTGGATTTTTGGGGGTTTTTGTAACCAAAGGTCAAATGGGTCTTAATTTTGAAGTTTTTCCAAAATTTTGGAGTTTTTACCTCATTTGGTGTGCCACCCTATTTTCTCAAGTTTTCTTGGCACATTGTTGGTTGTGGACTTGGATCGTCTGTTTGGATGCCAGTTAGATCATTATTTCAATTTTATGTTGTATTGGGATGTGTGTCACATTCGTCCTCCCATGTCTAGTTTTGGTTGATTTTCCACTTTGTGTTCTCATCCAATACTTGTGTTATGATCTTCATGATGGTGGTGTGCTACACACGAGGACATGCACATACATTTGTTGAGTGACTTGCGAGTCCCAATCTTCTATGGTACTTCTAGAAGTTATTATCATTGGGGTTGGGTTAGGAATTTACATGCCTATGGGCACTCATCATTGGATGAGCATGGGTAGGGTAGGGTAGCATATGGAGGGGGCTTCTATCTTTGTATCCTGGTGTCTATTTCTCAAAGGTTAGTGTGAAGAAGTTTTAATTAAGTGATAACTAAAGAAAAGATTGAGTGGAATAAAATTTAAGATAATAAAATGTGTGTACGAGGCCTTACATTGAGGAGTTAGAACATACAATTTGAGCTTGGGCTTGTTGATGCCAAGAGACTCTCCATGATGTCAGCCCCTAATTTGTAGCCCATAGAGTATCAGATTGGGACCTATAGTTTATGCATTGTTATGTCTTGGTTTCAGTCATCATACTGCCTGGCATGTGTGTTAGCCATGAATGTTGCTTGTGTGTGTTTGTGATTGGATCTTTATCTTCATCAACATGGTGGGTGTGGATCGACGGGTGCCATTTGGTTGGGAGGCATAGCTACCTATACCACTACTAGGGACCAGTGTATAGAGATGGTCTTTTTTCCTAGTGTGACCACTGCTGGATGTTTTCACTTAGTGCTTCAGATTACGAAATATGCTTTCTTATGATTTATGCTTTCATTGAGATGCTTGTATATCATGTTTAGATGATGTTATTTGTTGACACATTTCCTTACTATGATGAGTAGCATATGATAGATGATGTTATTTGGTTTGTAGTATTATCTTATGCTTTTCTTCTAGCATATTAGATTTTCTTATGCTTATGATTGTAGCATGTTTTAATAGTGATGTCCTTATATGATAGTACTGACAATCTGATAGGTAGCTTGGGATGTTACACATGGGGGATGGCTAGGGCCCATGATGGTCTTATGATGCCATTATGGTTAGGAGGAACCACATACTTAGTTTAGTTGTAATATTCATTACAATGTTATTTATGTTTATTGCGATGTTTCTTTAAGTACACTAGGATGTTTTTGTCTGTACTTTCCCTTTATACTTGGTAGATGGTTAGATTATGATTACATCTTTCTATAGTGTGTTCAAGTGTTCACGCCTTGAATTGTGGATCTCGTACTCCCCAATATGGAGGTTCTAAACCTTATTTAACTCTTTTAGTTTGTCAGTTATTTTTGTGCTTTCCTGGGTGACCATGTGTTAGCATGGTGTGATACAATAAAGTATCACATGTTCATTAAGGTTTTTTTGTGTGTTTCTTGATTGTGTCACATGTCTCTTTGAGTAATGTCATGTGATACTTTCTAGCATTGCACCCTCTTAGAAGAAGTATCATACAATACTTGTAGTGTATTGTAAACCCATAAAAGGAGTGTCACCCTATCCCTAAAAGTGTCTCCTTACTTCTTTATAAATGTTGCACAATACTGGAAAGTGTCGCCTAGTGTTGATTTAAAGTATCGCCTGGAAATTGCAAAAACTTGTGTGGACAGATAACAGGCACTTTTCAATAAGACCCAAACTTTTTAGAAAGTGTTTTAGGTACCCTCTTTGGTGTTCTTCAATACTTTGGTGTCACATTTTGGATTCGATATGTTTTGATTCAAATTCAGTTGTGTGTCTATAATTGTTAGTTGTTTTGGTCAGTAGTGGCATTTGGAGATCCATTAGTGTTAGGATGTTTGGATAGTCTTTTGTTGCGATATTTGTGATCCTCATATGTTTTTTCAATTGCATTCATACTTGTGTTTTTTCATAAAAAAATATCTTGGCTTATATATTCTTGTTCACAAGGATCTTTGAACGATGCTTACAAAAAATGCCCTAACTAAAGAGGTCAGAAATTTTAAGATAGAACAAGAATTCTGACTAGTATTTCTAT
Source organism: Cupressus sempervirens (assembly GCA_028749045.1). Lineage (NCBI taxonomy): Eukaryota > Viridiplantae > Streptophyta > Pinopsida > Cupressales > Cupressaceae > Cupressus > Cupressus sempervirens. Next base: position 648,525,663 of record CM053789.1, on the reverse strand, counting down.
GTGAGGTGACCAAACAAAAAAATAAAGATGAGGAAGAAAAATTCATTATTGAAGATGAAAAAAGAACATTGACTAACAAACTTGAAGAGAAGGAATTAGATGTGCAAAATCTTGCTAACATGCAACTGTATTGAATGAATCAATTATTGCTTGCAAACCATGAATTAAATGGAAAGTTCATTGAGATAAAAAATCTAAAGTTTTATGATCAATTGAGAAATTAACTTAGAGAAGAGAAGGAATTCATTGAAAGATTCAACAAACCAAGTGAAGCCATCAAACACTTTGAGAAATTGATGAAATCCCCCAAGACCTAATAATTATACTGTTGGATTGGGATACTCCAATACTGAGGAAGGAGAATCATCTAAGAGTAGTGAAAAATGAAATAAAAAAGGTAAGCAATACAAACCCACTTATCATAATTGTGGAAAGCCAGGTCATACAACAAATGCCTATAGGCGAAATAATGGAAATTAGAACCTTAAGAAGAAATTCAAGGGTTACCATCATAAGTGCAACAAGCAAGGACATCAAGCACATGAATGCAGGTCCAAGACCATAAGCACTCAAAGATTTGAAGGATACAACCAAAATTTTCCTAAGTATGGACACAAAGCATGTGAATGTAGATCCAAGACCAAGTGTACTTCAAACAAGTAGACTAAGGTGCAACAAAATGGAAAATCCTATGACTAGGATTACAACACAAGGTATAGTTGTCACTATTGTCAAGAATATGGACATGTTCCTAATAATTGCATAAGGAAAAATTTTAGAGGAAACTACAATAGATGGTTAAACAAAAATACATGTTTTAGTTGTATCAAGACTTGTCATGTTAGTAGAAACTATCCAACTAGCTCACCAACATCGAGTAATGAAACTAGAAAAGGAAAAGTAAAGGTCAATATTGAGAAGGTAAAGGTGCAAATGAAAAAGACATGGAAGAAGAAGGAAGAATGTAGTATATAAAGCTCAGATGAGGTCACTTCATCTAATGGATCAGGTGATCACATCACCCCAAACTAGGTAATAAAAGGTATGTGTGGGACTAATATTTGAAAAGTTATATTATACATTAGTTCCAACAATTTAAGATCTAAAAAGATCATATATGCATGACTTAAGATGCAATGTAGTGATTAGAACGTGGAGGAAATCTATAATTTTTTTATTTTCTATCTTGGTGTCAAGCATGGAAAGTTTCATAGTTTTTGTTGAGCGTGAATGATATTATAGTTATGGCCAAGAATATTGGAAACCATGTGTTAGCTAAGTGTGTTGAAAGTCCTATGATAGCTAAGCTTGTAGTTGTGTAAGCATTCAACATTTTTTTATGTCAAATATGAAGAGTTATTTAGTCATTTTTTTATTCATTTTCACTTACTAGAGTTTATAGAGTGCACAAAAGAGCATGAAGGAAAATTGATAAAGAAAATTCAAGTGTTTGGGAATTGGATTCAACTACTACTCATCACCAATCATCAGAGTCAAAAGGTATTTAGCTATTATCGAGTTACATTGTTTCATTTTTCTCAAACCCTAAGTAGTCAAATGGCATCTAGCTCTTTTGCAAATGTTAAGAAAGAGGGGATGGAGATTTCAATGTTCAATTGATAAGTAATGATGTTAGGCAGCCCCTTTTCCAAGCTATTGCTAAGATACCATATAAAGGAGACCCATTTGGTGTGTTATCTATGATACCACCAAAAATATTGATGATCCAAGATGTTAGATGTTGCTATACTAGAAATATTGGAGAAGTAAGAGATATAGAGATAAGAGATTCCTACAAAAAGTTGTGTGATAATGGAGTTTTGAGGGAAGAGTATAAATTTTTTGAACACAAAGGGTAAATATGTGCCCTAGATTTTCCCCAATTGTTTAAGACTGAATGAATTCAAATTGTTCTGAGTTGCATACATGATAACTATATTTGGTTGAAAGGTGGGAAATCAAGATCACTAAGAGGATTATAAACTAAGTATCAGGGTATCTTATTCTTAACAGATCCAAGAGTATGTGAAGTGATGTGAAGGAAACTATTGAAAAGAATACATGTGTTGTGTGGAACAAAAGAGGGATGTCTATTGAAAAAATTTCATATCCCTAGTTGCCTTTTTAGTGAGAGTGATTGCTCACAAATTCTTGCAGTCTAGTCAATTGAACAATGAATCATGTATGGATGTTGAATTGGGATTCAAGATAGTACAGAGAGACCACTCCTATGACCTTGCCAACTTGCAACTATAACAACTATCATAAAACTTGGAGGCCATCAGGAAAGCTAAAATTGCATCATGCAAATTTAATTCTTTACTTATTTGCATATTCTTTTATGTGCAAAAAACCTTCCCCACTTTTGGTCAAGTTTCTTGGAAGACAAATAGGTCAATTGCATAATAGGTTAAAAAATTTATTGAGCAACTAGGAGATAATTTTGAGTCAATGATGACTAGTTATTTTGAGGATTTTAAGAAATACATGAAACAAAGGTTGAGCATCCTTGTATTTCTAGTGGAAAAAAATTATTATGATGTTTGTTTCCTACTAGATTCAAATCATACATATGTGCAAGTAGCAATACAAAGAATCAAATGACTAAAACTGTTGCCATATGAGATCAATGTAGATGAAGCTTCTGCAACTATTAAAACTCTTTCAATAGAAGATATTAACAAGAGTTTCACCTCATTTGGTAATTATGAGGAAGCCATATCAAGGATCACAATTGACCTAAAGACAACTACATTTCTTAGAAAGAAAAAAAAACTAGTGAAAAAGATGAAGGAGGTGAAGAAGAAGAAGAAGAAGAAGAAGAAGAAGAAGATGATGATGATGATGAAGAGGAAGAACAAGGCTAGGACCCACTAGAATTAACTCAAGGCTTAGGTGAGGATCAAGTAGAAGAAGAAAAGGGTGTTGAGGGAGAAGAAGTCGAGGAAGAAACCAAGGATACTAAGGCCAAGAAGATGAAAGCTAAAGAACAAACTATGGAGAAAAAAAAGAATTCTATAAAGAAACCACAATAGAAGCCACATGCACCTATTACTAGTTCAAGCACATGGACAACCACAATTTAAGTTACAAAAGTTGTAAACCCTAAGGGAAAGAAGAAACTTGACACAATAGAGCCAACTGAGCCTACAAAGAAGACACACAAAATATTGACAAATAAGTTAGTGCCTCAACCATATTCAATTGAGGAGAAGACTGAGTCAGATGACTTGAGTCAATACAAGGTGGTAAGACATAATCCCTCTTTTGACATAGGTAATTTGTGTTAAAATATTGTTACAAATGCAGATTTATTCAGGTTCACACATGTTGATTTTGATAGGCTAGGGAGTGTAGATAAGAATAAGGTTGAAGAAGCCATATATGAAATGTTGGATACATTTAAATCTACTCCACTAGAGATTGTCGACTCTTTAGCTAAAATTCTATTCGACCTAGTTGAGAAAAAGTGGCAATTTAGCTTGAACACTAAGAGGCAAATAAGAGAGGCTCAATTGTCCCAAGTTATGTTTTCTTTGGGGAAGTAGATGATGGCTAAAGCCATGAACAAATACAAGGGGAGATTTTCCCCAAAATATAGAATTTTTAAGATTTTGAGGAATAAGATAGAAGAAGTGATAGCTCAAAGCACATTGCTTTGGAAGGACATTTATGGTCTATCCACCAATGCCACAAAAAAGAAAGTAGATGGAGAGATAAAGAAACCTCAGAAAAGTGAGAAAGAAAAGGATGAAATCATAGTCAAAGAAGCTGGTGTGGAAGGGACTCAGGGAGCTATAGAAGAGGCCACAACTAAAGATGAGAAATAGGATGTACAAGATGAGAAAGTGTCGAGTGACAGCCCACCACATGCAAAATAGGAGAGTCAACAAGACTTAGTGTTTATTATCAAGGATGTTGTTGATAATTCAACATAGAACACAAACCTTTGATTGACCTGAAGATTTGAAGAAAATCCTTAAGGAATCCACCACAAAAACACAACTATGCACAAATCCTATACTAGTGAGAGTGGATGAGATTGAGAAGGAAGAACTTGCATTTTTAGGGGAAAAAGAACAAGAAACATCAAATGTGCCATCTCAATCTGCAAAAGTGAAAGAGATAGATACATAGGATCTTCAAGGAGATCAAGGTGCAAACCTAGTATAGACATTTGCTACAATTGATACACCATCTATAATGCCCATAATTGTATTTTAGATGAAAAAAGGCACAAAAAATAGAAACATCATTTCCTAGCCTAAACAGTTCAAGTTTCCTAGCATTACTAACTATTGAGAAAGATGGAACTGAAGTGCAAATAGGTCAGGAATCAAGTCCTCTACCTAATACACAATTAAAAGGTGAAGCTCAAATGGAGAATAACAACACTGAAGAGTCAGGGTTGGATACTAAGCCAAAGGAGCAAATAGCAATACAAACACTGGTCACACTACTAGTATCTACATCTCCTATTAGTAGCCAAACTCTTCAAAGGCCAAGTATACAGGAAACCCCACTACAAATATCAAGGTCAAGTTCTAGCACACCACTTAGTGTTGATACTACATCATATATTGGTGATGTAAGTCTTGATGAATTGATTAAGCTACCTAAGTTTGATCTTAATACAATCACTACAAAAGAGATGAGTATACTGCAAGAACGTCTACAAAGAAAGAAGAGGCGAGAAATTTTGAGGAGGGAACACAAGAAAAAACAAGTGTTACATGATATCAAGGATATATTAATTGATGTTTTTAGTTTCTTAGAACCAAATGACAACAAGCCTATCATAGAGAAACTTGTCACCATTGTGGATAAGATCAAAGATGAAGACCTAGACTCAAATGTCAAATTACTTGAATGGTCTAGAAGGAAGTTCCATACAAAGGTACTAGAAAAGATATCAAGTGCTATTGCACTTAGACAGGTTAACTTAGCAACCAAAATGGAGAGTGTCAAGATAGTGTAAGAGAATATCTTCTCTCTATACAACAAACTGTGCAATATGGAGAATTTCACATAGGAGACACACAAGACTATTGACCAACTGCAAGGAGATATACAACACATGGGTAACACTTTAAAGTTATCTCTTTGTAAAAGTCAAGTGCATTTCCAGAGGCTACTTTCCACTCAAGTAGGCTTGCTGAGTTGCAAGCACATGATGCTAATATTCGGTCTACCTTGATTAGTATCCAATCCATGCTGACTTTGCACATCGAGGTGTTTCATAAGAAACTAGCCTATGCAAAGACATTGATGAAGAAAGATTCACATCTTTGAACTCATGATGGCTTAGTTGAACTTGCTGCCTAGCTAGATATTCAATTTCAATCACTAGATGTCGAATGCAACAACTAGAATGCAACATTGAAGATAATCATGAAGTTACATAAGCAATTTTTGGATAAATACACTCTAAGTATACAACCCAAATGACATAGGTGTATAAAAAATGGGGATATAAAATCTTGAGAAAATGTTTTATCAAGGCAGAAATACACTCAAAAGGAGTATGAGAACAGATTCATAAATAGAAATAAAGTATTTACATAGGGGAGTAATGGACTAATAAGGTGAGATAGATTAGTCATCTATTTTGTAGAATTTTGAAGCTTTAAAATTTTGTATATGAGCAAAGTAACATAGTATATATTTTCTGACTTATGCATAAATAAGAATGTATATGCCATGACAAAGTGTTTTTGTCACTCATGTCAAAGGGGGGGATTACTAATCTTAGATTAGTTTTGACAAGGTAGTGAAAAAAAACTTAGTGATGTTCTCTAGCAGTATTATAGTGCAAGCGAAGTGATCAAAGCATGTCGTACATAGGTTTCCAGACAATACATGATGAGAAATATGCCTAGTTAGTGTTGAGCACCAGTATGTGGCAAGAAAATAGTATTTTCCAAGTCACTCATGTGCCAAGAAGTCTATACATATCGAGTGATTCAGGTGCCGAGTAAACAATGTCTTCTAAGCTATTAAGAAGTTGAGTCACAACATTAGGAGCACAACAAGGGCTAAGCAACAAAGTCTTTGGATGTTGAGTGAATAGTTTTTTGCATAGTTTTTTGTAATGGTACAAAATTATATGTAAACTATTTTTGGGCTGATGTAATCATATTTTACGATTCTAAGAGACAAGTATGGAGATATATTACGAATCCTTATGTAGTACATGCAACCAATCAAATTAAGAGATGAATTAAGCGGCAATATGGATAAACCAAAGCCATTGATTCTTACCTAACCCATTCCACCTATGTTTATTTAAGAAGTAAAATCCTAAAGAGTTTGTGTGTGTTTAAGGAGATGAATGCTACGTGCAAAGAGAGCATTCATGGTGGCTATGGAGGTTATGACAATGTTTTGAATTGCAAAATCAGTTTGAGAGAATAGAGCAAAGCATAGATAGGACAAAGGAAACATATCTAATTAGAAGGATCAAGGATTTATCAACAAAGAGAAAATGTGACATCTAGCAACAATGTGCTAACTGAAGGATCATGGCATTGAATCATTTTAATAGGTGATATAGAGAAAATCTCCCAACAGAGTAGTGTTAACAGGCTTTTGCAAATCTCTTAATTGAGTGCTTACTTTATTGTAAGTTTAAATCCTCTAACAAGGTGAGACCTAACAGTCTTTGTAAGCCTTTAATAGCGTAGACCCCTAAAAGGGTAGATCATAGTTTATGGCCAAACTCATAGCAACCATAATTGGCTACGCTTTACAACTATAGTAGTGAAGATTTGTGGGTGTCATCCCCACCCCAATTTTACCTTCTCACTGGAGGGTTTTTAAGTAACCAAATCTATTGTGTCATGTGTTATTTATTTCATGCTATGGATGCAAATGTGTAGTTCACTATTATTTCAGTTTATATGCCAAATTATGAGATGTATGTGTGGTGAATGTTTTATGGTTAATGTTTTGAAGTGTTGATTCGCCTTCACCCCCTCTCAAAGTTTACTTTCCCATTGAAATTTCCAATAGGTAACCATTCCTTGTACATAAGTATGCATCGTGATATCACTTCCCCTATGAAGAATAATAAGAAGGGAAAGGGGAAGATGGAAGCCCCCTTGCCCCCTAGGAGAAAGACAAGGATGATAATAGGATGGATAGGCTAGAGAAATCTATGCATGAGCTTGTGGATGACCAGGAGGTGTTGTACAAGAAATTTGAGATCCTTTCAGAGTATATCACTAAGGTAATGCATTTGGTGACCACTACACTATATCTTGTGCACACCAGTAACGAGGAGAAGGATGTGGGAAAGGAAAGTGAAGCTACTCACTCACTCTATAGCTTCCTAGAAAATGAATGGTTCAAGACTATACTAGACAAAACTATGAAGGAGGAAGATGATGGGCTTGTTAAGAAGGACTTGGGAGATAAAGAGAGGAACTAAGCCTTGTGCTAGTGTTTTATTGGCTTTTGATGTTTTGGTATTTTATAAACTTTGCACCCAGTTAAAATTTGAATAAGTTGAAACACTGACATAACCATAGCAACACCCATAATATGTGTTGCTAGTATATTTTTGGTTTTTATCAGTTAGATTTTAGGTACATTTCTGTGAATACTGGTAGTAGTAAGGATCTTGATCGTTATTATGAAGATAGGTTGTTTTTTATGTTTAAAAAAGGTATAGGATGAACTTTTGATGAATGACTGTCGACTGGCCTCTAGCTTGTTGTACTTTGGGATCAGCCCCCCTTTTCTAGCTATCATTTAATACAAGAAAAGCATTGCTGATAGAAATTATTCAATTGCATATTGTCATTGATGTTACACAAATGTTATACTCTTACCCAGCATTGCCAGTTGGGACTGAGTTTAGAAGACTCTTGCATTCGCAGAGAAAATGTTTAGAAGAAGAGAACTTTAGGGTTTCCTATGTAAACTAAGTTAGATCAATTATCAAGGAACTCAGTGGTAACTGAGTGACCAAATTTTAACTAACCTTTAGCAAATAAGTTTTATCCATTTGTTGGTTTGAATAAGCCAACTTAGTGGATGTTATTTTTTTTTTCTGAAAGGGTATTCAAGCCAACTTGACATTGGGTTTCATATATATGAAAGGTCAAGTTTTGAATTATGTATGAGAAAGTGGTGAAGAAGATAAGATGCAAAAAGAGAAGGATATATGATTAAGAACAGAGTATCCAAGGAGCTAGAAAGAATATTTGGATCAAGGAGGATCTAGAGGATATGCCAAAAAAAAATCTAAATCTGCAATCTAATTTCTTCAAAAATTTGGTAAGTCATTGTTACTCTCTAAGAATTGTAGTGAAGAAATCTCTTAAAAGAGTTGACTTAACAGCCATTTTGTATATCCTCTAACCAAGTGGCATTTCTAAATTGAAGTGCCTTAAGACCTCTAGCAAGGCCCTTGTTGAAAGGGTGATTTAAATCCTTTAATGAGGTCACACCTAACAACTTGTGTTTTGTAACATTTAACAAGGTTGGCTCCTAACAGGGCTCACTTCAAAAGAGTGAGAACTTGTAACTAGTTGCATTGGTTGTTTTCCAAGTTGGGTTTCCACATTAAATCTTGGTGTCTCATGTGTTCATGTTATTTTCTTATTGCTTTATCTTTTAGCAACTAAGTTACTAAAAGTTAATACACATTAATATATCATATTGCTTTGTTAACTGAGTTATAGTGAATATTTAGTTCTGACTAAGCTATGTGTTTAAAAAGGAAGTTTGTATTGATATCTAAGGGATTTGGAATTGTTTTAGTGGTAACTAATTCACCCCTCCCATCTTAATTACTCTTCTTATATTTTCAACAAGCATAAAAATAACCAAAAATATTAAAAGTACATTAGAACTATCCACATAAATAATAACAATATTAACATGCAATTTTCCCTCTTTAAAGTAATTACAATATGTATAATTAATTTTGATTGATGTCAGATACTCCAAAAAGTGTTAGGTAAAAATATTAAAATAAATACTCCTATGTCTTATTCAAATATGGAAATGATAGGTTTTAACATCACCTATTAACATATTTCCATATTTTATAGCCATTTAAATTGATTGCTAGTTGTTCTACTATTTTGATTGGAATGTACTTGTTTGTTTTGTTAATTTAATATTACTATTTTATAAATAGGAGACTATGAAACTTCTATGACTAAGAACACTAGCTTTGTAATTTCAATAATGTATTTATGAGGCAACTTGGAAATTTATTAATTAAAGTGGTGGAAAAATATTTTTCCTCATTATCAAAAATAGTGGGAACCAATTAGAAGATGAATAAATATGATTATTTAAAAATTTTAAATATATGAAAATTAAAGAACTATAGTACACACTAATAAATTCTAAAGTAACTTGGATTTCATTGGTGAATTGATTAATTTATTTACATCTAATGGATTCAACAATATTTTTCCAATGGTATGAACTAATAACTGGTCATTATGGGAAAAAATTGAATGGGATGATTGTATCGTAAAATTTTCATTATCAAGTCCATCACTATGTTTTTATGTTTATTAGATCTTTACAAATTAAAATAATATTAGGTCTTTTTCAACTTTCTAAAATATGGGATATGTTGATTTGATAAACAAATTTGAAGTTATTAAGTATATTTTAAAAGATGGGATTTTAGAGGACTTAGGGAATGAATGTTTCTTAAGCTTTTATTCTTTAGTAAAATAATTAAATAAATTTAGATTTTTGATATAATATGATATGAAATTAGGCTTATTTTAAGAGATGAAGATAGGGTCTCAAATATTTTGTGGAATGCGCATACATCTCAATCTTTGATTCTATATATAAGAGGCTTCAACCTAAAATTCAAATTCTTTAACTACATTCTAAGATGTGAAGTTTGGTTTGTGGTAAATTTTCTATATATGTGAATTTCACATAGAATCTATCTAGAAAGTTTGACAAGGCTGGATTGTTTTATTATTTAGAGATCATAGCTTAGGAGTGAAATGACTTAGAAGTGATTTTCTGGATACCTTCTATATTCAACACAAGTTGAATTCTAATTAAGTTAAAAGATTGCAATTTATAGTCATGACTAAACCAATAATTATATCCAAAAAATTGAGGTCTAAACTTTTTTTTGTAATTTTTTGAATGTGCACAAAAATAAAAATATTTAATTATTATTCATTAGTTTTTGTTTTTTTTTTTTTAAAAAAAAAAAAAATTAAGATTATATTTGATTACAATAAATCAATTGAACTCGTTTCAAAACCAATATATAATTTTAATGTTCTATTGAATGAAAAATAAATTAACCATTTTCTCTGTGTTATCTTAGTTTTCTTGAGTTTTTAATAGCTTGTGTAAAATAACATAAGAAATGTTACAATAGGGGCGAGATAGAGCGCATCAGGAATCAAGAGTTCCCTCACCCTTTATTGCTAGTTGTTGTATGTAATTGAAGAATCAATGTATTCTCTCTCTTAGAGTTTGGTTTATGGTAAATTCAAATATGATATGATTCAATGTTTACTTTCATGATGCTAAATAATATTTCTATTGTTTCTCCATGTAAGGAGTCTGATAATAATGAGAGCTTTGGAAAATAGAATAATATTTAATTGAAAAGGTTAAAGTAAACTATATTACATGTCACTCCCAAAAGAATATCTGTATAATTATTCATATCACTGTAGATGATTCACTATCATCACAAAACTATCAACGTTGTGTTTTTAAACATAAGTCGAAGTTGCATATGAAATCTATAATTAGCTGTGAAAGCGTAGCAATAAACTTTCAAAACTTAACCATCTCACCTGCAATTTGATAAGTGACTATTCTCGACCATTTTTCAACTGAGCTTTTCTTGCATTAAAAGAGTGGTCGCTGTACATGACAAACGTCAGTACTGAGCAGTGAAAGAAATTCCGAATGGGATGATTCTGTCACAAACTCTTCATAATCAAGGCCACCCATATTATCTTTGATTGTTTATTGGACGCTTGCAAATTAAAATCTATGATTATTTTAAGGAATAATGCAAAGATATTCTCAATCTATGATCATTTTCTCAATCATTTTCAGGATTGTTCTCTGAAGGAATGGATTCTTTTCAGACCATGATTCATATTTCTGAAGCATTAAAATAGTCTTTGGGTTCCGTATAAAATCTTTAAAAACTAAGTCTTTTTAAAGAAAAATAAATAAAAAATGTTAGGCTCACGTTTTTTACTGTTTTGACAGAATAAGCATCCTTCAGTTAGAGTCAAAGAAAATATTTCAAACTAAGTTTCTAAATTAGTTAAAAGAGTCTTTATATTTCATATGAAACTTTAAAAAACAATTCTATTCAAAAAAAAATGTTAGGCTCATGTTTTAGAAAATTTTCATAGATTATGTATTCTTTAATTAGAGTCAAGAAATTATTTCAAATTACGCTTCTAAACTAGTTAAAAGAGTCTTTCCGTTCCATATAACACCTTTAAAAACTAAGTCTATTTAAAACAATTGTTAGAGCAATGTTTTTGAGGGTTTGACAAATAAGTATCCTTCAATTAGAATTAAATTTTTTTTGTCAAATTAAGCTTCTAAATTAGTTAAATAATTGGTGGTGGAGGAATCTTCAGCCTAGGTTTATATTCTTAAAATAATTAAAACATTTTGTAGCTTTGATATAAAGTCATAAGAAACTATATCTTGTTTAAAAAATGAGATCGGAATCATATATTACATAATTTTGAAAAATAGATACTCCATAATCTTTTAATTTTTAACCATAAAAAACTTTGACTTATATCATGCTCTTCAAATAGCCAAGCATTGTAGATTTAAGGGACATTCTAAATATAAACAAAACAAAGTCCATAGAGGTGAAAGAGGTCTTGCACTTCTGAATATTTAAATGCTTAAATCATGGATTTGATATAAAATCCTTAAAAACTAAATATATTCAAGAGATGAAATCCTGAGAGGTCTTTCATTACTTTGTTAGAATGGATACTTAATTTCTAATTTTCAATAGAATAAGTTTCGACTAAAGACTCATGCTTTAAAAAATAGGTAAATGATGTTTTGGGTTTGAGAGGTGGCCCTAAGAAACAAACAAGATTAAGTCCATTCCATGTAGTAAAAGGAGTTTGAGTCTAAGATCCATGCCCTTCAAATAACTAAAATATTTTGTAGATTTGATACAAAAACCTTAAAAAAGAAGTATGCTAACATTATCAGATTTTCACAATCTATTTTAATGCAAAGTTTATTCCTAAATTCGATTGTATGTGAATTTTTATCATCAACATTTCCAATCACACTCTATGATCCATCATCACAATAAGAGAGGGATATATAGAAAAAGATAAATGTGAATCTATTACAAAGAATGAGATCAAGATGGCAGTAGAACAATAAAAACTAAACCCATTCCAAATGATTGTAAAGTAATCTAAAGAAGATTGACTGGTATGATTAGACAATAAGATATCATGCATAATCGTCTAAGAATGAAATAAGCATGTACGTGTGTGTACGTATATATATATATATGTTTACATGTATACGTAAACACAACATGATATCCATCTACAAACTCCCACAAAGTGAGCGAGTCCAAGGAAACACAAGATTTTGAATTCTCTCATAATTTTGTTTAGTACATGTTTGAACAAGAAGAGTCCATTTTCAGTAACATCACATAATAAATGAAATGTTTTTGTCTAGACTTGTGAGGTCAACTGCCGTTGGTGTTCATGTAAAGACAGATAACAGAACTGTTTGATCTCCATTACTGCACTCAACGCGTGAGAAAAGCTCACATCACAATGAATTTTGGTTCCACAGGCGCGTTGTGAGTCAAAGGACTTCTAGAAGTTGTGACATTCCATCACCGTCTCTGTGTTCAACACTTCACTCAAATCCTCATATTCCATTCTATGCTTTTCTCTCAGAGGTGGCATTTCCTCATCTGCTATGAATGATTCTTCCCAGCATAAACGTCTAAGAGTTTTGATTCACACCCATTTACATCTTCCACGCAGTAATTTCTAGTGTTGTTTCTAACTGTAGGTATTCTCAAAGATTGTTCGTTTCGAGGTCAAATATGTTTACAAGAATAAAATATTTGTAGGATCTTGCCTGAGTTTAGAGTACAATTAGTGAAATTGTGTTCTAGTTTTATGTATATATGTCGAGGGATATTCTTTTGGAGGTTATTGTTTTTAATCATATTTATTCTAAAGCTTAATAAGCATCGTAAAAGGAATTTTTTTCTATATAACATAGTAGCAATTGTGGCATTAATATGCGATGTTTTGTCAAGTGTCAATTCTACTAGCTTCAAATTGCGATAGAATTTGAGGATGATAATAATAACGTAATTTGAGTTCAATGATGATGCGAGATGAGACTAGGATGAGCTAAAATAACTATATGGGATAACAATGATAACATAATGTGTAATTTTGAAGGTAATGATGATGCGAAATGAAAATGAGAAAGGGAAAAAGATGACTATGATGATGTCTCAAACGAGGGTGTTAGGATTTCTTTTATACCTTTCTCAAATATATGTATTTGTTTATTGTAAGAAAATAGACATATAAGAAGAATGAATTTTCCTATGCATTTTGATCAATAAAGGGTCCAAAATTGGTCTAGTTTTGACATGTCAATGGTGCCCCAAGAGACATTGACCTAGGTCAAGGGTGTGACAAGAACCATTGACCATCCAATCAAGGGTGAGTCAAGAGACAAAAACTAATAAGTAGATAAAATTTACAAATTTAAGGTGATGCAAGTAGATTCGAGAATGATTAGGCATAGCATGCCAAAGATTCTACGATAAGGCTTGGATAAATAAAATTGTATAAGGGTGTAATTTATTATTCTAATTTTGTCCCCCACCTTGGCAGGACTATGAGACTGCAGTTATATTATCAATAAGGTAGAAATTAACATTCAAAGACTTTCACAATGATATTGAAGAGGAAATAAATATCAAGCCCCCAAGTGACTTAACATCTTATCAATCAAATACCAAGACAAAAGGAGAAACATTTGTATAGAAAAGATAGTCTGGCTATGCTACCTTAGTAAGACTATGCTTATTGTTGGAAGTTAGTTTATAAATTGATGACAACCTTCTGTGTTCTTCAATTTGAGAACTGATATGTGAAAATTGTGGTGTTGACTGTTTTTTGTCAACTATCTATCTTTTATGATGTTGTAGCCATAAGACTATGAAATGTAATGGTGTCATTAATTATTGTGAAATCAACCCTCTATTGATATGGCTTTACTAAAATGCAGAGATTTTTTCTCAAGATATATGTATACCACATATGTTTCTATTTTAGTATTGGTATTTTTCATAAGGAAGAATATTATAGTGGTGACTGACAAAGTTAATTTGGTAATATCTTTAAATTGTATGTCCACCTACTCAATGTTGATGCCCACACTATGTACTGTTTGCATCCATAATAAAGAATGTTGTACTAAAAATGCAAAAAAATCAATGAGATGTAGTTATTATGTTGATGGTCACAATTTCTATAGTAATATTGGATGTCTATCCTCATTTTTTATGACAATGGTTTGTATTGTCTATCCAAGCTAGAACTGAAATATTTTGTAGTGATAACATCATAGTGAGATGAAGAGAAGAAGGGTTGTGCGAGAGAGTCATACATTGTAGGTTTTTATTCAAATATTTCATAGTTTAAATTGGGTTTTGGATCACTTGGCCTATTTGATGATCTACCATAAAAAAAAGTTGGAATATGTGGAATTCATTACAAATTTAAGTTATTTTTACAAATTTAGACCATATTTTAATCTAGTACACCAAAATTAATTTCTTACCTCTTCTATGGTATAGCAATATGAACCTTATCAAAAAAATTCAACCATGATTACATTCTAGAGAGGTGGATGACATAAATGGAAAGTTGGAAGTGATGCAAACAAGCTAGGAATTAGAACAAATTTGTTTTTTTCCATTTTCAAAATTAATGTAACATGTTTGTATTATGTTGAAAAAAAATCATATCCATTTGACACATAAAACACTTGTATTTAATGTACGTGAGAATAGTTTTAAAAAAAAATGTCAAGTGTGAGAGTATTAGGTGAATGTTTTTCTAAGTTTCTAATAATGTGATTATATTTTTCTCTTTTTAGTACATTAGTCACATTTTTGTACACTATCTTGGTGCATGTAATCTACCTTAAAACCTAAAGTTGTATTCATATTTGATTTATTCATGTCTCCCAGTGAGATTTAATAGCTGTCTTCATAATAACACATGATTCTCCTATTTCCTCCATCAACTTTCATTAATCTTGAGACAAATGTTTAATAATTAAGTATATTTTAAAAGATGAGATTTTAGATGACTTTGGGAATGAATATTTTTTAATAAGTTATTTTTTAGTAAAATATGTAAAAAAAAATGTATTTTTGATATAATATTCTATGAAATTAAGTATATTTTAAGAGATTAAGATAGGTTCTTATATACTTTGTGGAATAGATGCATCTTAATTTTTTATTCTATATATAACACCTTTCAACCTAAAATATAAATTCTTTCAAAATATTCTAAGATTTGAAGACTATAAAATTAAATTCTTTAAATATTCTAAGATTTGAAGACTAATTTATAGTTAGTTTTTCATATTTGTGAACTCAACATAGAATCTATTAGAAAGTTAGATGGAATTGAATTGTTTTATTATTAAGAGATCATAGCTCAAGAGTAAAAGGACTTAGAAATTATGCTTCCTAAATTACTTTTATCTTCAACATAAGTTGAATTCTAATCAAGTTAAAAGATTTTGATTTATAGTCATGCTTAAACAAATAATTACATACAAAAAATTGAGGTCTAAGCTATTCTATTGTAATTTTTCAAACATGCCAAAAAATAAATAAGAATTTAATTATTATTTATGATTTTTTTTTTTTAATAAAAAATTGAGATTCTATTTCATTATAATAAATCAATTGAAAATATTTCAAAACCAATATGTAATTTGAATGTTCTATTAAATAAAAACTGAATCAACCATTTTCTCTAAGTTTCATTGACTTTTCAATATCCTATGCAAAAGAACATAGAAAATGTTAATTGTTGGTTGTTCTATGTAGTTGAAGAATCATTAATATGTCTTCTTTCTCTCTTGGTTTTTTATTTATGGTCAGTTAAGAAATGAAATGATTCAACATTTACTTTTATGATGCTAAATAATATTTAGATATTGTTTATTCATGTAAGAATTGTCATACTATAAAAATTAAGACCTTGCAAAAGAGTTCATAATATTTAACCAAACAAGTTAAAGTAAACTATATATAAAAGGGTAGCTTGACTTGTTTTCCCATTATCCTTATAATTCTTTTTTTATTACTCTTTGATCATGATCTCTAACACACAATGAACCCAACTATGAGTTAACTTTTGATTCTCTAATAAAATTGATTTTGAATTATCTTGCTTCTAGGCTTGCGACTTCATTCCTATCATCAAGTTTAAGTCAAGATTAACATTCCTTATTCCATTAATAAGAAAATTTAGTTCTTCTTTGCACTCTTATATTATATTTCCATTTTAGTAGATATTTTTTAATAATGCGCTTCTATTATAAACACCTTAAATTAAACAAAATAACTTACTGTACACTCTCTTTTATGAACTTATAATGGGCACACATTATAACATACACTCATTTAATATTAAATCAATTAAAAATATTATACTTTGATGGCCATGTGATTAGGCATTCTTGTGTATAAGTAAAAATATTAGTAACATTATATTACATGGAAGAGAATATCTTGGATAGACCATCAGAATTTCTTCGTGAATAGATATATTCAAAAGTTCATATTCAAGGAAGAAAATGATAAGCATGATATAAGATTTACATTTTTACTAAGATTTTTATCTAGATTTGAAAAAAAATGTATCTTACGTGTTTAAGAGTTCATACTTAAGATAATAAATTTGTGGCATAAATTATACTTATTAAATTAAAAAGGATATTCTTAATTCCTTGTGTATTACTTACATATATTAAATTGCTTTTCAGATATCTATTGTATTCTCTCTATTTAAAATGTTGGATGTTTTAAACGTGTATCACCCTTAGGTTTAGTTCCACTTAATAACATGTTTAAGAATGTTTGATTAGTGGTTACACTATCTTGATAAGCATGATTATTAATATTCATATGATTTTTATATCAATCTTCGAGTGGTTTTTCTTGTTTCTGATTTTCTATTTTCGATGTAGATAGAAGATGTCAAGGGGGTAATGAAGTAGATGCAAGTAACTTAATTTTGATGTATGAAACTAATCTATGGTGAATGAAATGATTTAACTCAAGATTCTTTTCTCAAATCTAGAAATTTTGGATGCCACTAAAAACCATTTCCAAGGAACTTGTTCTTTAGATGGATAATTTAACATCCCTACTTACAAATGACCTAGCCTTTGAAAAGTGAGGATCTACTGATCATGCATATCAATTCAAAAACAATTACCTAAATGCACATTTATTTTGTTTGATAATTTTATTGTTTGTTCTCAAATAGATTTTTAAAAAATGATGACATAGCTTCCAATTTTTATTCATTTTGAATCTATTTTTAATGATTGAATATATTGAGACTCTACCTCCCGTTAACCTCATTGAGTAATGCCTATGTATTCTGGATTCTGTATAATTATTCATATCACTGTAGATGATTCACTATCATCACAAAACTATCAACGTGTTTTTCGAAAACATAAAGTCAAGGATGCATATGAATTCTATAAATAGTTTTTTTTTCAACTTTCAAAACATAACCATCTCACCTGCAATTTGATAAGTGACTATTCTCGACCATTTTTCAACTGAGCTTTTCTTGCATTAAAAGAGTGGTCGCTGTACATGACAAACGTCAGTAACTGAGCAGTGAACGAAATTCCGAATGGGTTGATTCTGTCACAAACTCTTCATAATCAAGGCCACCAACATTATTTTTGATTGTTTATTGGACGCTTACAAATCAAAATTTATGATTATTTTAAGGAATAATGTAAAGATAAGAGGTCGTGATTATTTTCTCAATCATTTTCGGGACAATTCTCTGGAGGAATGGGTGCTTTTGAGACTATGATTCCTATTTCTGAAGCAATTAAATGAGTTTGTGGGTTCCATACAAAACCTTAAAATTCTAAGTCTATTTTTTCTTTAAAAAAAATGGTGGGATCATGTTTCGACAGAATGGGCATCTTTCATTAGAATCATGAAAACATTTCAAATTGAGCTTCTCAATTAGTTACATGATTTTGTAAGTTTTATAGAAATCTTCAAAACAAACAAAGCTAAGCATATTTTGAAGTGGTGAAGGAATCTTTTATAGTATTGGTTCATTTTCTTAAAATAATAGTTTCTTAAGAAATTATGCTTAGGTTAAGAAATGAGATAAGAATTCTGAAGTTTTGGAAAAATAGATATTCTTTAATCTTTTAATTTTTTAGGGAAAATAAATTCAACTTATGTCATGTTTTTCAAATAGGCAAGTATTTGTAAGTTTAAGGAGATCTTAAAAATAAATCAAACAGAGCCCATTTCAAGTGGTGAAAGAAGTTTTAGATTTCTACTTCTGAAATATCTTAAATGCTTATGTGGGTTTGATATAAAATCTTAATTAATCAAGTCTATTCAAGTGATGTCATGAGAGCCTCTTCCATTACTTTAGATATGTCTCGATCTCTAATTTTCAATAGAAAAAGTTTCAACTCAAGACTTATGCTTAAAAAATAGCTGAATAATAATATTCCAGGTTTGAAAGATGACCCAAACAAACAAAACTAAGCCCGTTTCAAATGGTGAAAGGAGTTAGAATCTAAGATCTATACCCTTGAATTAACTAAAACATTATGTAAATTTGATACAAAACCCTAAAAACTAAATAAATTTCAAAAGATGAGATGGGAATGGAGAATGAATATATACATATAAAATAACTTCCACACAAGATTTATCCTTCAAAACAAAAGACAAATAAAACTAAACTCATCCCAAAAGATATTGTGTGTGTCCTTTACGTGAACACGGCATGGAAACAAAGTGAGCGAGTCCAAGGAAACACAAGTTGATGAATTCCCTCACAATTTTGTTTAGTACACGCTTGAACAAGAAGAGTCCATTTTCAGTAACATCACATAATAAATGAAATGTTTGTGGCTGGACTTGTGAGGTCAACTGCCGTTGGTGTTCATGTAAAGACAGATAACAGAGCTGTTGATCGCCATTGCTGCACTGTGTGATGTGCTCTCAACGCGTGAAAAAAGCTCACATCACGATGAATTTTGATTCCACGGCCGCGTTGTGAGTCAAAGGACTTCTAGAAGTTGTGACATTCCATCACCGTCTCTCTGTTCTACACTTCACTCAAATGCTTATATTCCATTTTATGCTTTTCTCTCAAAGGTGGACATTTTCTCATCTGCTATGAAAGATTCTTCCCAGCATAAACAATGAGTTTTGATTCACACCCATTTACATCTCCTCGCGGTAATTTCTGTTTCTAAGTATGGGTCTCCTCAAAGATTGTTCGTTTCGTAGTCAAATATGTTTTAAAATATTGAAATGTTTATAGGATATAAACCCAAGTTTAGAGAATGTAATTAGTCAATCGAGTTCTATTTATTTTAAGGAGTAATAAGTAGTTTTTAGGCTGGGTTCTATGGGCACCCGCTTTCTTGAAAATAGAGTCGGCGTCTCTGAGAATTTTTAGGAATATCTAAAAGGAAGTCATCCCATGAATTTTATATGTGAAACAACTTTAAAAAATCAAGTCCTAAATTCAAGTAAGCTTGTAGTGTTATAATTTTTTTTTTAAATAATTATTTTCTTCATATATTTCTTTGATTGGATTATATCATTTTGGTGGGAAAAAGAATAGTAGGTTTTGATAAGTGGTAGATTTCTTCCCGAAGTTGGTGAGGCTATTTCCAATCCCACCCCATTTTCATGTGCCCAAATTGAAGGGACTAAAAAGTCAAAGCTCCTATTTTATAGGAGTAGATTCACAATAAACCTGCAGGCCCCCTTAAAAAAATTATCACAATACCACCTGCTCCACAAAAAAGAGCCCAAGCCCCTCCCATGGGACCCTATATATATAGCAATGGTAGCATCAATATATGATATTCTGTGAAGTGTCAATTTTATTAGTTTGAAATTTTGACAAAGTTTGTGCATGACAAGAATAATGTAACTTGAGCTCAATAATGATGATGTGAGATGAGACTCTAGAGTGAGCTATAATAACTATATGAGATGATAATGACGACATGGGATAATAATAATAAAAACATAATGTGCCATTTGTAAGGTAATGATAATGTGAGATGAAAATGACAAAGGGAAAAAGATGATTATGATGATGTGAGGTGAACACAAACTCTATTATGGCACAAAGAAACATTCGTTGGATTATGGGTTATTAAAAAACTTATTTAAATTGAGAGAGATTTCGATGGAAAACAATTCTAACCCATAAATTTTACAAATGACAACAATCTCATGAATCTAAGAGAAAACATAGAGAAAGATGGGATAATAATTTAAAAAATGCAAACACGGAAAGCATGTTAGTCCTTTATACAAGCTCTAATGGCAACCCTACAAATCTACAAATGAAACCCATAGAAAAATAGGACAAACACTAAACAAGATATAGATAGTGAACATATAATTGCACAAAATAAACTTATTAGACACCAAAATGACTAAAAAGTAGTGGTAATCTTCCTTGTGCACATATCGAGCCCTAGTATTATTGTTAGTGCTAGTGTTAGGATTTACATCATAATTATTATTTTGGTAATTAGGGAGAGGATTTTGATTAGGATTAGTGTTTAGGCTTGGTGTTAACATTATGGTTAGGATGTTGGTTTACATTATGATTAGGGTTGGGTTTGGGATTTTGCAAGGATTAAGGTTTACAATTAAGGATTATAATTACTATTAGGGTTAGAATTTACATAATAGTTATTATTTGGATTTAGGATTTAATGTTTGGATTATATTTTGTCTTTAGGATTTAGGATTATTGTTAGGGTTCAGTATTAAGATAAAGATAAAGATTTAGGTTTTAGGATTAGGTCTTGAAGACATGATCAAAGTTTAGGGTAACCTTGACCTTTTCTCTCTAATGAATAAATTATTTTTACATATAGATGTGAACTATATACATGTATATAAATTTTCTAGGTTAATATTTTATTTTATTTTGATAAATAAGAGGCAAATATATTTATTCTATTAATTTTAAATTATTTACAAAGCCCCACTCAAGTGCAGGTACCAAGGAAAAAAGAATGGGGTTAAGAAAATCCTCGGTATAGCCTGGGACCAAAGTCCTATATATGTACAATTATCCTAAATGAGACTTACAATAGGGCATTCCCTCTTTTACAGAATTATTTTAGGAGGCATACACCCTATTACAAATTTTTAGAGATTGTTTACATATATGCAAGATTACACTTTTCAGTTGTTAGAGGGGGAAAGGTAATATTGCAAGTCTTCAAAGTAGGAGAGGTTGATTGAGTAGCCTTTATGTAGAAGAGACTAGTTGAGACAATCCACCCTCCAAACAAGCAACAATAGCTAACCAAAATATGCTTCGAAAAGAGGGTTAGTGCCAAAAGCAAAATATAGTGAGCTAAAGGGGAAAAACCCAAAAAAATCAATGCCAAAAGAATGTGTAGTCAAATACCCCTATATGAGCTTAACAAAGTAGAGATATTTGATTTTATACAAGGTCTTGTAGATATGAACAAGGATCTTGCTAATTCCTTACTTTACTATTTTGGTACAAGGATTTTTAATAAATTGGGGTTGAATTACCAATGATCTTGGAATATCCAGATAATTTCAATATTAAAAGTAAACTAATGGTAGAACCTGAAAAGTGTAGTTCTAACATTTGTTAATCAGAAATAGAAAAAACCTAAATATAGAGGGCCTATGCCTTTGGAAAATCTAGTTTAGCTAGGGGCAACAAGAAGCAACTCTAGATTAAAATAGATAGCTAAGAAAGAAACATTTATACTATCATACTCTTTTCTTTAAAAATAGCCCCGTAATAGGAGTGACCATGAATTATTGATTTGGCCATGATCCCTTTAGTGTTTATAGAATCCATTGATTTACTTCTAAAATTTTATCATTAATCTGACAATTTCCTAATAGAAATAAAGATTATTCACAATTTCCCAAATAATGGTCATATTCACCTAGAAGTGAAATAGGAAAAAGTCCCCTAAGATCTAGTTAAGCCCCAACCTGTGTTAAGAGGTCTCAAAGGTTCAAAAACCAAAGTCATATTTTACATGCTTTCAAGTCACAAAAAAATGATTTAACTAGAAGTTGTCCATAAGGATTCAAACTTGCAACACAAATTATGAGTACATTTTCGAAAAGAACCACATCATTTGAGAGCTATCATCTTCTCAAACTTAAAATATCATAAATGAATAGCTGGATTCTAAATTGTAGAAACTTTAGAACAAAGTGCTAGCTCTAACTCTTATCAAACATAAGGCCCCAAATGATATAGACATCTGATCACACTAATATGACAAAAACATAAAAGAGATCATAATGATAGCCAATTTTTTTTACCTAATAGATAAAAGATCATGCTAATTAAGTTTGTTTTAAAAAAAATTTAATTAGAAAAAGTGATAGAAAGTTAAATATTAACCATAAGTTTAAGCCAAAATCCTCAAAACACACCAAACTACAAAGATGGAGAAGTTCATTACATCAAAAGGGAAAGAGAAAACAACTAGTTAGCCTTAAAGGCCTCTCATAAATCTTCAATAGTGGCCAGGAGGGATCTCTCTTGTAAAATTTCTTCTTCTTCAAAGTATTTTTCCAACCACTCTTCTTTCAGTGGGTCTAATAGAGAACAAAACTGAAGGAGGAAACATATATTTCTCTTATAAATGTCACTCTCTACCCAAAAGTCAATCGAGTTCTTAGTAACGATTTGATTCGATAGGTATTGATAGGCTCCCCTCTAACATACAACATATTATAGTTTTCCACCAATGGGATTTTTAGGTCATCCTTTATGTTTTGAAGAACTATATCTAAGTTACCAAGCAAAATGTATTTGAACAATTCATTACAATACTAGTAATAAGATCATGATCAACATAGAAGTGTCGAGCTACAACAATAATCATGGAGATTATGTCTCAATTGGATTGGAATGTATTGGGACTCTTTATATATTGAGTCCAATACATCATAGGACAACTCTTCAAATTACCATGTTCTTAAAAGTACCAATTTGCATAATTCTCACAATTTTGATGGGTATGTCAAATGCTATAAGGCACGGAAGGCATGAGAGCTTGATTAGAGTATCAATGACTACTTATGAAGAAATAATTAGCAACCACCATTAATAAATAAGGATGGGAATGTTTACCACCCTTTCAAACACTAAATGCATTAAAGATACTCACACCAAGAAATGTAAGACTTGTGCAAGAGCGCATGCCACTCTAAATATTTATTAAGTGGAACTATAAAAAGGTACTTGATTTTAGGAAATGATGTGTGGGGATGAAATATAACAATTATGAGACACCACAAGTTGAAGCATAAGTTAGAGTCATAGAATTGAAGGTGAAAGTATATAAAAGATAAAATCCAAAAGAGACCACAATCATTGAGAACAAACCAAAATAAAATAAATATAGTTAGAAAGTTAAAATAAAAGATAAGATATGATAAATAGGGGAGATATGACTTAAGGAGGGAAAGAATAGATTCATTTTCTGACACAGCACAAGGCAGGAGTATCTTCGAAGGAGATGTCCTAGCCCCCAGCTATACAACCATGCAATGGATACACAACACCAAGAGACAAAAATGAAAGATCTCATACCAAATTACAATTCTTTATTCATAGATATAACTGATTACATGCAATGTGGCAAGCTGTAAGGCCTTCTCGGTTACAACCAAATACAAAGCAAGTAATAGTTTTGCAAGATCTCTCAAGATCCAAATCAAACCCTAGCTAGTCTAGATCTACCCTTTGGTAGAAACCACCAAGGAAGATCTCAACTTGTGCTCACAAGCCCACAAAGCAATCTCCTTGTTTTCCAAGCCGCAACTACTAGCTCTTCTCCAAATTTTCTCTTCAAGCTCCTCCACTTCTCCATGATGGATGAATAATGACTAAAGACTTCCCTACAACCCCTACTTATACCAATCTAAGCCACAAGTTGGCCCAAAACAAAAATTAAATAAAAATACATAAGTTAAATGTCAGCATTGGCCTCCAAAAACAATTAAATGCCCAAAATCAATGTCTAAGTAAAATCACGATGTCTCCCAGCTCCGATGGAGTTAGAACTTGCACTTTGAAGCATAGGTAGAAATCTAGGCCCTCTTCAATTTGTAAAATTTTAATCCTCTAACTCATTTTGGAAGATTACTTACATAGCCTACAACAAGCACCAAATTCCTAAGCAATGTTGAGCTCCATAGATCATGCAAAGCAATTAAAGACCATGTTGAGCAACCAAGACCATGCTGAGCTCCAAGACCATGTCAAGCTCCATAGACCATGTCAAGCTCCATAGACCATGTCAAGCTCCATATACCATGTCGAGATCCATAGAACATGCCAAGCTCCAAGACCGTGCCGAGCTCCAAGACCATGTTGAGCACCATAGAACATGCCAAGCTACCAGACCATGCCGAGCTCCCAAATCATGTTGAGCTCTGAGAGCATTCCGAGCACCATTCCTTCTTTGACCAAGTACCAGTCCAAGCACCCTCCAAAGCAACTACTGAGACTCCTCTCATGAACTCCAAAGTAGTCACCATGCAAACCCAAGATGCTCCTGCATCAGACTCCCTAGGTAAATAGAAAAGTGTGTCCCACACTTTGATGCCCAAAGAAAGAGAAACAACCATCTTCATCTTCACCAAAGGCTTCTGCTCCAATAGGGACAAGAAAACTAATCTACACATCATCCACATGCACATCATTTTGTCAAAAACTATAATCTCAACCAACCAATCAGTATGCTCACTCCTAGGAACAAACTGAACATAATACTTCATCAACAAACCCCCATCCACATCAACAACTAGTGAATCCACACTAGTAGCAAAAAACCCCACATCAATAGCAACAAACTCCACATCATTAGCAACATGTATATCTCCATCAACACATGCCAAACTCACAACCCCAGCAATCTCATTACTCATAACAAGATGCTCTGCAACACACAACTCATCACCAACAAGAACTAGATTATCTATGACCAAGTGCTCCACAATTTCTATGTTAGACTCAACCAATTGATCATGAAAATCAACCTCTATCCTATCATTAAAAAGGTTAGGAATATCTTCAGCAACAACCTATAGCTGCTCTATAAGTTCTGTATCAGACTTTATAGTCTAATCAACAAAACCAAACTCAACCACCTCGACCTTATCATGCCATCTTCTCTCATGAAAAAGTCTCTTAACTGGACAAACAACTCTCTTCCAAATTGGTAGACTATAGTTCCACAAACATCTATGAAATTCCTTCCTCACCCCATCCATAATTTGATCAGCCAAGCTAGCTTCAAATCGAGTAGACATCTTAGAAAGCCTCCTCTCCACCACATCATGGAGATTCACAATCATCTCAAGGTCCAATCCTCTCAGAGCCATCTTCCAAGATCTTCGTAAACCCTCTACAACAAATCCTTCCCACACTCCTTGTGAAAAACTCAAATTTTTTGCAAGTCAGATCACAACCTATCACCTCGCATGAATAATTAGGAACCAAATCAGAAGTCTAGAACCACAGATCTGCAATCCACAAACTCTCTACGATCATGCCTCAATAAGTTCAGTCTTTTATCTTTGCATCTAGCGATCCATCTATAAGCCCTCTAAAATTGCAAGACAGAACCACGATCTGCCACCTCACAACCAAGAGATCTAGGACTTCAAAAAGAAAACCCACCACTAGATCAAGATCAACTTGGATCTACTTCTCCAACCCAAGTCCTGGTGCAAACTGCCTCAACTTTGGTGATCTATCTACACACTCAAGAACTCTTGCTTTGATACCACCTGATGTAGCACAAGGTAGGAGTATTCCCAAAGGAGATGTCCTAGCCCCCATCTATACAACCATGCAGTGGATACACAACACCAAGAGACAATAATGTAAGATCTGATACAAAATTACAATTCTTTATTCATAAAGATAACTGATTACATGCAATGTGTTGGGTTGTAAGGCCTTCTCGGTTATGGCCAAATACAAAACAAGTAATAGTTCTATAAGATCCCTCAAGATTCAAATCAAACCCTAGCTAGTCTAAATCCACCCTCTAGTAGAAACCCCCAACGAAGTTCTCAACTTGTGCTCACAAGCCCACCAAGCAATCTCCTTGTTTTCCAAGCTGTAGTTACTAGCTCTTCTCCAAATTTACTCTTTAAGCTCCTCCACTTCTCCATGATGGATGAATAATGACTAAAGACTTCCCAAAAACCCCTACTTATACCAATCTAAGCCATAGGTCATCCCAAAACAAAAATTAAATACAAATACATAAATTAAATGCCAAAGTTGGCCTCCAACAATAATTAAATGCCCAAAATTGATGTCTAAGAAAAATCATGATATCTCCTAGCTCCAAAGGATTTAAAACTTGCACTTCAAACCATGGGTAGAAATCTAGGCCCTCTTCAATCTCTAAAATTTTCATCCTCTAACAGATTGTGGAAAATTACTTACATGGCCTGCAATAGGCACCAAATTCCTAAGCAATGTCAAGCTCCACAGATCATGCTGAGCAACCAAAGAACATGCTGAGCAACCAAAGAACATGCCGAGCAACCAAGACCATGTCAAGCTCCAAGACCATGCTGAGCTCCATAGACCATGTTGAGCTCCATAGAACATGCCAAAATCCAAGACCATTTCGAGTTCCATAGAACATGTCAAGCTCCAAGACCATGCTGAGCACCATAGAACATGTCAAGCTCCCAGAGCATGCTGAGCTCCAAGATCATGCTGAGCTCCGAGATCATGTTGAGCTCCCAAAGCATGTCAAAAACTGGTCCTTCTTTGACTAAGTATCAGGCCAAGCACCCTCCAAAGCAACTACTGAGCCTCCTCCCATGAACTCCAAAGTAGTTAGCAAGTAAACCCAAGATGCTCTTGCATCATTTTCCCCTTTGCTCCCTAATTGGCTAGTTTGTTTGCCAAGAAAATTGCATTCCCTTTAGATATGATTAATGGTATAATTTTTTTTTTTTGGGCCAAATCTAGAGCCTTAGTTAAAAGGGGATTTAATTTATAGTTTGGCTTTAACTAACTTCTAAAGGTATTTACTACAATTGTAGAATCCCTTTTGATTTTAACTTGGTTTATATTAAGTTTGTTGCAAATACATAGTCCTTCAATAAGGGCCTTTAATTCAACTTTTTTTTGAGTGGCCTTGCCTATAGGTTTCATGCTTTGAGCCAATGGTTCCCCTTTATGATTTATTATGCAACAAGTTATCCCAACTATTCCTAGGTTACCCCTTGAAGTCCCATCAAAGTTAAGTTTGACCCAATTAACAATTAAAGGTATCAAACTACATAGAGTTGTGCTAATTTTTCTTTCCTCACCACCTTTTCCATAGAAAGCTAGTAGAGACCCAACCATTTACTCCTCATTTTCCATCCCAAACTATCATTTATTTTGAAGTTCCGTTGAGACTTACTAATTTTCTATTAGGGATTTCTATGATAACAACCTCTATTTTTTAAGGTGAGTTGATCCCATGAAATACTAGAATTCTTAAAGATCCTTCTATTTTGTTCCTTCCATAATTCCTAGAGAATGATGGAAGGGGAAATTATCCACAAATCATGGTAAATTCCACTTGAATACAACTTTGGTTAAGAGAGCATGATGGACAATATCAAATTGGGAAAATCCATTTTGTATTTTAATTTTCCATAGAGCCAGTACCAAAAATTTGATGCATAAGGGTAGTTAAGAAGGATGTTATCTAAATTTTCCTCATAGGAGTTACATAGGAGACAAATAGGTGGAATCTAGAAACTAATCCTTCTTATTCTATCTATAGTCAAGATTCTTTTTTCAAGGGTCAACCATGAGAAGGCCCCAACTTTTTGTAGGCATTGGGGTCCTAACACAAGGAATATGCAATTTCTAACTTAGGATGGTGTTTTAGAGTAGATATGTAATTGTAACCATCCTTAGAATTATATTAACCATATTTGGATCCATCCCATATGAGCATGTCTTCTAGTCATGTAAAGGTAACATTTCTAGCTTTCAAGATATTCATAAGAACTATTTCTTCATGTAAAGGCATATGAAGGAAAGAGAATGATGTCCACTTCCATATGAGTGAGGAATCATTATCCATTTCCATATAATTGATTAGGAAAGGTCCTAATCTTTCTTCTAAGATAGATCTAATTAAGTGGATGTCTATAAATATGCTAATAATTGGATAGCCTCCCCATGAATTGGTCCAGAATCTTTCCTGATCACCTTTCCCAATTTTCCATGTGACCTTATTTGATATAATTTCCCTATAGGCTTGCATAGTTAGAGCCCCTCGAGGGGGTTCTTTGTGAACTTAGGATAATTAAGTTATCATTAGATTATAAATATTTGTTAAATAACATTCTTGTCCTTGTTAGGTGAGGACTTAAATCATTTTCCAAATCATCTTAGCTCGTAGAGTTATAGCTTGATCTTTCATGATTTTTATGCCAAAACCCCCTTCTTTCCTAGGGTTACATAACTTATCCCAAGCTAGGAGAGAAATTTTACTTTTTTCTTCTAATCACTGCTACAAGTAATCTTTTAAATTTTTACTGATATAACCTCTTTCCTAATGCAGTAGCTCTAGTACTGATAACTAGTAAATTGGGATACTAGAGAGAACTAACTTGAGCATTGTGATTCTCCAAGCTAGGGATAGACATTTTCCTTCCATGACTAGATTATATTCTTAATGATACTAGTTAGGGCATCCCATCTAGAAGATGTTTTCTTTCCATGTTCAAGACAAACACCTAGATATTTGCATGACAAGGTGTCATTCTTGATATTAAAGATTTTGCTAATATCATGCTCCCGAGCAAGAAAAGTATTAAAAAAGAAGATCTCATATTTGGATAGGTTGATTTCTTGGCTAGAGGAAAGAAAGTAAGAATAAAGAGTACATTTTAAGGCTTTTGCTTCTCTAATGCTAGCTTCCCCATATAACATAGCGTCATCAACAAATTGTTGATGGGTTTTTACGTCTTCCTCTTAGGATATCTAGATACCTTTGAGGGATTGGTTTCTATAGAAGTTTCTTAAGACTCTTCCTAGAGCTTCAGACATTGATATGAAGAGATAAGGGAAAATGTTATCTCCTTGACTTAATCCTCAAGAAAGAGAGAAGAAGACTACAGGGGATCCATTAACCAAAACTAAAAATTTGGGAGTTGAGATAAATTCATAAATCAAATTTACCCATTCTTTAGAAAAAAAAAAGGAATGGAGACATCTGCAAAGGAACCTCTAGTCAACCTTATCATAAACTTTACTATTGTCTAGTTGTAGATGAAAGAGTAAAATTCAAGGCTTGTGTGATTAGAATTCCATCATAGATGGATCTACCTAGGACAAAGCCAGTTTTTCCTCAGTAATGAGTGGTGGAAGGAATTTATTCAAGTGATTGGCTAGTGTTTTTATAGTAACTTATATAGAGTGTTGCAAAGGGTAATAGGCTGAAAATCCTTAAATCTTTATGTTGAATCCTTTTTTGGAAGCAAAGAAAGCAAAGTATGGTTTACCTCTTTAAGGAGTCCCCCTGAGTTTCTAAAACTTTACAGAGCATCTGTAACTTCATCTTTAATAAAATGCTACATTTCTAAAAGAAACATGTAGGGAAACCATAAAGCTTTGGTGATTTATATGAGGTCATTTTAAAAAGAGCTTTTTTGACCTCATCCTTTGTTATTTTCAATAGCAATTCTTTACTCTTCTCCTCTGAAATGATTTTAGGAATATTATTGAGCATTGCATTTTGAGAGTTCAAGGGAGAACCTTCTAGGTTGTTTGACATATCTTTGAAGTAAGAAATAGCCTTACTCACAACATCAAAGGGTAGGTCCACTTGGTTGTTATCCTTATTGTTAATTTTAGTTATTTTATTGATAAGTATTCTTTGTTTGGTGGTATTATGAAATAATTTGGTGTTTTCCTCACCCTCACTTAACCAAGATTTCCTTGATTTTTGTTTCCAATAAATTTTAGTGCAAGGTCTCTTTCTTTGACATATTTTTCTACATCCATACCTCTTATTCAATTGTCATTTTGCATGATGCTTAACAATAGGAATCCTTTCGAAATCTTCTCTTGAAAAGTTAGTCTAGGATCAACTTCAAGGTTTTGGGTGATCTTGTGACCTACTAGAATCCACTCAGTTGAAGATAAGTGTGTTTTTTCATAGGGAGGTCTCTATTGGTTCTGACCAATTTTAGATAAGATGCTTAATCCGCTTGTTGTTTTAAAATTAACCACAAAAGAGATATGTTTTTGGCATTTTCTATTTTTTAATGAATGCAATCTAACAATGCAACTATATGAATTCCTAATTTAACCAAGTGTTAGCAAAGCAAATAATGAAGGTAAGGTAATGAGAGATGAAAGTAAATAGCATGAAAGGGAAATTCCTAATTAACATAAACCATGATAACAACACATCTACGAGTTAAATCATTGAAAAGATTGAGTAGAAAACCAATGAAAGTAGGAGTAGCACTTCCTCAAATCCACTAATGCAATTGTCAATAGGAATTTAGTAAAAAATAAAAGATGTTTCACTTCTCATCAAATCGCAAGGCCACAGAAAGTGTGATCATGCAAGACAAAAAGCTATGTAGGAACAATAGGGTGATCTCTTCTCTAACTCAGTACGTCAACAGGATTTATCAACACACAACAAAAACTAGAACTAAAAAATCACACAATCAAATCAACACAACAAAACTATTAGATCCATTATTATCATGAACAAGAATCCACAAAAAAACACACTCCAACAAGAATAACTACATTCAAAATGAGAGCACCAATAGCATATATTATTGCATCAAAATAATGGCCTGGAATACATGTTAAATTTTTGAATTTATAAGAAATCATCTCCTCAATTTGTGTTGAGAGTGAGAGATTTCTTCATGCAAATATATGCTTAAAACTAATAAAAACAAATTTAATTATGTACAAACTGACTCACTAAATGGTGCTAAGTATGACTATGCCCTTGTTTATATCAATTAATGGGTGAATGAGCCTTTATATGTCTTGAAACAAAGAAAGAAGCAATAGATAAGAAGGAGGAAGTTGTAAGAATACCTAAGAGTACCTAAAAGTTCTAAAAATGGAAGCTCAACCTTCTCTAACCATTTCTAGGAGTTAAAATATCATCAGAATACATCTTTGGTGCATGGAAAGCTTTAAATTTGGAATTGGTAGTTCACTACTAGCACACCTCTAGAATAGTCCACCTTGTGCACCCTAGTGGCAAGCTCAAAAAATCTAAAATTTTCCTAAGTGTCAAAAGCAAATTTTTAGCTTCTACATTTTCTTTCCCTTTATACTAGAGCTATATCTAGATGTTTTCTCTTTAATTTCTCTATAATCTCCACCACTTGGGAAGCTTTCAGTAAATGCAATGCTTTCTACATTTCTTTAACTATCTATTGGTAGTTGTGTGCTAAAATGTTGTCACACTTCTATGAATCATTACATGTAAGAAAACTCAAGAATGTGCAAGAGAGAAAAAGACAAGAAAATAGAAGTTCTCCACAAAAAGCTTTTGTATTCAAACTCCTTCAAAAATTGGTCTTCAAACCTGCAGCATAACGATAGCATAATCATGGGTGTCTAACATGAGAAGAGGGCTCTCCCTTATAAAGGAAATTATGGAGGTGAGAGGCTTCTCACAACCAATATGGGATAATAGAGCTTGATCCATGTGAGACAAAATTCCACCAATGAGAAAAGAGGAGTGGTTGAGAAGAAAGTGGTGATCCATGTGAGACAAGATTCCACCAATTAGAAAAGAGGAGTGGTTGAGGAGAAAGTGGAAAGATAAATCCCACTTAGATCACTTTTTTAAGTGTAGAGAAATTAAATAAAAACAATTTATTTTATTTCCTTTTTTCATCAAAAGAGATATTTAAGTGGGATTTTTATTTAACTAAAAGGGAGCAAGTTCTTTTTAATTAAATAGAAGATATTTAATTAAATTAAAAGAGAGGTTTTTCTCTTAATTAATTAAATGTGGATGAACTGTTTAATTAAAAGAGAGGTTTTCTTTTAATTAAATAAGACTTGGAATAAAATGATCAATCTTAGAAATGAAATAAATCGAATTTGATCAAAGAAATTGATTTGAATTGATTTAATAAAATATTACAAACCATTGATTCAAAAAATTTGATAAATTGAATAATGGGGGCCCATAGTCAAGGCGACCATTTTTGGGTGCATACATTTGCCCCTCTTTGACTAATGTGTGATCGATTCGGGAACACATGTAGTCAAAGAAAGAAATTGAAGTGTGAGGTCAATTTGGGATCACAAAACAACCCAGATGTGTGGTAGACTCGGGAACACATCAGGACAAAGAATACAAATAAATTTTAACTTAAAAAAGTCGAGGATAAAATTGATAAAACTAAATCAAGGATTGAAATTGATAATTACTGCCCCCTCATGATCGAAATCGAAAATGAGATAGAGGAGAAACAACAAATTGATAAATTTGATCAAATCGAACAAAAGATAAGGTTCTTGATGTAAGATGAAAGATATAAGAATCATAGAACCAAGGTAGATCATCAAGCATCAAATATTATGCCCCAAAGGTGATTTAGAAGAAAAGAAGTGGCGAAAAAGAAAATGGAAGATAGAAGTTTGAAAGATATGGAAAGAAATAGAAATAAGAAAAGAAAATGCTCCAAAAATCAATCAACTGTTTAAGATAGAAATTTTGATTGAGATCACGACAGAAAATAAGGAAATGAAGATCAAAATGTGACCACAATTGATTAAATGTCCACAATAAAGATGAAAGGAGAACCCTCTCAACTCATAATGCAGCCTAAAAATGCAAACTAACATGAAGTCTAATAATGCAAGCTACATGAAATGCAATGGTGTACTTGCAAAAGAGTAACTGTAACATAGGATTTTGTGTTCATCATTCATTAGAGAATGTAAAAGAACTTATTTTCATCATTGGGCCATTATTAATGGACATCGAAAAATCACACAACCATCACTAGTTACAAATGCAACTATGAAGATATGAAAGCGATTTATATTGGATTGAAATGTGGAAAAATTCTAACATAAGCATCAAAGACATAAAGGTCAAGATGACTTTGATGTTAGCTTACCCAATTTAATATAGAAAAACTATGCTCGCATCAAGGCATAGATGCCAAGATGACTATAAGAATGGTTGTGCAAAAACAATCAAGGATGATGTCTCAAATCTCCTAAGTGTTTCAAGGGGACAACAAAAGACACTCTAGAGTTCAAGACCACACCCACAAGCAAAAAAAATAAAAATAAAAACATGTCTCATGCCCCAAGTCTTCTAGCGATGCATCATGGAGAGACTTATCAGACAAAGACACTCAACAAAAATCAATAACAGTTAGTACACAAAGAAAAAAAATCATGACATAAGTCAAGCATTAAGTGTTGTGTTTAAAAATTTAAGTGTGTTAACTGATACTGGGTAAGACCAAACCAATAAGTGTTGAAAAACACTCGATGTCAATGGGTGTTGAAAAACACCATTTGCAAGGTGTCCTAAAGACTCACACATCTAAGAAACCAAAGCTAACATAGTTATGCCCCTTAGACAAAGACCAATTCCAAACCAAGGTAACAAGGACAAGGCATGGTGGAGAAAGGCTAAGTGTCGAGGACATGTGCTAAGAAACAGGGGTGCAAAGGCCTCAAGTAGCGCCCGTTTCCAAGTTTTCAAAACTTGGATTTTTTTAATTTTTTTTTTCAGGACTTTTTATAAATTATTTTTTGTATTTTTGCTACCAAGGCACCTATTTCTAGGTTTTCACCAAGGCACTTTTTCTATTTTTCTGAATTTTTGAATCTTTTTTTTTTTTGTATTTTTGGAATATATAATTTTTTTGAAGATACATCAAAGTGCCTTTTCCTAGGTTGTCACTAAGATGATCATTTTTTCAGGACATTTTTTAATTTTTATATTTTTTACAATATACCATTTTTTTGGATTTTCGAAATATATCAATTTTTTTGAATTTTTTTCAGGATCAATAAATATGTACAAAGATACCCCTAGACAGAATGGGCATTAAACTCTTAAGCAAGATTACATCGTGCAGTCCCAATGTCTAACAAGGTGGAGGACATGATGAAGCAATAAGCTAATGGATATTATGTATAAGCAAGGAGTGTATGAAGCAAGTGAAAGTGATCTTCAAAGGTTGACTCTGCAAGAGTACCCAAGCTAGGGAAAATTTGTCATGTAAAGAACATTTGGACAAGAAATGAAAGGCCAGTATAGGATAATTCAAGAAAGCATAATGTAAAAGTGGGACAGATGCAATCCAAAGAAGTAGACATGTCAAGAGACTTTATAGCATCATATTTTACTCTATTTTATTAGATCAAGACCAAAGGGGTAAATGGGAAAAGGGTAGAAAAAGACTAGAATGAATGGAGGAAAATAGATATGAAGGCTAAACATGAAAGGAATGAAAACAAGATCATCATAAGATATCTCACAAGATAGCCAAATGTTTGTCTATAGGTCAACATTGTCAAGATCAAAGAGAGAAGACGAAATGAATGAATGATATAGAAGAACTACGCATGATGCCTATTTGTTAGGTTTTCATCATGGTACTTATCCAAGGCACCACAAGGGAGTGGTTTTCACCATAGGATGAATTTATTTCTCTTTACTTTTGCTACCAAGGTGCCTGATTACCAGGTTTCACTAAGGCACATTTTCAAATTTTTCTTTTTTTTTTCTTTCTTTTTTTTTTCAATCTTTTTCAATTTTTTTTGGAAGAAGTCAAGCTTTTGAGATAATGCTCTTTGAATGTTTAAACCATGATATACAAAGGAATTCAAATGATATGCTCAAATATGCTAATAGGGAAAGGAAGATGGGAGACAAAAATGGAGGATATGGCTTTATGCGAAGTGAGTGAGATTGAAAAATGGAAATGAAGGCAAGATCAACGTCAACACACACCTTGAAGGGTGGCGAAAGGATGGAGAAAATGTGAATGAAGGAATATGTGAAGGAATATGGTGAGTGGATAGAAAAGGTTGCAGTTTAGGCACATGGAATGGAAGAATGCTTTTGGAAGAAGATGAAGCGAAATTCTTTGGAAGCTTGAATGTCAAATTTAATTGTTATTCAACATTAGACTCTCTCAAGAGAGATTTTGGAATCCATATAGCCTTAGGCTTCTTTTCATTTCTTTTTGATGATTTAGAGATAATATCTTCAATGATGGATTTTGGAACCCATACTTGTCTTGTAATTTTTTTCTTAGATATCTCTTTTGACTTAATGCCCCCATGTTGATTAGAAGAGACATGGTGGTCTTCTTTTTTATATGGATTCTTGAATTGCTTCTTTTTCTTGTATTGAACATTCAAGTTACTTCCAAAAGACTTGGGACTTGTGGAAGAAGAAGGATGATATGACTGGTTTAGGTGAGTGGGTGGATGAAATGGATTCAAGGATATGCATCTATGTTGATCTTGAGGAAAGATATGAGAGGGAGGGGAAATTGAAGGGACATAAGGACCCAAGATGGAAGGAAGATATGAAGCATTTATTATTGGTGGGGGAGGTCCAAGGATGGATGTATAAGATGCAAAAGGGTAACCAATAAGTTCATCAACATCTATATCACAATCAAGGACATCAGCATCTTTAGAGTGAGCATCAGGATTTTCAATAGGAACATAAACATCTTTAATAGGAGCAACTTATTTGATAGGAGAACTTATAGCTTGAGAAGACTTAGGAAGAGTAGAAAGTGGAAGGGAACATGGAGTGGTAGAACAAGAAGATGGAAGACTTTGATCTTGACAAGGATCTTTGGATAACATAAGCATAGAATTGTTCTCTTGATTTTCAATAGGCTCAACATTGGAAGTAATAGCATCATTCTTAATAACCTTAATGGAAGTATCATCTTTGGAAGGAGAAAGTGTACTAAGGCCATTTTTATTGTCAATAAGCTTAGTGGTGCAAGCAGTATCTTTATCTTGCTTAGGAGAAGACTTAAGACATGGTGGAATGACTGAGAAAGGGTGTAAGGGATCAAAAGAACCATGAAATGTATAAGAAACATTGTGAAAAGGATTGGATGACATGGAAGGTTCTTGATCTTGATTTTTTTTATATTCTTTTTTTTATCATTTTTAGAGTCCTCTTGACATGAAGCCAGTGCTAAGGAGAAGGAAGCATGTTGGAATTGTATGGAAGACTTTTGAGGAGATTGTGAAGGACTAGCTAAAGTGGGCATTATAGTGCATGAAGGCTTAGGCTCCTTAGGTTTAGCATTGTCAAAGGTATTTGTAGCCAAGTGAAGGTTAGCTTGAGTTTCTTTAAGAGGTAGCCCTTGAGGATAACTATAGGGAACTGCATGAAAAGCATTAGGATATTTGTTGGATGAATGATTGGTAGAAGATTTGAGAGTCTTAGAATCTTTAGGGAATGTATGGATAGTGGAGGAAGTAGAAGATGGAAGGGGAGCATCAGAAGACAAAGGTTCAACATTAACATGATCTTGCTCAAGAGTGTAATCTTTATTTTCAGCATGAGGGTTCTTAGAAGAGGAACTCTTATCCCATTGATGTTGTATTTTAGCACAAAAAAATGCTTTCTCTTCATCAAAAAATGAAGATTTATCATTTAGGTATTGTTCAAAAAATTTATCAATGTTGTTTTCAAGATTTGATTCATGTGAATTACCAGCAATATCTTTTCATGACTCGTCCCCTTTAAGCACAAGCATAGGACTAGAAGGACTTTTAGGAACTGTTGGAATGTAATAATCATCACCATCATAATCATTATCACTAGAAGAATTATAGATAGGCATATCACAAGACTTTTCATGTTGTTCATTATCATATGTCTCAATAAGAGGAATACGACTCTTGGTAGAAGTAGAAGAAGAATGATATCATGAAAAAGAGGTAGGTGAAGACCTAGATGGATGATATCTAGAATAGTCATAGTAAGATTTAGAAGATGAAGTATGTGAATGATATTTAGAAGAATTGTCGTAGGACTTAGAAGATGAAGAATATGAAGGATATTTAGAAGAATCATGATAAGACATGGAGGATAAGAAATTTGAACGATATTTAGAAGAATCATGATAAGACTTGGAGGATGAAGAATCTGTATGATATTTAGAAGAATCATGATAAGACTTGGAAGATGGAAAATCTGTATGATATTTAGAAGAATCATGGTAAGACTTGGAAGATGGGAAATATTTGGAAGAAGGATATTGTGATTTGATCTTGCACATGATCCTAGCAAAGGTGTTTGATTTATCCATTTTTTTAATCATTTTTGTTGCAATGTTAGCATCCATGCATCTATTGGAATGACAACACTTTTCAAATTCAAGAAGGAGGTGGATTTCATCTGAGCTCAAATGGGGATACCTAAAAAGATATCCAAGATCCATGGTTCTAGAAGAAGAAGAATCAAGTATGGAAGAAGAGAAAGAATGAATAGAAGAAGGTAGACTATATGATAATAGGAGGAAAAGAATCAAGAAGACATGAAGAAGAGGAATAGTGGAAATGGGAGATTAGAAATACATGGAAGATAAAGAAGAAAGAAGACCAAGAGTCATTTTGGAAAATTTGATACCATTTGAGATCATTTGAATGTTGAGCAACATGTAATAGCACTTGTAATCAACATGAAAGAAAAGGCACTAGTTGATAGGATAACCCTAAGAAACGTTGGTACCAAACTAGGATAGTAAAAGCTCTCACTTGTCCAAAAGAGATGTGATAAGATAGAATTTTGCAATAGGTGTAAACCAACACTGCCACAGAGGTGCCCACAACTTTGGGTGAATACCCTAGCACATATGGACCAGGAGGATGATTTACCCAAATTATAAATAATTAAAATTGATTTTTTTTTTTTTTATGAAAGTGTGGACAAGAAATTACTAAAACTCTCAGGGTGTAATATCAAAGGATCCAAGTGTATATCTTTCTCAATAAGGACAAGTTTTATCTTACCAACTCCAAACAAGGTCTCTTGTGAAATCAATGACTACTAATTCAAGAGGTCAAAGTACAAGAACCTAAGGTGCAAAAAGCTTCTAACAATGGGTTAAGTAGCCTAATCCAAATAGGATCAACCTAGGGAGACTCGAAATAATGGGACAACAAAGTTATTTGATCGTGAAGTCTCAACTCAAGAACCCATATTTGTTTTAAAAGATCAAGTAAGCACATCAATAGGTTTTCATCATTGAATAGGCACATAAGACAACAATCAAGGACTTCAAGCAAGAAATCTTCAAACAATGAGCAAGGGAAAAAGTAACCTTACGCATGAGCAATCAAGTGACTTAGTTTATGCTAATCCCTAGGAGAGCTAATTGTGTATGTTCTCAAAGAGTTTCACAATCATTGCATACATCCCTAGAAAATAAATGTTGGCCTCTCTAAGGTTTTTAGTAATGGTTTGACTCTGCAACTTTTATGATTCACAGGGGTGACCTCCAATCTCGGCGCACCGAGGTTTTGACACAGTCTGAGAACTTAATCTTCAAGAGCTGCTAGGGAGATCTGACAACCCATAATGAACCATATCCCATGGAGATTTCTTCCACGAGGACATTTATATAGTGATTGTTGCAACCACGACAGAAGTGGCTATTACCGCTTGAGGTTCCGTCTGCAGTTTTCCTTGTATAGGGATTGTCTACTATGGTTAACCCTCTCTAAAGGTGACCGACTCACAATAGCGGACCACAAGGGGACTTAGCTTTCAGATCCAAGGTTTTGACACCTTTTCACTTTTAGCCCAATCAAAGCAAGCAGATTAATCTAACACGCTAACTAAGATTAGCTCAAGATCTATGATATCAACCCCTAGTGATCTATCAACTTCTCCGGAGAAAGGATGCCTCAATCACCAAGTTGAAGATCCATCTATCTAAGAGATTCTCAAAGTATCCTCCCCACCTACAAGGAATCCGTCTTTGAGAGGAGTTTCACTAGGAACTCACTCCCTCAAGATCCATGAATAGTATTCATGGGACCTAATTACTATGTGTGTACAGATGTTAATTCCCCAAAAGCAAATCTATCCAAGAATAATCAAAAAGCACAAGGTGGTACACTTAATGCTTTAACTAATGCAAGGTGAGTCCAAAGATGTGGAACACTTAACCCCTCACACAAGCCAAAACGAGTCCACAACTCAAAGATTAGTGAGTTCTAGAAAGCACAAGAGGGTTGCCAAGTGGAGCACTTAATGCTTCTATCCTATAGACCCCTCTCCTTTAATGTGGCGCTGATCTTGCAACCACAGGGTGGAATGAGGGGCCGGCGGATTCAACGAGTCCAATAACCCAATATAGCTATCTAAATCTATCACTAATAATCAAGCTTGCTAAATAAAAATCAATGGAGATTACAACCTAGTATCAATTATGCATGTGTTTGAAAAATAAAAGCATAAGAAAAACACACAAGCTAGACACATGAGAGGTTCATTTTAAAGTTCCAAATCAAAGTGTTATCAGCCAAAGAAGAATACCTGAAGTCCTCACAATGCACTTAGTAGATCTTACTTATTTTTAACAACTTTAGCACATTTTTCCAATGAAATCACAACTTGCTGCTATGCTATTCCAAAAAAATCAGAAAATACAGAAAAACCCAAAACAGTGAGCAGTTAGCAGAAAAAAACCAGAAAAACACGAAAATCCCTGCAAAAAAAATACGAATAACCTAGTCAACATGATTAGACCTTTTTTTTTTGCTATGATTTCAGACTCAAAAATAGAAATGAAAAGAAGAGACCCCTACTAAAAGCTAAAGAGCTTTCCAAAAATGTAATAAATTCAAAAAAATCTCTTCATTTGTGCCCTAGGGACCCAATTTTTCAAAATAAGCCAGATTTATCAAATTGAGTTTTTGGTCCTTAATACGGCCTCAAAATTCAAAACACGAAGAGAGAACCCCCCTTAGAATTCAAAAATATTTTTGAAAATGTAAATTTTTCTGAAAAATATGCTGATTTGCGATCATAAATGACTTTTTATGAAAAATAAAGAGAAATTCATAACTCACGAAAATCATGTCAAAATGCTCTAAAAGTTGAACTGGGACATGTTGGGCACATACGCAACCCACAAAAATTTTTTTAGAACCAAAATCTAAGTGGTTTAAAAGATATGATTAAATCTTTAAACCAACTAGATTTTTTGCCTACAAACCAATCTATATAAATGTGTGCTAAAATGTTGTCACACTTCTATGAATCATTACATGTAAGAAAACTCAAGAATGTGCAAGAGAGAAAAAGACAAAAAAATAGAAGTTCTCCACAAAAATCTTTTGTATTCAAACTCCTTCAAAAATTGGTCTTCAAACCTCCAGCATAACGATAGCATAAAAATT
The DNA here is from genome assembly GCA_028749045.1 of Cupressus sempervirens. Classification (NCBI taxonomy): domain Eukaryota; kingdom Viridiplantae; phylum Streptophyta; class Pinopsida; order Cupressales; family Cupressaceae; genus Cupressus; species Cupressus sempervirens. Next base: position 648,484,846 of record CM053789.1, on the reverse strand, counting down.
GGTCTTCAAACATGAGGAGAGGGTTCTCCCTTATAAAGGAATTATGGAGGTGAGATGCTTCTCACAACCAATATGGGATAATAGAGCTTGATCCATGTGAGACAAAATTCCACCAATGAGAAAAGAGGAGTGGTTGAGAAGAAAGTGGTGATCCATGTGAGAAAAGATTCCACCAATTAGAAAAGAGGAGTGGTTGAGGAGAAAGTGGAAAGATAAATCCCACTTAGATCACTTTTTTAAGTGTAGAGAAATTAAATAAAAAGAATTTATTTTATTTCCTTTTTTCATCAAAAGAGATATTTAAGTGGAATTTTTACTTAATTAAAAGGGAGCAAGTTCTTTTTAATTAAATAGAAGATATTTAATTAAATTAAAAGAGAGGTTTTTCTCTTAATTAATTAAATGTGGATGAACTTTTTAATTAAAAGAGAGGTTTTCTTTTAATTAAATGGGGATTTTATTTTATTTAATTAAAAGAGAAGATTTTCTTTTAATTAAATAAGACTTGGAATAAAATGATCAATCTTAGAAATGAAATAAATCGAATTTGATCAAGGAAATTGATTTGAATTGATTTAATAAAATATTACAAACCATTGATTTAGAAAATTTGATAAATTGATAAATTGAATAATGGGGGCCCATAGTCTAGGCGACCATTTTTGGGTGTATACAGTAGTTACTAGAATCTCCATACAAATATCAAAACCATCCAGTTTAGTGTCAAACTCCAACAATACCTCTTCTATCTTGAATGCTTGTCTAATATCTTCTTCTAACAAAGCATCTTCAAAGGTTTTTCAGAACTATTGAACCATTGATTGTACTAGAATTAATTTAGTACTCGACTCATCTTCAAAATTATAAAGGTAGGCATTTTTGTAATACTTCTTAGCTTGCAAAATATGCTCTTGTGTTTGGTCTTTCAACTTTTGAATATCTTCATGAAATCCTTCTATTACCTTATTTTTGATAGCTATCTTCTTAGTCCAATGTTCTAGTTTATCAATCTCATCCATTGTATAAATCTTTGTGAGTGTATGATAACTTTGACCTTTATTATTTGAAGTTCTTGAAGGTCTTTTCCCTAGGTATGTACCTCATCCATTAGCCCAAAATCCTAGTCCGCTATGGATACTAGTTTATCTGCATTAGTTTGAACATGGTGTAATAGATTCAAATTAACCTATATAATTTATACACCTTTATCCTTAAAATAGTTATTCCATTTCGGACATGCACTCAAAAAAGAATCTAATTATACACTTATCTTGTCTCTCATCTCTAATGCCGCAACAAAAGTGATCGCATGATTATCCAGGTTGATGGGGCCCATAGCTTCATGAAAATAGCCTCTCAAGAGCTCATTTTTCTTCCTTAGCATCACCATATCTTACTCATATCTGTCCACCTACTTAAATACTTCCTTTACGCCCATAGTGATCAAAACTTTATCAATGTCTACTATGGGCTTTCGTAAAAGGACCTCCTTGATTTGGTAATCATTAGGATTCAAATTCTCAATGTCAACATGTGGAGGATGGATGGAAACATGTGCAAACAAGTCCTGATCTTGGTTCTTCAATATGAAGCCAAATGTGCATGCATCACTTGTAGGTGGCTTAGGCTTCTTGCTAGCTTCCACTAACTCATCCATACTCTCCTCTTCATTCAATCTTAGTTATCTTTCTAACCATAATCTCCCTCTTTATTTAGGTTGGCATAGTGGCCATAGGAGACATGTATTTGGATGAAGAGGGAGTTTAGCTTGCCAACCCTTTTCCCTTGTCACTCCTTTTCCAGAGTCTTCTCCTTCTGAGAGAGATCTATAGTTGGAGTTTCTATATTTGTTGTAGCCACTTTTCTTGATGCAATGCAGGGAAAGAGAATCCCTAAAGGAGATGTCCTAGCCCCTAGCTATATAACCACACAATGGAAACATAATAGCAAGAAGCAACTATGCAAAATCCAATACCAAAGTACAATCATTTGTTCATAAAATATAATTGATTACATGAAATATGCCCAGTTGTAAGGCCTTCTAGGTTAGGTCCAAATATAAATAACAATTAAAAATTTAGTTCTACAAGATCCAACAAGATCTAACTTACAAACCAATCTTAGCTAGTCCAGATACACAACTAGATAAGAACATCAAGAAGAATCCACACTTGTACCCTCAGGTCCACCAAGAGATCCTCTAGTTCCTAATCTACAACTCTAGCTCTTCAAATTCACATCTATCATTCCTTCCATCCCAGATCAATGAATAAAAGACTCCACAAGACCCCCTATTTATGCCAACTAAACCACAAGTCAGCCTAGAAATTACAAATTAAATAAAACTAACATTAAATACTTGAAGAGCCACAAGTCAACCTATAATAGCAATTAAATGTCCAGAAATCGATATCCAAGAAAAATCATGATATCTACTAGCTCTGATTAAATTAGAACTAATTCTTCAAATCAAATGTATAAATTTAGGTCCTATAGAACCCTTTAAAGTTACAAAGGCTTATTCACCAAGGATAAGTGTGCATCCATCCTAAAAGTCAAGCACAAAAAACTATCATGCAAAACTGTTAGAAATTGATACTCCGAGCGAATTGCCATAGCTCCCAAATTATGAGGAATTAGAACACGTGCCTTTGAAAAAAGGAAGTAATCTAGGCCCTCTTAAATCTATAAAATTAAATTCCTCTCATTAATTGTGCAAAATTATTTATCCATATTGAAACAAGTGCCTAGAAACCAAAAAAAACAATTCTAGTAGCAAGGTACAAACAACTCAAACTTCAACTCAATCCATCCAATATCTATGAAATCATGAGAAAAGGTTGCTAAATGTGTATCCAACACATCCATAATGATGAAAAGAATAACTCCACCAAAATCCAAGCTTGATCCCCCTCAACACTAAACCAAAATTCCTCCAAACATGCAGGATTGCAAGCAAGCCTAGGATGCTCCTGCATTAGACATCCTAGGTTCAAAAAGATGTTCTAGTAACTAAAAGAACATCTTCTAGGATTCAACACATAAATTCTAACCTAGTTCTTCACATACATGTCCTTTAAGTATTCAACTTGCACACTCTTTCCCTTATTCTTCTTCTTCTTCTTCACATCCACCACAGGTGTTCCATAAGTCTACTTTCCACATTGACCTCCAACCTTCTCAGAATCTACCAACTCAACTCAACTTCCAATACTTAGGTTCCTCCTACTGAGCTCTTCATTCTACAAAGGAATTAGGAAAAAATTTCTACCACCTTTCTTAATAGTAAACACATTCCTAACACAATCATGCACAACCCTGTAATCATACTACCAAAATTTGCCAAGTAACACATGACAACTCTTCATATCCAAGATATCACAAAACACTTGATCCTTGTATTGCCCATTCTATAAATCAACAAGGCATTGCTCCCTCACTTCCAAAGAATGTTCACCTTGTAACTGTTCAATCCTATAAGGATAAGGATGTCTCATTCTCTTCAAACCAAGTTTCTGAATCATCTCCTCAGCAACAAGGTTAACAATAGTACCACATCTACAATCACCTCAAAGACTTTACTACCAGACATACAACAAGTCTTGAAAAAACCACTTCTCTAATAAGAATCCAATGTCCTCTCACCAATTAGTACTCGTTGAGCTAGAAAACTCTCTCCTTGCTTAGGTTGACTATCCTAGATTGCTACCTCATTCATAACATTAGTTGTCCTCCTAACCAGACATTCAAATGATCTATGCCCTTCTCGACCACACTTGAAACAATTACCTCTGAACTCATCTTCACCTATCCTTCATTTCTATTCAATAGGTTTTGGTTCACCTTCTGTCTTTGGTTTTAGCTTGTGCCAAACTATTTTGCTTCTCCTTCTCTCAAGAACTACCTTGATTCTTCATCTTTATCTTCTCCTCTCCTCTCAAAGAATACTAATAAGCATCATCAACTAAAGAAATATTCACCATACCAACCTCATCCTAAATATTTAATCTTAAAACATTAATGTACTGAGCTACCTTCTCTTTTGACAATTCTCTATGGCTAGACCGAATAGTCAACTTGGAGAACTCGTTGATATAATCCTTCATAGTCATATCCTTCTTTTTTAGATTCTACAACTTCTTAAAAAACTCAAGTTCATAATAAGTAGGAATGAACTTAGCCTTCAAGTTAGTCACCATCAACCTCCACCTAGTGATCTTCATTCCACATTCCTCTTCTCTATCTCTTTTTAATTATTTCCACCAAATAGTAGCATGTCCCTTCAGCTTAGTTTGTGCCAACCTTACTCTAAGTGGATCCTCAATATCCTCAAGCTCAAAGTAGTCATCCATTTCACCAATCCAATCAATTAGATCTTCAGGATTCAAAGTACCCAAGAAATTAGAAACCTCCATCTTATGCTTCAGCTTGAATTGAGATCCAAGTCGAGCAAATGAACCAGCCCTAATTCCTATAGGTCTTTCCACATGATTAGTTTTGTCCTTACTACTCTATCCAACAACGTGAAAGTCTTTGGAAACTTCTTCATAACTACCTTCAATACTCACATGCCTAGGTACATGTTGGTAAATAGATTGTTCTTTCCAATGTAACTCTTAAATGCCTGAACCTATGAGAAACAATTTGATATCAACAGTTGGATAATCTATCATGAAGTTGATAGATTTACTCTGAATTGAAAGGTACAACTCCCTTATCAATGATATTCAATGAATTTTTTTGTTCCTAAACTAATTGGGTACATTCTTAACCAAGAATGGAAGAGGAAAACCAAGCTAAGCCTAGACAGAACTAACTCAAGAAGAGAATTCAATTCTACACCTAGCCAACCCCAGGAAATCACACTTCCTATGACTCCCTGACATTGGTAATGAAATGTGAATGCTATGTATGAAAATGCAGTGGAAAATGAAATGAAAGAGAGTGTTAAACAATCCCAATTCTTGTAATAGGAATGTCTGCAAATACTCTAATCTACAACCCATTCATTATTCAACACAAGATGGAAGATGATGCCCAAAACTAAAAATCACAATACTTTAATTAATTATAAGCAAAGGAAAAAATAACTAAATGCTCTGATTCAGAATAAAACCCCTATTGCTTTGAACATAAAAAATAAGAATGCTCAGATTTTATTTGGTCACAACTTATGTTAAATCTATTACAAAAACTTGAACTCTTAACATGCATAATGAGAATACAAAAAACTAAACTAAGTTTCTTCCCCCTACTCTAGCTCTCTATCTCTTGCAAAAAAGAAGAACCCTTTGCAAATGAAAAGGTTTTACTATAAATACATTCTCCACTAATCGTTTGGTTTCTTCTGGTGATTGTTCAGTTCTATAACTGATCTTGTCTTTTTGACTTCTCATCCTTTCCTTTTGAAATTTTTTATGCTTATTAACATTTAAATTTAATAATGATATATATTAACATATTTAAATTATATTTTAACAATTGACATTTAAATATGTTAAATCAATATCAAAATCTTTCCTTTGTTGAGCACATAGCAAAATAAATACTATTGCCAGGTAAAAAATGGGTCATTTTTCATGGGGCATATCTTTTTATTTCACCATTGGATCAAGCTCATTTCTAGATATGTTCTTCCAAACCTCATTTTCTACATTTTAACCAAAGCGATCAAAAAAATAATCACTAAGTCAAAAGATATGAGCTACTGAATGTTGGTCTATATAACTATTGCAAAATCAGAATTGATAAAATAAAATTTCCAACCACTCTTCTTTCAATGCTCTATAATCCACATGTCTTCAATTTGCCAATATGTTATCTTCCATGCTTACCATGTTGATCCTCTGCTGAAATTTGGGAGCAATTCTTTGGAATGCTTGTGGCAAAAATCAAACTTTTTTCTTCTCCCTTTTGTGGAAAATTGAACTTTGACTATAAAAGTTGTAGTGAAAAATGAATTTTCCATTTTATATTTAATGTCACATGGATGTCCAAATCTTCAAGAAATAAATCATTGTGAGGTTATCATTCCTTGTTTAATCAATTAAAAGTTCTTTTCCATCTCTCTATTATGGACTTGATGCTTGGTGGAAATTCCATTTTTGAGTGCAAAAAATGCACCCAATCTTCAATTTTCCATTTCCATGTAGTGGGCACAATTTTGATGTAGATTGATTCACAAATTATTTTTCTGGAGTGATCTTGATGCTAGACCCCATATACCTTCATTGTGGATGAGATTTGCCTTTCCTCTCCTCATGTGGAAAATTGGACTTTGACTGTGAAAGTCTTAGCAGAAAATTCATTTTTTGCTACGCATTTTTCCTTTTGGTGGAAAATGAAATGTTTGCTTCTCCAATAGAAAATCAAAAAATGAATGTGAAAGGTGTAGCAGAAAATGTGTTTTCCACTATGCATTTTGCCTTTTGGTGGAAAATGAAATATTTGTTTCTCCAATGGAAAATTAAAAAATGACTGCGAAAGGCGCAACGAAAAATGAGTTTTCCACTACCCTTTTCATTTTGGTGGAAAATTCCAAGTTGACTACTCCATTGTGAAAAATTCAAGAAGTGCTTCTCCATGGTAGAAAAATAAACTTTGACTTCCATTTGCTTTCACATTTGTATATCTAAACTCAGTAATGATTCAATCCTTCATAGAGACTTTCTTAGAATCAATGAATGCATTAGTAGAAATTTATCATGGGTGGTGACTTAGAAGTTCTAAAAATTGGGGTACTTTTAGTGTGCCTACAGCTGGCTTTAAATGGGGATTATGTGATGCAAAGTGCATAAAGAATCCAGAATCTCTAGCAAAAGACAAGTTCCTATCCATTGGGCTACAGAGTCTAAGCACAAATAAGACTACCAAAGAATTGCTTGCCAGGAGGGCGGAGGGGAGCAAGGCAAAACCAAAACTGAGAAAACAAGAAAGACTAAGCTAAACACACCAAAACTATGGAAACAAAAGCTTATTTACAAACATAGGTGAGGAGGCCTCACCAAAGGAAAGGAGGGAAAGGACTCACACATGACTATTAACCGAAAGGGAGAAGTATGAACCTTTCTGGAAAAGAAAATTATGCTCCAGCAAGTTAAACCATAAATATTCCCCCTTGGCAACTTCATCATAATCAAAACTAAATCCAGAGGTATGCTGAAAATATGTGGCCCAAAAATCACTCCCAAACAACCATCCTTCATCATATATTTTTGATTCATTCATGTCTTCCTGCGCATTACTTCTTGCACAATCAATCATTTTTTGTGAGGAAGAAAAGTATAAAGATTCTGAATCTGGTACAAGAACACACTCACCTTCATCTCTTTCTACAACATCATTTTTAATGGAGATTTCAACATCCAAAAAAATATTGGAAAATTCAAGATACTCAAATGGTTCTAAAAATGATGTCCCATCATAGGCACATTTATCATAGTTGATTTGAATAGAACTTTTAGATTTCAAATCAAGGCTGAAATAAAATGATTCTTCATGAAACATAGGGTCAATCTGGAGTGAAGTAACTTCATCCTTTCTAGTAGATATCAAGTCTAAAAATTTCTTATCCAAATTCAAAACTCCAATACCTGAATCAACTATAGAGGAAGGCTCACCTTGGGTAGGCATCAAGATTTGATAAACTTCCTTTTTGTGGAAAAGAAAAATATAATCAGGCTCTTCATTCTCTTTATGATGATGGACCACTTCATTAGCCATCAAAGGTATTTGTCTAAAATCTGTCCTTGCAACCACATCTTTAGACTTGAAATGATATTCATCAAAACATGTTTTAGCCTTTTCATCAAAACATAATTCATCAAGAATACTCAACTTGGCATCTTCTACAAAAGAAAATGATTCTAACACTATAGATTGAACCTCATCTTTTCTATTATCTTCTTCAAACATATAAGTCTCATATTCCACTTGTGTACAAACCAAGGGATGAGTTTCACAAGAAATATTATGCAAAATATGATCTTCATTATTCTCTTCAAATTTGAAACTTTCAACAATAGGAGAAAAGGAAAGCATGGGTAAATCCTCATTTTCTATTTCACTTACCATTTCTTTGCCACACCCAAAAGTGTCTCTATTCATTGAAATTTGTGCCTTTGGAAGCTGGGGTATTTCTTGTTCTCCAAGAACCAAGCAATTCACTGGTATTGGTTCTTCTTTTACTAATTTTTCTCCAAGTAAACTTGTTGAAACATACTTCCCTTTTCTTCGTTCTTCAAAATTAAAATATCCTTGGATCACACACTTTAATAGTAAAGCAGATTGATGATCTTTTGAGGGAATTATTTTTTTTCTTTCAACTTCAGTAATAATTTGTTTAAATGTAGTCCAAAGGAATTGTAAGTTAGGATCACTTTCAGCATTTATTTCTTCAAATGTGGGTTTCTTTTTTATTTTTTTTCTTGGTTTAACTTCTTTCTCACTCAAGAATGAAAAATTATAGGAAACAAAATCAGGTGGGAGTTCTGGAACCACTTTATCATCCACTTTTAATTCATTGCTTAGTTGCAATATCCTTTCCTCACAATGTTGCAATAACTTCTTCCTTACCTCCAACTCTTTCATCTTGTGATATCTAGAACAAATACTTCTCCATAAAAGAACTGGTGCACAATCTTCTTCAACACTCAAATTCATTTTTCTCCCATGATTAATGCTTTATCTAAAAGCATCAAGTAAATCATGCAACACTGGATCATGGATGAAGTTCAATCAAAGAAGGATCTGGCCTTCTTCCTTTCACAACTTTAATGGGCATGGTCTTTTAATAACAAAGTCACCAATCTCCTACAAGTAGAGATAATAATAAAAACTGAGGAAGTAAAACTTCAGCACTAATCTTCTTTTTTGCTTCCCCACCAAATTCGCCAAAAATCTGTTATAAATAGATTGTTCTTTCCAATGTAAATCTTAAATGCCTGAACCTATGAGAAATAATTTGATACCAACAGTTGGATAATCTATCATGAAGTTGATAGATTTCCTCTAAATTCAAAGGTACGGCTCCCTTATCAATGATATTAAATGAATTTGTTTGTTCCTAAACTAATTGGGTATGTTCTTAACCCAAGAACGGAAGAGGAAAACCAAGCCAGCCCTAGATAGAACTAACTCAGGCAAAGAATTCAGTTCTACACCTAGCCAACCCCAAGAATTCACACTTCCTACGACTCTCTAACATTGGTAATGCAATGTGAATTCTATGTATGCAAATGCAGTGGAAAATGAAATGAAAGAGAGTGTTAAATAATCCCAATTTTTGTAATAGGAATGTCTGCAAATACTGTTATCTACAACCCATTCATTATTCATCACAAGATGGAAGATGATGCCCAAAACTAAAAATAACAATACTCTAATTAATTATAATCAAAGGAAAAAATAACTAAATGCTCTAATTCAGAATAAAACCCATGTTGCTTTGAGCATCACAACTAAGAATGCTTAGATTTTATTTGCTCACAACATATGCTAAATCTATTACAAAAACTCAAACTCTTAACATGCATAATGAGAATGCAAAAAACTAAACTAAATTTCTTCCACCCTACTCCAGCTCTCTATCTCTCACAGAAAAGAAGAACCCTTTGCAAATGAAAAGGTTTACAATAAATACATTCTCCAGCAATTGTTTGGTTTCTTCTGGTGAAATTTCAGTTCTATAACTGATCTTGTCTCTTTGACTTCTCATCTTTTCCTTTTGAAAATTGTTATGCTTATTAACTTTTAAAGTTAATAATGATATATATTAACATATTTAAATTATATTTTAACAATTTACATTTAAATATGTTAAATCAATATAAAAATCTTTCCTTTGTTGAGTGGACAACAAAATAAATACTACTGCCATGTAAAAATGGGTCATTTTTCATCGGCCATATCTTTTCATTTCATTGTTGGATCGAGCTTATTTCTAGATATGTTCTTTCAAAACTACTTTTCTACATTCTGACCAAAGTGATCAAAAAAATAATCACTGAGTCAAAAGATATGAGCTACTGAATGTTGGTCTATATGACTGTTGCAAAATCAGAATTGATAAAATAAATTTTCCAGCCACTCTTCGTTCAATGCTCTATAATCCACATGTCTTCAATTTTCCAATATGTTATCTTCCATGCTTACCATGTTGATCCTCTTCTAAAATTTGGGAGCAATTCTTTGGAATGCTTGTGGTGGAAATTAGACTTTTCTCTTCTCCCCTTTGTGGAAAACTGAACTTTGACTACGAAAGTCGTAGCGAAAAATGAATTTTCCATTTTATATTTAATGTCACATTGATGTCCAAATCTTCAAGCAATAAATCATTGTGATATTATCATTCCTTGTTTAATCAATTAAAAGCTCTTTTCCATCTCTCTATTGTGGATTTGATGCTTAGTGGAAATTCTATTTTTGAGTGCAAAAAGCATACCCAATCTTCAATTTTCCATTTCCATGCAGTGGGAAAATTTTTGATGTAGATTGATTCACAAATTATTTTTCTAGAGTGATATTGATGCTAGATCCCATATACCTTCATTGTGGATTGATATTTGTGTTCCTCTCCTCATGTGGAAAATTGGAATTTCATTGCGAAAGTCGTAGCCGAAAATTCATTTTCTGGTACACATTTTTCCTTTTGGTGGAAAATGAAATATTTGCTTCTCCAATGGAAAATTAATAAATGACTATGAAAGGTGTAGCAGAAAATGAGTTTTCCACTAGGCATTTTTCCTTTTGGCGGAAAATGAAATATTTACTTCTCCAATGAAAAATCAGAAAATGACTACGAAAGGTGCAATGGAAAATGAGTTTTCCACTACACTTTTCATTTTGGTGGAAAATCCCAAGTTGACTACTCCGTTGCAGAAAATTCAAGAAGTGCTTCTCCATGGTAGAAAAATGAACTTTGACTTCCATTTGCTTTCACATTTGCATATCTGGACTCAATAACAATTCAATCTTTCATAGAGACTTTCTTAGAATCAAGGAATGCATTAGTAGAAATTTATCATGGATGGTGACTTAGAAGTTTTAAAAATTGGGGTACGTTTAGTGTCCCTATAGTACACCACCTAAAGCACTTCTTATTTCAATAACCATGTTTCTCTTCATTAATGCTATGTAAGATCCGAAGCTAGCTTTAACCTCCTCCACCTTAGATTTGAAATTTTCTTTAACCTTCTTTGAGATCTGTTCTTCTACAACATCACTAAGATCATGAATTTCCCTAGGGTCCAATGTTATTAGAGGCATCTTCCAAAATTTTAGCAAACCCTAAGCAATAAATCCACCAATCTAGAAGATCAATCAACCACAAGATCAATCTTCTTTGCAAATATTGGTGTAAACTACCTCAGCTTCGATGATTTCTCAACACACTCAGGAACAACCTTCGCTTTGATACCATCTGATGCAACACAAGGTAGGAGAATCCCCAAATGATATTTCCTAGCCCCTGGCTATATAAACACATAGTAGAAATACAACAGAAAGAAGCAATAATGCAAGATCTGATACCAAATTACAATAATTTGTTCATAAAATATAATTGATTACATGCAATATTCCCAGTTGTAAGGCCTTCTGAGTTAGGGCCAAATATAAATAGCAATTACAAAATCAGTTCTACAAGATCCAACAAGATCCAACTTGCAAAACCAACCTCAGCTAGTCCAGATACACAACTGGATAAGAACATCAAAAAGAATCCACACTTGTACCCTCTAGTCCACCAAGAGATCCTCTTGTTTGTAAGTCACAGCTCTAGCTCTTCAAATTTGCATCTATCCTTCCTTCCATCCCAACTCAATGAATAAAAGACTCTGCATGACCACTAATTATAAAAACTAAGCCATAAGTCAGCCTAGCAATCAAAAATTAAATAAAACTAACATTAAATACTTGCAAGCCACAAGTCCACCTGTAGTAGCAACTAGATGTCTAGAAATTGATATCCGAGAAAAATCATGATATCTCCTAGCTCCAATTGAATTATAACTCTTTCTTTGAGTTGAAGGTAGAAGTTTAGGTCCTCTAAAACCCCTTAAAGGTGAAAAGGCTGATTCACCAATTATAAGTGTGCAACCATCCTAAAAGTCAAGGATAGAAAACATTCACGCAAAACTGCCAAAACTTGATACTCTGAGAGAATTGCCATATCTACCAACTTATGAGAAATTGGAGCTTGTACCTTTGATACAAGAAATTAATCTAGGCCTTCTTCAATCCTTGAGAATTGAAACATCTCATTTATTTCACAAAATTAGTTACACATCTGGCAATAGGCACCCAGAAACTAGAAAACATAGTTCCAGTAGCAAGGTACAAACAACTCAAGCTTCAACTCAATCCATCCAATCTCTATGTAATCATGAGGAAAGGTTTCCCAATGTGTCTCCAACACATCCATAACCATGAAAATCATAACTCCACCAAAATCGAAGCTCGATGCTCTTTAACACTTAACCAAAATTCCTCCAAACATGTAGGATTGCAGGCAAGCCTAGGATGCTCTTGCATCAATTCTTGCCTCTATATCCTAGGAAGTTTGTTGAGTTTCTTTATGTATCTACCCCTCCTCTAATAATTCATTGGTTGGCCTTTTTTTAGGATCTTCTCCATGTACTACTTTTCCTTTTTCTTCAATGATAGGAGGAAGAGGAGTGGATACACCTTTGTCTGAGAAAGAAAAGTCTTAAAATGGTGGGGGTGATGTACCTAGAGACCCTTGTGAATGAGGTGGTTATTGGTTCCAATCCTCTCCCAAAGGTTGGTTCGTAGGTGTATCTCATATCTTATCACCCACCATTTTAGTTCCCATAGGTATAAAATTGAAATTAGATATGTTGAAGATGTATCTTTCTTTCCCTTCTTGTTCATCAATCCATTGTTGTTGCTCATCTTAAAAAATGGTAACCTAAAAAGGTTTCTTAGGAATGGATGGAGGCACCATAGTGGAGCTTCTTCTTTTCTCTTCTTTGGAAGCCCTAGCTAAACAAGTCCTTTGATGTAAACGGAGATTATCTTCTTCTTCTTCTTCTTCTTCTTTAGCTACCTCAAGGATAACTTCAAGCACTTGAGGGATGGGAATAACCCTCTTTTGAATCTTTTTCCTTCTTTTCCTTCTCACAATAGGTCAAACCATAGCTTTCTTAGGAGCTAAAGGAGAGGCTTATTCTTCTTGACCCGATGGTGTCACTTCTTATGCTCCCTACTCTAATTCATGTTCTCATTCATGTTCTTGTTCCAGCAGGGGAACTTGTACAATATTTTGAGCCTAAATTGATTCTTTATCTTAAGGCTTTGTATTCTTAGGTGCTTGAGCCACCTCCTTTTTGGGCTCTTTAGATATTGTCTTATCTTGTTTTAGAAAGTCCCTTTTCCTCTTTTTTTTCCTTTATCTACTCTAAAGTACCCAACATCCCTATCATGTTGATATACCATTTTTGGTCTAACTGGAGACTAAGCAAGGAATGTTGGTACTGTAACTTTTGCACCTTTACCCTTAACTAGGGGTTTTGTGGCTTGAAAGGTAGCTATCTGCAAAATTGGATCATGGTTAAAGGGCTTCCCTGTCTAGTCCTTTGTCAACTAAATTATATGCCTAGCCCTCTAGCTTATATCTGCATTTTTGTCCCTATCAATGTTCGCATTCATAATGGGCCTATCATATATCTTGTCTCTATTATATAAGGGATCCAAGACATCTTGAGTATCTTTCTTAATATCCTTTAGGAGGATTTTTATCTTCAATGTTCTCCCTACTAAATGTAGAGTCATCCTACAATAGTCCCTTATTCAGATAACATAGTCATCTATTGTGTTCATCCAATGATCTTTGCTCGCATCTTCATGCACAAACTGCTTCCCTACGAAATGTTGAACTTTGCCAATATTATCAAAATAGGGACAAGGGGAGTTGTAATCTTCCAAAGGATATTGATCCCACTCTGAGTCAAAAGTCATGATATCCTACTTTTGCTTCACCTCAAATGTACCTATAGTAATAGGCCATACCCATGTCTTCTTATGTTGTTTCCTTACTCTATCATACACAGATGTGAGTTGTCTTCCAATCTCCAATAGAATGAGCCTATCTGATGGATATCTAAGGAGTTTCTTCAAATTCACCATTGTACCAACTACCCTTAGGTAAGTGAATTACTTAAACTAGATGTAGAAGGCTTTGATCTTTCTGATTCTTGTTGTTTCCTCTAGTAACATCCTCTTAGCATAATCACCCTCTATGAAATGGATGATTGCAAATATAAAGGCATCATTCACTATCGAGAATTCTTCACTCTAATCTGAGAGCTTCTTCTATACCAATTGAGGATATACTACATAGGGCCAAGCATTGGCATCTTACATTCTTCCCCTCTTGTATAGTCATAGTCGCTACCAATAAGTACACCAAATATGATGTCATACAAAATTTGGGATCAACTTTAATTGCTACCAGCTATTCATCTAAGTTTACACTTAGTATTGTGGTCCAATCAATTGGCATTTTGGTTGTTCTGATTGTCTCTATGAAATGTACCATGTAGATGTGAAGGTTCCTAGCTGTTGGTAGACCCATGATCCTACTCAAAAGTACAGTAGCATAGTCAATGTCATCCTTCATATAGCCTCTAGTCATGTGTACCTTTCTTGCTATCCATCCCAACAATGTTCTATCAATAAAAATGATGATCGTATTATTTTTGCGACCTTCTTCTCATTCTCCCTATACCATCTTTTTACCATATGATAAGTTATCTTCACATATAGACCACTCTTGGGAGATGGAACACTTTCTCAATGTTCCTTGTTCTTAGGTCCAAGACTATCTACCCTGTGACACATTTGACAACTCTTTCTTCTAACACATAGTTTTCAGCTAGAGTCATAAGAGCTTAGAAGAATGTACTAATTTTGGATGTGACGTGACATACACCAACCTTGATCTGATAAGTGCTAACACCATCAAGGACCTCTCTTTAGGTTTATTGCAAAGTACAAGGAATGTGCTCTAATCTATATGTCCTAACTTAGTATCTCTGATCTCTGAATGTCCATCTTGAAATGTGATTTCTTTGGTGATCCTTGGAATTTGAATACTAGCTTTGGATTCAAGAAAAGATGATGAGGAAGCCATTTTATCTACACAAAATGGAAATTCATCAGTTTAGAGAAGTGAAAATTAAACCCTAAGCAAACCCTAATTATCAAAAAAAAAAAAGACCCAGAACACCAAAACTTAAGAAAATTAGCTCAATCCCCCTTAAAGGGCCCTAAAATGCAATTTAGTGCACCTTGCACACCTTAATAGGTATGATTAAGAACCTTGAGAAAATTTATTTGGTGCATAGTTGCACACCTTTGCAGGTGTTGGTGTCTAAAACTACTAAACAAAAGAATGCTCAATACTAGAATGGTGACACTCACATAATCTAAGGAGTAGCTACTTCCTAGTAACAACTACATAAGCAAACCATTTGGAACCAACTTAAACAAAACCAAGGATGGTTTTCTACTCTTTTGGCTCTACAAAACCAAGGTGGGTATACCTAGGGATGATTCTAATGCAAACTATTGTATGAAAACTATCTTAGTTTCATTATGATTCTCATCTTCTATCTTTAGACACATATATAGTTTACCAATTTCTTTAATGCTTTCAATTTTATATGCATCCCTCATAAGTAGATCTAGTCATAATCCTCCAAGGGTTTACAAGTATTCCTGGAAATAGTAGCTAGCCAAGACTTAGAAACCAAATATAAACAAGTGGTGACAAGCATTATAACCTTGAACAAAATAAAATAAAATGATTTTGAAATTATAAATTTTTTAACATGTAGAAGTAGAATTCACTCTCAACCATTTCTAATTAATATGACCAGTACCTTATCCATTAGGAGCAAAGAGTCAACTATTGGCTGGAGATGTTGTTCAATTAACTTGTAATTGGATTTATCAACTGTAATCACCTATTTCTATTCTTATGAAATATCATTTTCATAAACTCATGAATCCTACTAATTTGCTGAAGCATTTACATAATCCCTTGAATTAAAAGCAACAATATAACCAATATACAACTCATCCATACTACATTAAATCAATTGAACCTTATTCAAATGATCTCAAAATTAATAAATTCATGAAATGGAGATAGAAAATGGTGACACAGATCTAGTGTAAATACCCTTTTGTATTATCCTTTTGTTGACTAATACAATAACCAATAGAAACTCAATGAGAAACCTAGAAATTCATACTAATTCTATCATTTCTATCTATCATTAGAAAGTACATAATTGGAAGTACTGGACCACCTGTACTTTCTTGAAAATTGAAAAACATACAAAAATTTGGACCATCACAATGCCTTGAAAACTCATTTATATATACATGAGTTGCAACAAGCAAAGGGAAATTATGATTGATAGGCATCCTTTTACAAAAATAAGTACAATAATAAGTACAACAATCTTTTCCAAAATATCCATGACACCTTAATTAAAAAAGAAACAACAAAAACAATTCCATATGATAGTTGGAGCATGAAATCTTTAACTTTGTCTTTTTCTCTAACTGCCCCCTGTTGGTAAAGCCTTTATTTCTATGATTTCTTTCCATACAATGACTTCTCTTTTGGTGGGCCACTCACATGTCTTGGTTGTTGCTAATTCACCAACAGATTTTTGCCACCTGGCATCAGTGATCACTTTCCCTTCTGTGGTAAACCTATTCATTTCAGTTTCAATCTTGAATAGGGTATCAACAAGTTCATTAAAAACACATTCATCAATGTCACCTTGAAAAATGGATGCCACTTGTGGAAAGTCTACAATATGGTCCAAAGAATTAGACCATTCATTTAAATCCTTTACTTTATTATCAGAATCAAGGATAGAGAGAACTAAAGAATGAAAACCATTTGTCAATATTTTCATTTTATTCTAAATTGTTGCCAATTTCCTTGTGAAGAATTGTAGCAGATCTTTCACCTTGTCCATGCCCTCTATTACAACAATAAATTTATCAGGGAGGTTTGGCTTTTTGGCTAGCAATGGTATCAACCTGTCAAACAATTGCATGTATGGTCCCCATTGTTGTAAGATTGGGTCAAGCCACCCTATTGATTCTTTGCACATCTATTCTGTAGATTGTAAATTGATGAATGCATTATAGGCATCTTGAGATATTATCTTCAAGATGCTTATTCTATGGCTCAGCCCATTCATCATAACATTCTTCTTTGTTCCACTGTTAGATGGGGGAGCTTCTATTTCCACATTGACCATAGGCATTGGCATTGTTACCCCTATAGGTATCTCTTCTATTTGGGCTTCTACTTCTACAATGTGCTTTTCCTCTTCCACTTGTCTGGGTGCATGTTTTGCCTCTATTGTAGCCTTGAGTTATTCTTTGAGGGATGCCACCTCTGCTTCCAGGTTCTAAATTCTCCCTTCCAACTCCTTTATCCTTTTTTTTTTTTGCAAAAATCTCATTTTGAGCTCTTCCTCATATAGCTTCCTAACATCTAGACATTCATTGTATATAGTAGCTAGCTTGTCCTCAATTTGATCTACCTTTGCTTCATTCATGAGTGCAAAGTGTTTGACCAGGCTAGAGATCTCTTTCCCAGTAGTATTATCTAATGTCCAAACAATCATGTTGCCTTGTGCAGTTTCTTGTATGTCCATCATTTTAGGCTCTTTGGTGTCTGGGGCAACACTCCATACTGCTAAGGTCTTTGTGTCTATGTTAAATCCTGATCCCCTCTTCAATTCCTCACTACCACTAGTTTCATAACTAATGGCTTTTTCTTGTCTCCTCATTTGATCAAGCACAAAAGATCTCTCAATATCCCAATTTGGTATTAGAATCATACCACTCCTATGTACTAACTCCCTAGCTTTTGTAGGGGTTATTGTTTCACTATTCAGGTCATAGGCCAACAGTTTTTAAACTAATTCTTTGTTCTTCTCAAGATCCTCTCCTGGCATGAGGCTCAATGTGAGCTCATTTTGTTTTATTTTATAAAGAAATTTTTTTTAATTCTGATGATTTAATGAAATCATCATCCTCCATAAATTTTCCAGATTGAATAAGTCTATCATCCAATCTTGACGCTGCAATTTGAAGATCACTAAAGGCTTTTCCTGCCTCTGTAGCCCTTTGATGCAAATAATTTTTCCTAATGTTAGCAAAATATTCATCATTCCCTAGCATCACTTGCAAGGACCTACTTACCACCCTCTCTGGGATGTGCATTATTTTCTGCCTCTTATTTCCCTTTGGCACCCATGTTGAAGATGATGGTTTCTCCTCCTCCACATCAACCTCCAATTGTACATATGGCTTTGGGGATTCTTTATTTATAGTTGCTTCCTCTCCCTCTGGCTCATGTGGCATCTGAGACATGATGTATTCAAAATTTTCTACCATCTTCCTCAAGTTACCAAGGTAGGGAATCTTTGTATAGAAACCATTAAAATCAAGATTTGTTCTTTTCAAAGCCTCCTCCACCTTCCTTATTTTAGCATATTTTCCTAATAGTGCATTAGCCTCCCCTATTGCTACTATGTTAGCAATCAAATCCTCCATAGGGATTGCCTTGCTTGGAGGTAGGATGTATCCCCTAATGGGTTTAACCTCATTTGTAATGTAGTTCTCAGGGTCATACATCCTATAAGGTCTAGTAGCAAATTTGTACTGGCCTAGATACTCACTCAACTCCTCATAGGCATTTTTTCCTATTTCAAAATCTCCTACCGTAAAAGTTCTACAAACAAATGTGGGTTTTTGCAGAGAAGGCGTGATCATTTATTTGTTCATCACTAGGAATTTCCAAAAGAATTCAGTAATGGCCAATCTAGGGGGTAAATACTAGGGCAAAATGTGAGGAGGCTATGGGCATGCATATACTCTCATCAATGTGTGCTCAAACAAAAATATTTCCCCCTAGTTATGATCTAATTTTGTTTTTTCATCCAAGAAAGAGGGTCTAAGAAATGTTTTCAAAACATTTGGGGCCCTAAAGAAAGTATGGTCCAATTGCCTCATAATCACAGAACTAAACAAATTTAAAAACACAAGTGCATTTGAATAATGGAAAATTCTATCCCAAATGCGAATCCATAGTTGCATAGGTAACTCACCAAATTCATCAAAAGTTTGATCAATGAAGTCCTAGATGATGTAACCAATTTTGTAATACAAAATTAGGTGCATCAATAGTGAGTAATGGTAGAACTTGAAATCCTTCATTTCTCCCTTCTTTGCATTGACAATTTGATTGTGCATGTTGTCCATGATGAATGCCACATAGTCATATTCTTTGTGGTGGAAGGGGTCTTGTCTGTCACATGCCATCAGGAATAAGGAACCATAGACACAATCCTTTGCACCATCACTTCCCAAAATTTTTTGTAGCCCATATACTATATTCTTGAAATAATTCTTGAATCTGCTCAAAGGCAAATGATCCCCCACCTTCTTTGGAATCAACCCTACCTTTTTTACATTATAAGGGATGTGGGGTAGCATCACATTGTTCACAAAATAGGTCTTATTGCTCCCAAATTTCCTTTGCAAGTCTTCAATAGCAATAGGCACATCCATTTTCCCTTCTAATCCAAAGGCTTCTATGAAAGAAGTTCTATCTAGTGTGCATAAAAAGCTCCTGTTATGCCTTTGGAATGTCCTAGTGACTGGATTGTAAGAATTTATTAGTGCCTTTAATAGGTCCACATCAATAAACACCTCTGGGAATATCAAATTTTCCATGTTCCTATTCCATGGGTTGCAGAGTAGTATATTTTCAGTTCTGCTTTGGTAGAAGTATAAAAATAGATTAAAAGCATCAATCCTAGGGCATTTTACATCCCTGGCAAGGAAGTAAGGGTCTTTGAAGATATGATCATTTTCCAAAATGGCATTCGATGACCCTAGAAATTTTTTTAGCCAATCTTTAGCATGCTTGTTTGGCTTCCTAAACTTTGACCTTTTGTCAGTTTTGACATCACCCTTCTTCCTTTTTCCTTCAAGTGTGGCCTCTACAACATCGTCGCCATCATCTTCGACCTCTACTTCTTCTCTGTGAACCTCCTCGACTTCTTTGTTAGCCATTTTCTTTGCAAATTATACTCTAAACTCTTGCAACAGTAACGCAAAAATCACGAGGCTATGGATACTTGGAGAAATTTTTAGAATAGGAACACAAATTCTTCAAAATGGAAAATTTGAATGTTCAATCAAATACTTATGGTTTAATCATACAATCTACCATCTTTTTAATAAATTCTACATGTACGAGTTTTTAATACCACCTTTCTAGGCTGACAACAAGGAATATCAACTATGAAATTTGATCCTAATGTACTTTTTAGTGTTTTATTTTACTTGGCCATGGTGAATTTGTCCTTTTTTTGAACTGGCATGACACCTCAACCTCTCCCTTTTCAAAACCTGGTCTTTGATTTATATGCTGAGTCAAAACCTTTCAATCTTCATAACCTCGAAAACACACTTAGTGAGCCTTTACGCCTATCTAGTGATGCCTCAAAATACTCCAAGTGTAGAAGCATTAGGGTTTCTTTAGCACTTTATTGAGATTTCTTTTATGCTCTTATGCATCCCTTTTCATCGTAGAATCTCAAGCCTCCTCAATAGGTACCTATGTTCTTACACTTCAAACCTTTCTCATATGAGCATAAAGCCTTTGCTACAATATTCACTTTATCCTTTATGGTGATATGCACACATATCACTGGAACCTTTTAAAAACTTCTTTATGCTGCTACTCTCACTTCATTACTTGGGACATCGCAACACTTTACATATCCATCCTCCAATCATACATTTAAGGCTTTACTCGTGGCAATCGTAATATCTCTTATCTTTCCTTTATTTCTCTTTACACTTGCACAAGTTACCTTAACCTCATAACATCAAAAAACCTTTACAAATGGCATTCCTCTCATATGTTTCTCCTTTCTCATAGCAACACAAATTCTTATTTTCATTCCTTTGTGTATTCTTTTATGCTTATATGCTTAAACTTAGCTCATAACCATGGAGAAAGGGATGAAACAGCTCTGTGTTCATATGGTGACTATGAAATCATAAATGCGTAACAAGAAATTTTACTTTTTACTTATCAACGACCTGGATTGAATCTCAAAAAAATAGAAAATAACATCACCATTGATTTTAGGCACATGCAAAATGAAGAACTTAAGTCGTCTGCCATGCGGGTTGGGCCCATATGACATATATGATGTGTCACCATTTGATTCATTCTTATTAGGGCCCATATGACAACTCAAAAGGTCCCACTTAGCATGATTTCCATTATAACATGTCTTTATTTTTGTCCACATATCCAAGAAGTGAAGGCACAAAAACAAAATTGAACTTCACTTTCATTCTTACGAGTCCCTTTTACATGTAAAACTATAAGACACTTTATGCCTTCTTATAAACCATCCTTTACACCATTCAATAGAACATAGGTGCATAGATCAAACCACAATACCTTTCTGCCACTTTTCTTAACACTTTACTCATATGCCTGTAAAGCCATCTGACATAGCTCCTCTTAAACCTTTTACGCTCGCCCACTCAATAGAATAACTTATGAGCAGAAACACTTTATCAAACCCCTTTCACTCACTTGCTCAACTTATCACCATAGAGCCGTAATACCATTTCCCAAGCATTGAAACCCTTTACAACTCTTCACCCAAGTATCAAGCAGATGATCAGGGAACCTCCAGATGAACTATTCCACTACTACAAAAACCATAAGCATATTCCCATAAAACATGAACTCGTTTGTGCCTTTATGCAGCTTGGTGAAACATGACCATAGAAACATGAGCAAGAAGGTACTTCATTCTTACGGGAATCTCTACACCATAAGACCGTAAAGGGAATAATTTAATCGCTTTTACAAACCCTTTTGAAAATTTGAAAAAGACCTAGGGTTTTTACACACTTAGGCATTTCAAAGACTCTGTTGATGATAAACCTTAAGAATTTAATAGAATTCAAACAACACATAAACTAGGGCATGACTAGGGTAACCTAAAAATTTGAAAAAATTTATAAGGAACAAAACCTTAATCTACATGATGGGATGACTTAAATGATTTTTCACCAAAATTTTAGAATTTCTCTGCACTATGAAAAATCAAACCAATAGTAGGTGCACACACTAATAGGGTGCACACATGTACATGTGTGCTACTATGCACATTGCATTTGGCTATGTATAATGGGGGACTTTGCAATCTCCAAAAGTGTTAAGGGTATGTGCATACACACCTCAATGGGGTGTGCATGTGTGCACTCTCACTTTGTCTTTGTGTTTTAGGTTTAAAAAAATGGAGCACAGATGCACACCTTGACAAGGTGTGTATCTACATAGCATTACCTTGGTGTTATTTAGGTATTTTTCTTCTAAAAGGGGCACACAAGTGCACCTCAGATAGGTTCACACATGCACACATTTATAACACCTTAACTTGTGTGTGTGTGTGTGTGTGTGTTGTGTTTTTCTAGGTCTACACACCTTGATAGGTACAAATGTGTGGGATCAGGTTGTGAGAAAAGAAGAATGAGGAGATGGGAAGGTGGTCCTAGGTATTTATAGACCCTTAATCATGTGTAGCCTTTGGATGTGCGCACTTGTGCTTGTGTGTAGGTGCACACCTCCAAATGAAACTACAAGCACACTAGTTCATCTAGTGCACTTTCTTACCTAGGATAGGTGTACATTTGTGCTAGGTGCACTAGTGCACACCTTAACACATAAATCACACTTTTAACTCAAAATTCATCAATTTTGGCACCTATGTTTTCCTAGCTAGAGGACAAAAATAGGACCCAAATTCTAGATAGAGTCAAAACAATGGCCTAGGCCCCAAACTAAGGGTCTAGGAGACAAAAAATTTACTAGGGGGTCATGTGTTGTGAAACTACAACACCTCTTATCATAAATTTTGAGTTAGTACAAGCTAGATCATCTTCAATTTCCCTTTTAGTATCAAAGATATTACCAAAGTTAGTCTTAATCCAATAAATAAGGTTTTTTTTTTTTTTTTGTGTTTTTTTTTTAGGTTTATAAATAACCTTATAAAGTATGGAGCCCTCTACTTTTTCATTAAACCACCACTATTCTAGAGTTAGGATTTGATTACCATTCTTAAACCACAATAATTCAAACTTAAATAGATTTCTAGGAGGGGTAAGCTCAGTATCTAGTATCTATTGATAAGAGGACTGGGTAGTTGTTAGATCTAGAAAAGGAGAGGGTTTCATATAATGTGATAGGTACCTCTTTAGGTAGGTTACTTAAGATCCAGAATCTATCAATTTTTTCATCTATCTAGATGAAACATTGTCTCTTGTTATTCTAGGTAAAGGAGTTGTCTTTGTATTTAATTTCTAATAGAGAAAATTGATGTAACCAATTATTAAAATCAAGTCATACTTAAGAAAGTTTTGAAAGGCCTCCTATTTTCTTAGAGGATGAAGTAATTGCAATGAAATCTCCCCCTAATATGCAAAGGGGTGTTGAGGATTGCAAAGATAAGTCTAGCTTGATCCATAAATATTTTTTATTAACTATAGGGGTGGGGCCAAAAATGTTGAATTGAGTAAACTACAAATTCTAAAATCTTACATGGGCTAACATCCATTATCTTT
This sequence comes from Cupressus sempervirens, assembly GCA_028749045.1. NCBI lineage: Eukaryota > Viridiplantae > Streptophyta > Pinopsida > Cupressales > Cupressaceae > Cupressus > Cupressus sempervirens. Next base: position 648,461,128 of record CM053789.1, on the reverse strand, counting down.
CACCTCTTAGATGGATAAGAATAGTTGATCAAGGATTCCAAATTATAGCCAACCAACCTAAGGCCCTTAGGGAAGGAATTCCAAATATTTTTCTGAAACCTAGTTTCTTACAAAAAATATTGAGATCGTCCAAATTTATTTTAGTCTCTTGGATCATAGTAACATCAGGTTTATATTGGGTAAGGAAATAGTTCAATAAGTTCTTCTTGTTAGGGGCATTTAAGCCCCTAACATTGCATATAATGATTTTAATTATCCCATGGGAAGGAGCTTCCCCTTCCTTGCATCAAACATACTAGTAATATTGGTTTTACCATTGGCTTCTGCATATTAAAACCTAAGTTCATTGAGATATTTTGTCCCTCTTTTTTTTGGAATCTTTAACAGGTTTGGAAAAATTCTAGGTTCATGGGATGGTTTCAATCCTCACAGATTTTCCTTAGGCTCCACACTAATTTAATTATTTATCAAGTCTTAATGGGTGTAGCCTTCACCCCCAAGTTCCAAAAGTTTATTATTGGTTTATTCTTTTCCAGTTATTAAAACTTCTAAAACTGCCTCCTTTCTGCACATATTGATGAGTTTTTCAATAAGTTGGTCACATAAGGCTTCTTTTTCATCCCCTCTCATCCTTGAGCTATAGGAGACTTTACTATAATATGATAGAGAATCCTCCTCCACTATTTCAAGAGAAGATGTGGCTCCATGACTTATTCTTGATTAAAGAGGAATAGGGGGACTATCAAGAGCAATTCAAGTAATATTATTTCTAGTTTGGCTAGTCCATAAAATTGACTTTCTTATTTCCGCACTAGTTTTTGTTTGTGGGATGGGGGGATCAATTTCCTCCATGTCAAGATTCTTCCTCAAATCCTTCTTTTTAGTACTAAATTGTGTAAAGCTTGCAACCATATCTTCTATAGGGGAAGATGGTCCATCCAAAATGATAAAGCCACCTACTATTCAACTAAAGGATATTTTTAGAGTTGGGGAAGGGTAAGGTTTTCTTGGATAGTTAGAGGATTTATCATAATTTTGAGATCCTATCAAATTATTATTAATAAAAGTATTAATCATCTTCCATGTATCATACTCAAAAATTGATTTTCCCATATGCATGTTTACTTATTTAAAAGGGTGTTCTAGATCCCCAACTACACATTTCTACCTTGTCTTTTAATGTCCACCCTTCCTTTAACTAAAGGGTGTTGAGCTGTTGTTATGCACAATGCTAAACGACAGGAATTCTTGTGAACTCCTCTCTTGAAAAGTCTATTTTTTGAATCAACTCCAAGGTTCTAGGTTGATCTTGCAATCTACTAGAATCCATTCAGTTGAAGATAAAGTGATTGTTCACAAGGAGACCTTTTCTAGTTCATTTTGATTTTGGATGAGACAAAGAATCTGCATGCTGCTTCAAAATAAAACACACAAGAAAACTATATTTTTGTATTTTTTTGTTTTAATGAATGCAATCTAACAATGCAACTAGTATTACTCTAATAAGGGGGTTAGCAAAGAAAATAACATAATTTTAAAGCAAATAACATGAAATTGAAATTTCCTAATGGACATAAGCTATGGAGAATGACACGTCTACGAATTATGCTTTCAAAGAGATCAGTAAATAACTAATGAAAGAAGGAGCAACACTTCCTTGATTCCACTGATGCAATTGTCAATGAGAAACTTAGTGATCATATGATTTTTCACCCTTCATCGAATAACAAGCCCATGAAAAGTGTGCTCATGCAAGACGAAAAGTTATATAGGCACAATTTGATGATTTCTTCTCAAGCTAGTTACGCAGTGGAATTCGTTAAAACCATAAAAAACAATAGAACTAATGAATCACAAAACCATAAACAAAGCAATAAGCCTTTGGCTCAATCATAATTCCATGAACAACATTCACAAAAGTATGACACATTCAGGAAAAAATTGTTGCACTCCAAATGTGAGCACCAAAAGCATAATTTTATTTCAAAATAATGGCAGCCCTCATTACATATTACAATGGGGTATTTATAAGAAATCATCTCCTCAATTTGTGTTGAGAGTGATAGTTATTCTTCATGTGATAAAATGATTTTAATCAATAAAATAAACTAATAATACACAAAGTACAATCTAATTGGTACTTAGTAGGACTCCATCCATATTTTATTCATTAATTGGATGCATGAGCCATCACATGTTAAAAAAAAAAATTTATGAGAGAAGAAAGAATGAGAAAGCTTTGAGTCAAAGTGGAAGTGTCTGGAAGTGCCAAAATTGGAAGTCGATCCTTCACTGGGAGTTTTCCAGAGTTAAATTGTCATCAGAATGCATTTCTGATGCATGGAAAGCTCTATTTTTTGAACTAACAGTTAATAGTTGACATAGCCTTTGAAATGCACACATGTGGACCTGCAGAGCTATGGACTTACGAGCCTGTGGACCTAGGGAGTTGGGCACCTCAAAATGGTCCAAAATTTCAAAATTTTACTAAGTGTCAAAATTGAAATTCTGGTATCTGGGTTATGTTCCCCTTCATCCCAAAGCTATGTTTGGATGTTTTCCCTTTAAGTTCTTTATAATCTCAGTGATTTTTTCCATATCTATTAAATCTAAAGCCTCATATTTATCCTTAACCTTTTTTCTATAATTGTCTACATTAATTCAGGTATTAGTAAAATCCTTGAGTTTGGTATCCAATTTTTAAAAAACTTCTTTAGCCCTGAAGGCTTGTTGGATATCCTCATCATTAGCAGCTTCCACAAAAATATTCTTAAAACTCTCCACTACTACCTCTATAGGAAACAACTTCTCCTGCTCCTCATCTTCAAAAATATCTAAGCAAGCATCACTGTAATGCTTCTCTACTTCCAAAATTTGCTCTTGGGCTTGGTCCTTGAGGCAATGAATCTTTGTGTGTAATGTTTCCATTACTTTATTACTATCCACAATTTTCTCTATCCAATCATCAATCATGTCCAACTCCTCCCCTTTATATACATCTATCAAAACTCTATACCTTTTTCCCTTTATGGCTTTCAAAATGTATAAGTCCTTACTCCAAGCCCTTACTTAATCCATAATGTTGAAGTTCTACTTCAAAATTGCCACCATTTTATTCACGTTCTCTTGTGTAGCATGCAATAACTTTAGGTTCCCCTAGATTATCAAAATTCCCTTCTCTTCAAAACTTTCCCGCTACTGTTCATAGGCTTTCAAAAATAGATCTACATGTATAGTTGCCCCTTCTCTGAGTATGGTATTTAATGTCTCCTTAGGGTGCTCGAGATCAAGAGGACCAACTACTTTGGCTAGATATCCCCTTAGGATCCCATTCTGCCTACGAAGTGTTCAGAGTTTGACCTCTTCCTGCTCCCTGCTCCTAAAGACCTTCTTAATTCCCATAGTCACCATTAATTGGGTTGTATCCTATGTAGGTTTTCCCAACATAACCTCTTTGAGTTGATAATCTTGGGGACCAAGGCTTTCTACATCTGTATCTTTAGGAGGAACGACCACTTGTGCGAATAACTCCTAGTCCTATGTATTGTTGACAAATGCCAATAGTCTTGCCTCATGTAATGGGGACTCAAGTTTATTCAAAATCTCAAAAATCTCAAAAATGTCTTCCTCATTAGCCCAAAATTGAGGTTTGGTACTCCTCATTATTTCTTTCTAGAGCCATCTTGGGATGTGCTTAGTCAAATACCTACCTCTTGAGGATGAAGGAGTATGTTCTGCTACCTCCTTACCCTTATCACTCCTCCTTGAAGTACTTTCCCTTTGTGAGGGCTCTTCTTCAATAGACCTTGTAGCATGGACCTTAGTGTCTTGGGAAGGTGGTTGAGAATATTCCACCATTTGTCCCTCTTTCAACACTTCATCAATCACCATTTGTTTTGGTTGTCCTTCTCTTGATGGTTCTTTCTAAACCTATTCCTCTTTTGAACTCTAGGGTAGAGGAGTAAATGAGCCTTTATCTACCGTCATGACTTATGGTGGGGATGGGGGAGTAAGATCGGGACCCTGTGAGTCTGGTGGCATCTGCGTCCAGTCTTCTTGTTGGGGTTCACTTTTAGGGGTATCCCTAACCTTATCCCCAACTAGCTCTATTCCCACAGGCATAAAATCAAAATCTGACATTCTAAAAATGTCATCACCCTCCTCACTTTTCTCATCCACCCACTACTATACTTCATCTTCTGAAGAAGAGACATCCAAGGGTTCTTTAGGGTTGAATGGTAGTGTTATTGTGGAACTTCTTCTCCTTTCTTGCTCTATGGCCCTAGCTAGCCAGGTTCTTCTCTGAAGGGGTACTTGTTCCTCTTCATCTTCATCTTCATCTTCTTCCTCTTCTCCCTCTAGAATAGTTTTAGGAACAAATGGGAAAGGAACCATTCTCTTAGTTACCCTTTGCCTCTTCTTCATTCGAATTTTAATCCTCTCTTTTTTCGTAGAAGCAAAAGGCGATGCTGACTCCTTTTGTGAAAGAGGAATGGAAACTTGCTGACTTTGTCCCTCTTCTGACTGGTTGGACATGAAGGGAGGCAATTAAGGGTCATCCTAGACTTGAGAAGCTCTAGTATCCTCAGATCCTTGTACACTCTCCTCCTACTGCTAGGAAGGTGCTTGTGCCTCACCCTATTCTATTTCAATCATTTGAGGTGAGGTCCTCTTTCTCTTGTTCTTTCCTTTCCTCTTTGGAGGATGATAGGATCCAACTGGGTGGTCAAGTTGGTATACTATCTCTGGTCTAATGGGAGACTAGGCCGCAAAGGTAGGAATTGTAACTTTCTTCCCTCTACCTTTCTCTGGATGGGCATGAGCATGAAAGATCATGGTGTCAGGTATTGGATCAAGTTGAAAAGGCTTCTTGATCTAGTCCTTTGTCATTCTAATGACATGCCTTGCCCGATGATTAATATCATTGCCCTCCTCCCTATTAACCTTGGCATTCATGATGGGTCTCTCTCCAATTTCATTCGAGTTGAACAGGGGGTCCAGTAGCTCCCCAAAATCTTGTTCCCTTATTTCCTCTAGAATGTTTAGTTTTTGAGCCTTCTCTGCTGAATACAAAGTCATCCTACAATAGTCCCTTATGTAGACATTGTAGTCATATGTTGCGTTCATCCAATGGTCTTCAACGGCCTCCTCATGATGGAATTCTTTACCAACCAGACTCTCCACTTTGCCAATGTTATCAAAATAGGGTCAGGGAGAGTTGTATTCATCTAAGGGATAATGTTCCCACTTCCACTCAAAGGATGGAATATCTTGTTTTTGTTTCACCTGGTATGGTCCAATGACCAAGGGCCATGTCTAACATGGTCTCCACTACCTCTTGACCTTGTCATAGGAAGACTCAATCTATCGTGCAATCTCCAGAAAAGCCAATTTATCACTTGGATATCTGGGGAGCTTCTCAAGGTTGATAGAAGCACTAGCTACCTATAGATATGTGAATGTCTTAAACTGGATATAATAGGCCCTGAGAGCTATTATCTGTGTTATTGCCTCATTAGATAACCTCTTTGCATAATCACCCTCTATTAAATAGATGACCTTGAAAATGAATGCAACATTCACGATTTTGTATTCCTTGCACTGTGGTGAGAGCTTCTTCCTCACTAGTTGAGGGTAGACAATATAGGGCCAGGCATTAGGATCCTACATATTGCCTCTTTTGTACAAACTAGGGTAGTTTTTCGCCCTTGCTGCTAGTAGATATACCATATAAGAAGTCATATAGAACTTCTTCTTGTGTTTAACTGCCCCCAATTGCTCACACAAGTTTTCACTTAATGTGGTGGGCCAATCTAGTGGCATCTTCACTATCTTGATTATCTCAATAAAGTTGACCATGAAAGCATTGAGGTGACTAGCTGCTAGTAGACCCATGACTCTACTTAGAAGAATGATAGAATAACCAATATCCTCCTTCATGTATCCCCTAGTCATGTCCACCTTTCTTGTGACCCTACCCAGAACAGTCATCCCAATGAGGTAGGATGATTAGATGATTTCTGATGCTTCTTTTAGGTGCTCCCTATACCACCTCTTAGCTTCTTCATAAGAAATTCTTATGAACTGATCCACCCTTGGGAGATGAAAGACCCTTTCAATATTATCAAGTCATAGATCTAGTACAACTTCTCCAGTTACACTCTTAACCACTCTCTCTTTAGGAACAAAATGTTGTGCCAATGTCATGATCAACTCTACTGACTGTACTGATACTAGATGCAAAGCTGCACTCACCGACCTAGATCAGATCAAAGAGGATGCTAGGGAAGATCTCTCCATGGGTTTATTGCAGATTTTGAGGAAATCTCCCAAGTTTGTATGTCCCAAATCGGTATCTTTGACTTCTACATAGTTGTCTTGAAACCTTGACTTTGAAAGCACGCCCTGGAAGTTGAACATAATGGGCTTAAGTGCCATTTTCTCTCCAAATGTGGATGCCATTTAATTTGGATGACATAGGAAAGGCATTTATTAGTTCAAAATAGTGAAAACCTAAAATTTTTTAAAAATACAAAAGCATTCAATTCCTCATTTTATTTAATGTAAAATAAATAAATAAATAAGGTGCGCATTTTTATATATATATTTTTTAAAAATATATATATATATATTATATATATATATGTTTTTTAAAAATATATATATTATATATATATATATATATATATATTTTTAGGGTTTTAAAGTGGTGTGGAGGCATGCATTACATGGCTTGGTGGCACATGTGTAGTCTTTGGATGGGGTGCATGATAAAATGAAAATGGGGCACATGGTGGTGTAAAGTGCATGTAGCGATGCAAAAAAAATGTGCACAATGAAGTGTTAAATGAGGCACATGACGCCAAGTGCACATGTAGCACTCAACACAAAAATGTGTGCAACACGATATTGAATGGGGTGCATGGTGGCAAGTGCTCGTGCAACTCTGAATGTGTGGCGCTACTTAGTGGTGCTCCTGGTGCAAAAGTGCACACAACGCAATGTTGAATGGGGCACAATGTTGAATGGGGCGTGCAGTGCCAAGTGCACACATGGTTCTGAATGGGGTTTGAACGCACTTGAATATAAGTGTGGAGGGTGTGACACCAAGCAAGTTCGAAGCTTTTGAAAACACAATGATAAAAACAAAAAAAAAAGGTGAGGAAGTCCACATTGGGGGGGAGCTTTATAGCCACGCCCACCCCTTGGTGGTGCACAATGCACACCGTGCAAGTGTGGGGCCATGCATTACACCCCACCAAAGGTGGGATACAATCCTGCGGCCCTCGTGAGGTACATGAGTGTGTAGTTATTTTATTTTTATTATTTTATTATTATATATATTTATTTATTTATTAAAATTTTGTTTTTTTTTTTTTTGAAATTTTATTATTTTTATGACTTTTTTTATTTTTCAATTTTTTTGTTTTTTTGTTTTTTCAATTTTTTTGGTTTTTCAATTTTTCTGGATTCCGAATTATGAGTTTGGGGATCCAAAAAAAGTAGGGGGTCCCCACTCCTAGTAGGGAATGGGGTGTGCATTGTGGAACCACAACAAAGGGCATAAAAAGTTTCCCACTATTAAATTATCTCTCTCTAATAAGGATATATCGTTCTTGACTTACCCAAGTAACATAATAAGGAAATTTATGAGAAGATATTTGCAAATTTAGTCTATTTACCATCTCATAGGAAACCAATTTATTTTAAGAACCTAAGTCTATAATCAACTTACAAATATTATCTTGACATTTAAATCACCAAATTATGGTTGAGCAAACATTGACCTCTAAAAATAGATACCTTAGGCATTTCTTGTTGTTGCAACGATGATTATCTCACCATGAAAACATATCCTTCCAATTTTAGCTATTTTTTTAATGGTTCCTTTTCCCCTTTCTCTTGTCTTGTTTGATTAGTCTAGGTTAGGGACTTCTAGAAGTGGTGCTCTACCTCATTGCCTATGTAACATCTTTGTAAGAATGTGTCACTTCTTTCTCCATAACTTCCACCACCTCTATAACCTCCTCATGGATAAGAAAATGGTTCTTTTTCCTTTGCATTATTTTCTTATCCTTTTTCATAGTTTGATCTATTTACACTACCTAGGCCATTTTAATTTCCTCCACTTCTTTTTCTTTCCTATTTTATCTCCAATCTATCATTTTCTCTATTTTCCACTTGGAAACACTATCCCAATGTTCTAGTCATATGTAATCCTATCTTTTCTTAAGATTATGCCTTAGCCCATTAAGGTACCTAGCCACATTTTAGTCTTTTTCTTCCACACTACCTCCCATACTAAGCTTATGGAATTTCTCAGTATAGCACATTGCATCCATGTCATTCTACTATAGGTTCTATCTCATCTTCTTCACATGAATTTCATAATCAGATGGTAGAAATTATTCTCTAATCAATCCATTAATTCTAGTCCATGTTGTAATTTTAATAAATCTTTTAGTCATTTTGTCATTTTGGACACTAGACCACCATGTCAAGGTTACATCACTCAAGTTAGTTTTTGAAGAATTCACCTTTTTCTTCTCATCCATATCTTCATACTCAAAGACACTATCCAAAACATCTAGCCAACCCAAAAATCCCTAACCATTCATCTTCCTTTGGTAAACTAGTAGATCAATGTAACCTTACCTCCACCATTTTGTACTACCTTTAGTATCCTCACATAATTTATGACCCACTCTTACATGTACTTCTTCTTCATCCTCTTCATGTGTAGCATGCTCTTGTCTTCTCATATCCCTTTCCAAGGTTTAAAGTCTTTCTTGGAGTGTTGCATTTACTACTTGCCATTATCTTTCCTCTCTATCCCTACCCTTTTTCTTCTTGTTTTTTTTCTCTTCTTTCTCTTTCAATATTCTCTCTCAAATCTTGCAACTTCCTTACCATTTGGTTTTTTTTTGGCATCTTGTTTATTCCATAACCACACAAACAATTATCCCTTTACAGTAGAATCTACTAGTGGCTCTAATACCAGTATGATAAAGAGGTTGAGGTGATGAAAAAAGTTTTCAAAAAGGTTTCCCAAAAAGATTCAAACCCTACATAATAATAGGTAAACCTCAAGTCCACTAAAAGGCTTTCAAAGTATAGTGCCTACCCCTAGTTTATTTTTTAGTTATTATTGCTAAACTCTTTTAGGTCAGCTTTATGATTATGCTTGTTTATTAATGGTATTTGTTTTCCACATTGTTAGATATTGTTTCTTGCTCAATTGATTATATGATATTTGATTACTTTAGTACTAGTTATTTCATGTATGCATGATTATTCCTTGATGAGGAGGATTGTTTACAGTTATTTTAGTTATTTTGTGATGTTAGTTAGATGGATTCTTTATATGTGTTTTCTATGGATACTTACCTCATACTTGCATGTGTATGGTGTACATGTATGTTTTATTTTATGTATGATTTTTCTGATATGGTTGAGGGAGGGAGTTGTAGTCACCTGCTAGTTAGGAACTACACGATGCACCACTTCTTGCCATTGCTTATTTAGTTTAGAATATATGTGTATGTAAATGTGTGGATTTTATGTAGATTGTAGGTATCAGGTATCAACTTCCCTAAATTGCCAGGATGAGGATACCCTATCGCAATATCTAAATGGTAAGAGAGAGGAGATAACTCTTTAGTCTGAATCCTATCGTTAAACCATTTGTCCTAAAAACTAGGGCAAGAATATGAGTTTTCCACCTTCTGAATTTGTCAAGTGACATAAATTTGTGATTATAACCCTTCAGTTTGATCTAGTTTTATGTACTTTATTATGGGTTTTCATTTCAATCTTGTGGGCTTGTGATTATTTTATGTTATAAATATATCAAATTAAAAGAATAATTAATGATTTAATTTAATTGGAATTTTATAAGGAAAATTTGATATTTAATTATATTTAATTAATTAAGAAATTAAATAAATAAAAGAATTAAATTTAAAGATATAGTTAAAATCTAGCTTTGGGTGTAATAATATTTATTTTATTTAATAATATATTTAGGACTTCATTTTTTAAATAAATGCTAAATATTATTATTACTTAAGTTAATAAATATTTTTATCAAAAAAATGTCTAAAAAATTAATTAAAAAGAGAAGAAAAATTATTTAATAAAGATATTTTAATTAAATGACAAAAAGGTTGTGCGTGAATATTAAAATATAATTAAATAATAAAGGTAAAGGGCTTTTCATGTGATTGCACAATCAAAGCCCTAAATTGGGGGAGAACTCTGTATTAATAATTTAGAGTTCATTTCTCAAGAACAGAGTTTTGGAGGAGAAATTTCAAAGGAAGTTTTCAGGAATAAAGGGAAATACTTGTGTGCTTCGTGTGCTATTGGAATAGCATCAGATTAAGGTACAATCTTGTGGTTAATTTGTGCAGTAGATTTCCATTCTTCAATATCATGTCTTCGTGCATAGATAAATTCGTTCTCAGATTTTTTTAATATTTGATTGATATCATTAGGTCGTAATTTACTATGCTTTGTTCTTGATTTCATTTATGAATGAATTAATTTATTGAAACTCTTGTCGTAGTTTATCATTGTTCTTGATTTTTGAAATTGTCTATATTTGTGAATTGGGACACTCATTCTATTAATTTAATGGATGAGAATTTTTATTGGGTAGGGTTTTGCGATAAAATTGATTTATAAAATGCAAAATTTGATTAATTATTTGGGTTTTCCCTATAAGATCTAATTCGTAGTTTTATAGAATTTTTTTTTTAAAAATGGTAATAAAAACTACCACAGTAAATATTATTATGATAATTTTTATCACATATAGTTATTCTTGAAAATTGTGAGATTGGAATTTAATGCAGGGCATCTTTTTTTTTGTTTTATTTAAAGACAATTGAAAAATTTGAAAAAAAAGATGAAGTGGTGGGTGGGGCCACCAACACCCCACCCACCTCTCCACTCTTCCCTTCCACCACTAGTGTTGTTGTGCACGTAGTAGGCCTGTTGCGGTAGTGGTAGGTACGGTTGTTGACACAATAGTATCATCCTGCAACCATGGCAGACTGTTACAACAGTCTTTGCTAGATCAACATGCCTTTAAATACATAAATTATAATTATTATTATTTTTAAAGTTTTTTTTATAATAGATTTTTTAATATATTAATTTTATTAATATTTTTATAATCAATAATATACTTTAATATAGTTTTAAATTGTTATGTTTAATAATGTGATTATTAATGTTTTAAATTGTATTTAATTGACTAAATTAATATTAGATATTATCCAATGTATTTAAATAACTTATTTTATTAAAACATTATTTAATGACTATGGTTATTGATGATCATTATTTAATCACGGGTTTGGGAAACAATTTTATGTTTTAGACCAACAACACTTATATTTGAATTATTTATTTTAAATCTAATGTTGATTTAATAAAATAATATTGATTTGTTAAAAAAGGGTTCAGTTATAAGGGATGGATCTGTAAACTTTATTAAAGTTGAAAACTCATAACAAAATGAAACATGAACCTTACTATTAACTCAATTGTGTGTTTTCAAAACCAAATAGAACTATGAAACTACACTATCTATTGTATGTTTTCTTGTGTGTAGGGTTTGGGGTTGACTTAGTTCTTTGAAAAAATCAAGATGTTTACCAGTGGCTTGGGGGTTTGTTCTATGATGTCACGATGATGTTTTGTATACAATCTTTTATACCCAACCTTGGTGATGTGTCATGTGTTTCAATGATGAGTTTGATCTATTGGTGATTATTGCTTTCCAATGTTCTTGTGTGAAATGGAGGTGAATGGTATGACTTTTTTAATATAACCTTTGAGTCTTTGATCAATTTTTTTAGATTTCTTCTCAATTGCTTGTATAGGAATGAGGTGATTATGAGTTATTGTATTTAGGTGTTGTTATGGTTTTGTATATGTGAACTTGATTTTGGATCAGTCTCATAAGGATGATCATATTGATGAAACCTATGATTTTGATTAGTGATGTTTTTAGTAGTTTCCAGTTGCTCGCTTAAGAATTGATGTGTGTTTTATGGTTGTATGGGACCTTCTGCTTTTATTGAGCTTAGGGTAGGAGGCCAAAGCTCTAAAGAGGCTACCTGGGTAACCCATTATTAGTTATTTTAATAAGTGATAACACTACATTAAATGAGAGTAAAATAAATTAATAAGAGTCATTTTTTTCCTCGCCCATGCCTTAAGTGTTAGTATAGGCTAGGATGGGAGTAGAGAGGATGCTTGGTTGTGACCTTGCTTCTTTAGTATTCCTTGTGAGTAAAAAAGGATACTAGTGCCGCATAGAGTCACTATGGGGTCGGAGTCTAGTCAGGCTAGCAAGGTAACCTTAGAGTTGGCTCATGCAATGACACTTGCCCACTTACATAGTATATTTCGTACATGTCATTGTTGGCTCAGGGTTTAGATGTCACTTGTGTCTTAGTACCTTGAGTTAGATTGCTTTTAGGTTTTCCTTGACCTAGATGTTACTTTTGACTTTTGGGATTGTTATGTTTTTTTGAAACTATCTCCTCAACATGATGGGAGTGGACCCTTTTCAAGTTACCACGAGGTCATTGGTAGTGCTTTTTACTTTTACCATTAAGATCTGATAGTTTGATGCTGTAGCCAGAGTTTGTTATTTGTTATTTCCTTTCATTCTATTCTTGTGTACTATGATGGATGGTTATACCTATTGTATTTTAATTTATTTCATGGAAGTTAAGAGATGTTATAATCTATTTTTATGATGTATATTCTTTTAGCCTTTCATACCCTGTGACCTATATAGTGGATGATTGTGCATTCTGATTATTGCCAAGTGGCATTCAGGATAATTGTATATTATTTAAATGGATTCATACTTGTAGTTATTGTTTAATGTGGATGTGCTATATATTGGTTTTAGTATTAATTAAACTTAAATGTGTTCAATGTCATGGGACCCTTAAGAATTGTAATTTGTTTTATGGTACGTGTTTAAGTGTATGTTTTTTCTTCTACTATATTATTATTGTTGTTTTTGGGTAATTATCTTTATAAAAAAATTTTTTTGGCAAACTTAGTGAAACTTTAGGTTAATTTCTTTTGGGTTCTGTGGCAGGGCATTACACAAAGCATTAACTTGCTTCTATACTTCAATACTAGACCCAACCACTATAGAAGGTCTTAAAATTTCCATTTAATCCCAATTTGACAAGTTCTAAAATCTCAAGTTGTGATCTTTTCAACAAATCCCACTTTTACCCTTACTAGGCCTTTGGCTCTCAATTAGACCTCCAATCACTGTTTTCTTTAGCTTTCTATCAATTCTCCCAAAACACAGTTAGAAAAATATTATGAATTCAAATACCTTTTAGTCTAAAATAACATATCAAAAACCTAGGTAGTTTTATTCTAAATAGTATGTACAAAATAAGAAAAATTCTTTATATTTTAGGGTCAAATTATCCCTTTTTTCCAAAGGAAGTACCCAAAATACTTATCCACTCACCACTGAATATTGGACACTATCTTGAATTTGTATGAAACTTAGGATTTTCCCACTTTTAGCCCTCACTTAAATGGCCTAAACTCTAGGGATTTCTAAATACCTTATCAAAACTCACTTCTAGAACTTGAAACTTGGCTTTTCATGATTAGTTAAACATATATTAACATCCCCAAATATAAAATAACCTCTTTATTAAGGCCAATGCACTAGTTCTATTCACTTGGCTTTAATTTCATGATCTTTCACTATTAGATAACTGAGAGGATGGGGTGTGTTGAATCAATTTTCCTTGTTCCCTTCCAAACAATTCACCACACTTACAATAATCATATCTTATTTGCAAACCAATTCAATAAGAACAATAAAATTACTCTTTCATATGCATCAAACAAGTTTCACTTGCAACACTGAATATCAATAACTTTAACTAACTTACAAACATAATAAATATTTCAACAAGGAAAATTAAATAACATGAAAAAAAATCCATTCACATGTTGACACCATGCTTTTTAATGTGGAAAATTGATTAGGAACAAAACCACTAGGTACTAGTCCACAAATATTTTCACTCTTCCAAAATGAGCTTGGTTAAGAGTCAACCCTATTAAAGGTTACCAAATACACTTCTAGGTGTGCCCCAATTAGGTGATTTTTACCAAAGACCATCTAGACCTTATCACCCTTCAATGAGTGGCATATCTAAAGGACTTACAAACATTCAATGGAATGTCACCATGCAAATAGATTTACAAATTAATAAAGTTAAATCCACTGGGTAAGGATATTTTCTATTACAATGGTTAGAAAGTAAGAGTCAAATGATCTAATAAAAATGCATCTCACTTTGCTTGCTTAGGTTTCCATTTTTCTTAATATCTCTACACACTATCTGGCCAGCATAGTCAACTCTTCACTCCACTACAACTTGCACTTTTGATCTTTTCAATAGGATCTCCTTTAGCTCATTTGCATCCACTTTTATCTTTACTAGACCACCAACATTTACATCTATGTATCTTCCTTATATAGACTATTTTTTTTGGTTCATCTTGATAACACTAGGAAATAATATAAGTTCTATGGTTTATATAGTTATTGTAATGTCTTTTCCTTTTATAAGTTCAAAGACTTTTTACTATATATTCTATATAAACCTATAAAACCTCTACTTTTCTATGGATGAAGACATCATATGGTTTTATGGATATAATGGTATAATCAGAACATATATGTGATAAATGAAACTGTATACACATATGGGTAGATAAAATATTATCTCGCTTTAAACTTTTAATGGGTAGGTTCCTATAGCCAATCACTGTGAGAAAGGAATAGTCTATATGTGAATTTAATATTTTCTATGAGTTATTGGAATGAATATGTGTTCCAATATATTGCATGTGTACTAGATTGTTGTGTAAGTCAAAGAAGAGCATAAGGAAGAGTGCGAGCAAGTAAAGTAATGACAAGATCATGCAACCAATTTGTACTAATGAATGACTCAAGGTAATATCAAAACAACTAATAATTGTTAATTGCTTGCTAAAATCTATATATTATGGCATGCTACATTTTCTGAGAACCTATTCAAATGAAAAGAATTTGTTTCACGTTCATGTAATTTATTTATGGTGTTGCTAAATCCTTGATTGTTGAGGCTATATTTAGCAAGTTAGATTCTTTTAGATGTTATAAATAAAGTTGTGAACTCATGCCTCATATAGTAGAGGAGAGACTATGATATTTTACAACATTCAATATATTTGTTATTTTTCTAGTTTGTAATGTTCATGATTTTATATCAATAAAGATGACCCTATTTTTTTTCATACTTCATTTTTAGTTTATAGTCTTTTAGTAATCCAAGGGGGCCCCCTTGGGGGAGTGAACTTAGTTAGTAGGATTAGTTTTTATTGTTCCTAAGGTTAGAGAGAACTTTGTTGTTCATGTTGCCACTGGTACCAAAGCCATTAGTTGTTCCTACAATAAAGGAAAATAATGCAGAATCATGTTTGTAATTTCATTTATTCCTTCTAGATTAAATTCATTTTAACTTGCACTTAGGAATAGAACCTATATTTTATAATTATTGTCTCCATATATTAGAAATTGAAATTAAAAGGGTTTAGAGAATACACATTGTAGACATCATTTCATTTCTACATCCCTAGTCAATAACTAAACGAATTCAATGAAGCATTTGGATGCTACTTTTGATGTCCAACCCATGGATGTAAAGCTCTAGTTTCTAGATTGATCATTTGACCAAGCACATCTAATGAATTAAGGTTCCCATGAATCAATCTCCTCTACACAATCTCAACTTCAATGTATTTGTGCTAGGTTATGTATCTTTCTAGCTTTGTCCTTTTCTTGGAACTTGTACCTTTCTTGGATCTCAAAAATATTCTCAAATCTTTACCATCAGATCTCTCTTGAATTTATCTAGCCATATATCTTTCTAAAAAACTTCATCCTTATCTTGGAATCTTTTAGAATAGTCTCAATCTTCAAGTTATTTTATCCCTTAATCATTCTTTCACAAATTGTTCTTGTTTTGTTGACCTTCTCCATACTTAGTTAATTGTAGTGTCTCTCATGTTTGTAGTCCTTACCTTGTTATATTTTGATCTGAGAGATACTTGTTGGTCATGTTATTTTTACATTTGAGATGACTTGATGGTCAGATGTTATACTTTGATTTCCAATATCATAGATTTTAGATTACAATGTTGTTCAGTTGATCATATCTGCATGATGATGTCTTTTTGATATAAAAATATGTTGTATGATGATATCTGTTATCTGATATTTGGACATATCCTCTTATTATGTTTATATGTTGGATTTAATGCTATGGCTATTTACTTCATTTTTTCTTTGTGATGCTTTATGTGAATGTGAGTGATGTAAATGGATTAATTCTAGTCTAATTAAATAAATGGTTAAATTAGGTTATTTAAAGCATTTATTTCTTTGGCTATTTTATTATATGCAATTACACTTGATCGTGTGTTTTAGTGTGTAATATTTATATCCCTGGTAGTGACATGCGAAATTAGTTATTCAGTTGTTCATACCTAGCCAATGTCATCCCTATATGGTCAGCATATCCTATTTTATTGTTTATATTAAACCTTTCAGTGATTTAATAAATCTGGAATCTTTTGCATTATGTGAATAGACCTGTGAGCATGCCTGTGCATTTAGAGATTCACATTTGTTGCGAAGTTGTTAAGACATTCTTAAATTTTTGTTCAAGAGAATTTTGGGCTTTATTTTATCTAATTTAATTCCAAATAGCTTTTCCATAGATGAATTCCAGTTACTTGAATAGCCTTTTTTTGCATTGATTTAAGTTTTAACTAGGTTATTTGGTTATTTACCCTAATCCATTATTCACTCGAAAAGTGAATAAGTATCCAAAGAGGAAGTTTATTCCTCACTTCTCACTTTTGGAAAATAGAATTTGAGAGCAAATTTAAAAAATCCTCTTCTATAGGATTGTGTTTTTGTTCATTGTAGGAGCTATGAGTGTGGGATCATTACAAGATCAGTCTTGTTGGATCCATCTCAGGGAGACCTTGGATTGTCATAACTTTTAGCATCTTCCATAGGTTATTTATTTTATTGTGCTGATTCTCATTTTTTCCCTTTTGGCTATGAGGTAAGGCTCTCCCATTTCGCATTTGAGCTCCATTTCTGCTTTCATTTCTAGTAGCTATATGTGAGGAGGTTGAGAACTAGTTTTTCTCTCTATTTTTGATTACTAGTTCTACCCAGTTGGTTGGGTATGAACATTTCCCTAATTTTTGGGATAAGGGTTTAGGTTTAAGCATCGTTATGCTAGCCATTTTTGCATACAATGTTCAAACCTAGATTTTATTAGAATTTTGTGGCTTATTCATCCTTGGGGTGAATAGGTTTTATTTTCATTGGTTTTTTTCCAATTTTGGTTTTTGGGAGGTTTTCACCTCGATTTGTGTGCTACCCAATTTTCTCAAGTTTTCTTGGCATGATGTTGGTTGTGAACTTGGATTACCCATAGGATGTCAGTCCAACCACTATTTCACTTTAATGTTTCATTGGGATGCCTACCACATCCATAATCTTGATCTTGTATTCGATTGAGTGTTACTTTCCTTGTGTTCTCATCCAAGCCTTGTTTTATGATCTTCATGATAGTGGTGTGCTACACACAAGGATATGTGCATGTATTTTTTGGATTCTTGTGAGGCTCAAACTCCTAGCTATATTTTGATGGTGTTTTATTCATTGGGGTTGGGATGAGAATATGCATGCCTACAGCCACTCATCATTGTGATGACCACAAGTATTTAGGGTAGCATGGAGGGCTTCTCTTCTAACCTTAGTGACTATTTCCCAAAGGGTTGGCATGAAGAAGTTTTAAACAAGTGATAACTAAATAATTTATTGGCTAATAATTTTAAGATAATAAAATGTTATGTGAGAACTCAGTTAAGTCCAAAGACATAGGATTGTGCTCCTCCCTGGGGGAGTTGGTGTTGCCAATAGTAGTTTGGGCTACCTAATTCCAAACTACTTACCCTCTAGTGAGCCCCTACATAGTGACCCATAGAGTATTTGAATAGGACCTGATCCACTTACATTGTCTCACGATCTTGGTTTTAGTAATCTTTACATTCTAGCGTAAGTGTTAGCCATGGACATTTTCTTTGTGTGTGTTTGTGGTTGGATCATTATCTCCATCAGCATGGTGGGAGTGTACCTATGGGTCTCACATGGTTGGAAGGTGTAGATACCTATACCATTGCTAGAGATTGGTGTACATAGACAATCTATTATTCTAGTGCGACTGGTGCTTATGTTTCACTTGCTATTTTGTGTGTCCAAAGTATGCTTCTTTGTAATTTATGCTTTAATTGGAATGATTGGATATCACATTTAGATGATGTTATATTATTTGATGTATTCCTCATTTATAATGTTTAGCATATGGTTAGATGATGTGATTTACTTAGTTGGAATATCTATTACTCTACTAGTTTAGCATCTTAGATGTTCTTGTTCTTATGATATTATTACATTGTAGTAGTGACACCCTCATAAGACAACACTAACTATCTAGTTGGTAGTTTTGGATGTCATGAATGGGGGATGGATAGGGCCTTCGAGGTCTCATGATGCTATTACAATTGGGTGGAACTGTGCAAAAGTTTAGTTATTTTTGTACATTGCAATGTTGCTTTATGTATGTTTTTATATACTACAATGGTTAGATGGTTAGATGTATTTTCATCTTGCTACTCTTGTGTTCGAGTGTCCAAGCTTCAATTTTTGGATCTAGTACTCCCTAATGTGGAGGTTATAACTCTTATCCTTCCTTATGATTGTTTGTTTGAATGTTTCCTTGCATTCATGGGTGACAGTGCTTTAGCATTGGGTGATACTAGAAGTATAACATGCCCAAAGTAAATCTATCATACAGTAGTGGAAAGTATCACACGCCCAAAGGAATTCCATCATATGATACTAGAAAGTATTACGTACCCATTGGAGAACTATCATACAATACTAGAAGTGTATCACATGACCATGGTAGCTCTATTTCCTAGACCCTAAAAGTATCACATGACAATGTGAGAAATGTCATATGATATTGGTGAAATATTGCTTAGGCTATATGAAAGTATTGCCTAGATTTGAGAGAAAACCTACTCAGGTGACCAAAAGACACTTTTCAACTTGACTGAAAGGTTTTGAGAGCTGATTGGGATACAATTTATGGATTTCTTGAACCCTAGTGTTGGACCTTTTGAATATAGGATGTTTCAGATTTGAATGTGCTTGTGACCTTTGTAGGTTTGTCATTTTTGGTTAGTAGTGGTGCTTGGAGATTTTTTTTTTGTTTGGATGTTTGTTTATTCTTTGATTGAAATCCTTGTGATCCTTGTATGTTGATTGTCAAGTGCATGCATTCTTGTTTTAAAATAAAAAATCTTGGAGTTTATTTATCCTTGTTCCAAGGATCTTTGGGTGGGGCATTACATCTAGTATCAGAGCCCATGTTGCAACATTGGGATCTCTATGTTATGCTTCCACTATGTTGTTGTTATGTTTTCTTAGTTTGATATCTTGTTATGTTAATTCTTTTGACTCTTACAATTGTTACATATGATTTTGACCTTATCTCATTGCTTCCATAGTGATGCCTCCTGCATGTAGACCTAGTGGTCAAGGTAGTAACCGATAAATTGTTAATGAAGAAGAACACCAAGAGGAGGAAGATTAGGCTAGTAGGGAAGAATGAGGTAACAATGATCAAGGTGGCATTAGGGAATTGATGCCTTTTCTATAGGAGATTATAACCTAGTTGGGAACTCGTGTGGAGGAACACCGATAGGATCATGGCCAAGAAGAGGGATCTCATCATGGAGATTCCCATATGTCAAATCATAGAGAGGAGCATAAGTGTGAATGTTTGCGCGCACTACTTGGTGGCAGAGGGCACCATCAGAGAGGTTGAGACTATGATGGTGAGGATTCCATCCATTTAGACATTATGAAATCTCTTCACTAGTCTAAATTGTCATTTTATGATGGGGAGGGAGGTGGCCTCGAGGATGGGACTTGGTTATTGGATATGGAACATTATTTTTCCATGTATTCATATATAGCAATTTTGAGGGCATATTGTGTAGTCATTCAACTGAGAGACCACACATTTATTTGGTGGAATATAGAGGGTAGAAACTTAGATCGATATAGAAGCTCTCACCTACGAGATCTTTGAGGAGAGATTCCATGAGAGGTTCCTATACCCTTAGTTTAGGGAGGCTTGGGCTGATGAGTTCCATGAGATTAAACAAGGGAACATGTTAGTGGATTAGTATGATGGTAGATTCTTTGATCTTAGGCAATACTCATGCTATATCATAATAAGATACTCCTTACTCAACAATTTATTATAGGTTTGAAGGATTTCATCATTAGAGAAGTTTAGATGCATCAACCTAGGACACTTATCCTTGCCATAGAGAAGACACAAATCATGGAGAGAATTTTGGTTGAGTTCAACAGTAAATCAAGTTCTTGGAACCATAGTGCATGGATTGTAGGATAAGATGCACAAGTTCCTTAGTCCTTAGTAGAGGGCCAAATGTAGTCAAAACCCTCTCATAGTGGTCATCATCGTGAAAAATAATAATAAGGGTACTAGACTAAGGGTGGATATAATTTTGGTGCCTTGGGGAAGAAAGGGGATAACTAGAACCATGGCTAGAAATCTCATCAAGATCGCCCATCTCAAAGTAGTTAGTAGAACTCTAGCAATAGAGGTGCACCTTATTCTAGTGCTGCTCAAGGTGGATGTGGACCCAATTCAAGCTTTGCAAGAGAATGTTACTCTTGTGGCTAGCTCGGCCATAAATTTGCAAGATGTCCTATTAAAACTTCTTTAGAACCTAGTAGAGGTGCAGCTAGGTTGGAGCCTATTGTGAGAGATGCACGTAGAAGTCATTGATTCTTTTCAATGGTTGATAACCATTAAGCTAAGCACTAGGGTACCATAGTCAAGGCTAAAGGTATGTTGCATGGTATTTGATCTTCAATATTATTTGACTTAGGTTCTTCAGATTCTTTTATTTCACCATCTCTTGTTTAGCAATGTGGGCTAGTGGTAGCACATTAGGTTAATAGGTGGCAAGTTGAGTTAGCCACAAGATCCAAAGTGGTTGTAGACTCCTTGGTTAGTGGATGTGTTTTGGACTTGGGTACCTTCACCACAATAGTGGATCTTAGCATCCTACTACTAGGATCATATGACATGGTGTTGGACATGGATTGGTTAGGCCCCCATCACATGAATATCTACTATTAATGTAAGTCAATGCTTTGTGTTGATGAAATAGGTGGGAAGGTGGAGCTATTAGGGGTCCAAAGACAAGTCTCACTTTGGATGATCTCAGCTAACTAGTTGAAGCAAAGTGTACATAAGAGATGTCAAATGTTTGTGGTCTTTGTCAGTAATCTTGAGGGGGTGAAGAGTCATACAGTGACAGTTGATGATCACCCACTCCTTCATGAGTATGCTCATGTGTTTCTTGATGAGATACCTAGGATGCCACCATAGAATGACATTTATTTTTGGATTGATCTCATATTAAGAGCAAAGCTAATTTCATGAGCTCCTTACCACATGACTACTCAAGAGTTGAGTAAACTTAGATTGCAGTTGGAGGAATTGTTGGCCAAGGTCCATATTCATCCTAGTGTTTTCCTATGGGGTGCACCACTCATCTTTGTGAAGAAGAAATATGGATCATTACATTTATGCATTTACTACCAACAGTTGAATAAGTTGACGATGAAGAACTAGTATCCTTTGCAGAGGATAGATGACTGGTTCGATTAGATGAAGGGAGTGAGTGTTCTCAAAGATTGATCTTAAGTCAAGATACCACGAGCTTTGTATTTGTGAGGCTAACATTCATCAAATAGCTTTTTGTAGACATTATGGGCATTATGAGTTCATAGTTGTACCCTTTGGGCTAATCAATGTGCCATCAATGTTCATGAATTTGATACATGTATTATTTCTCATGTATCTCAATCAATGTGTCATTATATTCTTGGATGACATATTGATCTATTCTAAGACTATCGAGGAACATGAGGTCCATTTATACCAAGTGTTACAATTCTTGCAAGATCATCAGTTGTATGGAAACTTGGGTAAATGTGGATTCTTCTAGTTGGAGATGAACTATTTGGGGCATATCATCACTTATGATAGTATTGTGTTGGATTGAAAGAAAAATTGAGCTATCATGGATTGGTTGGTACCCACTAATGTTTCTAAAGTTCATAGTTTCATGGGATTAGTAGGTTAATACCATAATTTCGTGAAGCACTTTTCTCATGTGGCTCATCCCATCACTTCTCTTCAGTGGAAAGGGAAGAATTATTTTTTGTTAGATCAATGTGAGGCAACATTTGATGCTCTTAAGGAGTGTTTAGCCAATGCACCAATCCTTTTAGTGCCTAATCTTGTAAGCTATTTTATGGTTTGCATGAATGCTTCATTAGAAGGTTTGGGTGTGGCGTTGATGCAAGATGGTTGTGTGATTGCATATGAGTCTAGAAAACTCAAGGACCATGAGTTTACCTACCCCACTCATGATTTGAAACTTGTGGTCATAGTGCATGTGCTTGTGCATTGGAGACATTTCCTTTTGGGACATAGGTTTGAGTTGCATAGTGATCATAGGAGCTTGTAGTATATCTTTACTTAGGCAAGCTTGAATGCATGACATCATTACTAGATAGAATTCTTATGTGAGTATGACTTTGATGTTCACTACATTAAAGTGAAAGAAAATGTCATCAAGGATCCCTTGAGTAGGAGCCGACATGAGATATCATTTCTATCATTGAGAGTGGATTTGTGAGGTTGTACCTTTGAGGCTTTTCCTAGTGACACATGGTATTAGGAGGTGAGGGTAGAGATTGAGTCTAGGTGTACCCTCAAAGGGAGGTTTTCAAGTTATTTTCTTGAGCTTGATGGACTACTATGACACTTGGGGTGTATCTATGTACCAATGTCTGGTGATCTTTGTATATTGATTTTTTCAAAAGTACATCATGCACCATATTCTACACATCCTAGTATCAAGAAGATGCATTTTGATATTAAATAGTTGTAAACATAGGCAGGGATAAGGCATGATGTTTCATATTTTATTTCTCAATGTCTCAAGTGCTAGAGAGTGAAGGTAGAACATTAGCATCCAATGGGTCTTTCGAAGCCACATGTTGTTCTAGAGTGAAAATGGGATACCATATCTAATGATTTCATCACGAGGTTGCCTATGTCATCATGATGGTATGATTGTATCATGGTAATAGTCGACAAATTTTCCAAGGTAGCACATTTTCACCCATGATGACATCCTACACAACTTCTTCTGTAAGCATGTTTTCTTGGAATACATTGTTTGATTGCATGGGATTCCTTGTTGAATTATTTTGAATAGAGATCTAGTGTTTACTCCAGCACTATGGATGTCTCTCCAATATGCTTTGGGTGCACAACTCAATTTTAGTTTGGTTTACCACCTAAAGACTGATGGGTAGATAGAGAGAGTGAACTAGGTTATTGAAGACATGCTTCACATGTATGTGATGGACAAGTATGTGAAATGGGAGGATTATTTATACCTTGTTGAATTTGCATATAAGAATGGGTATCATTGTTCTCTTGCCATGCCAACTTTTTAGGCCTTATATAGTGGACCATGTCATACCCCTTTGAGTTGGGATCATTTGAAGAATTGAGTACTTCTAGGCCCAAAGATGCTTTAAAATATGGAGTAGCGGGTTACTTGTATTATAGAGCATTTGATTACTGCTTAAGATAGGCATAAAAAGTATGCAGATGCCCATAGGTTGGATTGTCACTTTTCAATTGGTGACAAGGTGTTTTTGAGAGTGCATCCAAGGAAGAGCTCCATCTGTTATAGGAAAGGCTCTAAGTTGGTACCACATTTTTCTAGACCCTATGAGATGCTCGAGAGGATTGGTCATGTTTCTTATCAACTAGCATTGCCACCTAGCCTATTTCTCCATATTTCTATTTTTAGAAGGTATATCCTAGATGTGAACCATGCTCTTGATTGGGGTGCTTTGTAGGTGGAGGATAGGCAACTTTCTTTGGAGCCCATTTGTATCATTCAACATCGAAGACTAATTTGACAGGTTAGGACATAGAGTAGGTAAGGGTCTAGTGGGACCCGAGTGATGAGACTCTTTCTATTTGGGAAGATGCTACATGGTTGAGAGATTTGTACCCCTTATCTTTTTGTAGGCTTTCAGGAGTAAGCCTATGCCTAGTGGAGGAGGATGTAGTGCCCCTCATGTTTATAGTCTGTACCTTGTTATATTTTGATCTGAGAGATACTTGTTGCTCATGTCATTTTTACATTTGAGATGACCTAATGGTCACATGTTATACTTTGATTTCTAGTATCATAGATGTTAGATTATTATGTTATTCAGTTGATCATATCTACATGATGATGCCTTTATTGGATGGCAATATTTTTTATGATGATATTTTGTTATCTACTATTTGTACATATTCTCCAATTATGTTTATATGTTGGATTCAATGCTATGGTTATTTACTTGATTTTTCTTTGTGATGCTTTATGCAAATGTGAGTGATGTAAATGGATTAATTTAGTGTAATTAAATAAATGATTAAATTTTGTTATTTAATGCATTTGTTTCTTTGGCTATGTTATTATATGAAATTGCACTTGATTGTGTGTTTTATTGTGCAGGATTTATATCCCTAGTAGTGCCACATGGAGTTAGTAACACAATTGTTCATATCTAGCCAATGTCATCCCTATATGGTCGACATATCCTATTTTATTGTTTATATTAAACCTTCCAATGATTTAATAAATCTAAACTCATTTTCATTATGTGATTAGACCTTTGAGCATGTCTATGCATTTAAAGGTTCACATTTATCATGAAAGTTATTAAGAAATTCTATAATTTTTGTTTAAGGGAATTTTGGGCTTTATTTTATTTAACTTGATTCCTGGTAGCTTTACTATAGACGAATTTTAATTATTTGGAATAGCATTTTTTTGTTTGGGTTGATTTAGAGTTTACTAGGTTACTTGGTTATTTATCCTAATCCATTATTCACTTGAAAAGTGAATAAGTATCTAAAGAAAAATTTTATTTCTCATTTCCCACTTTCAGAAAAATAGAATTTGAGAGAAAATTTCCAAATCCTCTTCCATAGGATTGCATTATGTTCATTGTAGGAGCTACAGATGTGAATCATCATGAGATCTATCTCATTTGATGTAGCTTAGGGAGACCTTGGATTTTCATGACTTTTGGCAACTTCCTCAAGTTATTTATTATTGTGTCGATTACCCTTTTCCCTTTTGG
This sequence comes from Cupressus sempervirens, assembly GCA_028749045.1. NCBI lineage: Eukaryota > Viridiplantae > Streptophyta > Pinopsida > Cupressales > Cupressaceae > Cupressus > Cupressus sempervirens. The sequence goes on along the minus strand of CM053789.1, from coordinate 648,435,651 downwards.
TTGTTAGGTAGGGCTCTCCCATTTTTGCACTTTAACTTCATTTTCGCTTCCATTTTTGGTAGCTATATGTTAGGAGGTTCAGAACTAGTGTTCCCCTCTATTTTTGATTGCTAGTTCTACTAGGTTTGTTAGGTATGAATATTTCCCTGATTCTTGGGATGAGGGTTTGGGGTTTCACACTATTATGCTAGTTTTTTTTGCATACAATGTTCAAACCCCCTTTTTTTGGATTTTCATGGCTTATTCATCCTTGGGATGAATGGGTTTTATTTTCATTGATTTTTGTTAATGTTGGTTTTTGGGAGGTTTTCACCTTGATTTGTGTGTTGCCTAGTTTTCTTGAGTTTTCTTGGCATGATATTGATCATGGACTTGGATTATCCATAGGATGTCAATCTGACCACTGTTACACTTTTATGTTGCATTGGGATGTGTGTTGCATCTGTACTGTTGAGATTGTATTTGATTGAGTGTTATTTTTCTTGTGTTCTCATCCATCCCTTTTTTATGATCTTTGTGATGGTGGTGCACCATACAAAAGCACATGCACATGCATTTGTCAAGTCCTTGTGAGGCATGAACTCTTGGCTATATTTGGGTGGAGTTATGTTCATTGGATTTGGGTTAGGAATATGCATGCCTATGAGCACTCATCATTGTGATGAACATGAGAATGTAGGGTAGCATGGAGGGACTTCTCTCACAACCTTGGTGACTATTTCCTAGAGGGTTAGTGTCAAGAATTTCTAAACAAGTGATAACTAAATAATTTACTAGATAATGAATTTAAGATAAAAAAATGTTATGTTAGCACTCGATTAAGTTCAAAGACATAGGTTTGTGCTCCTCCCTTGGAGAGTTTGAGCTACCAACACTAGCTTGGGCTACCTAATGCCAAGCTACTTATGCTCCAAAAAGCCCCTACATAGTGACCCATAGAGTGTCTAACCAAGACTTGATCCACTTGCATTGTCTAATGATCTTGGTTTGAGTAACCTTTACTATCTAGCATGAGTGCTAGCCATGGACATTTTCTTTATGTGTATTTGTGGTTGGATCATTATATCCATCAGCACGGTGGGAGTGGACCTATGGATTTCATGTGGTTCAAAGGCATAGCTACCTATACCACTGCTAGGGGTTGGTGGATAGAGATGGTCTATTATTCTAGTACGACTGGTGCTTGATGTTTCACTTGGTATTTTAGGTGTCCAAAGTATGCTTTCTTGTAATTTATGATTTAATTGGAATGCTTAGATATCGTGTTTATATGATGTTATATTATTTAATGTATTCCTTATTTATGATGCTTAGAATATGGTTAAATGATGTGATACACTTAGTTAAAGTATCTATTGCTCTATTGGTTTAGCATGTTAGATGTTCTTGTTCTTATGATGTTATTACATTTTAGTAGTGACACCCTCATAATACAACTCTAGCTATCCAATTGGCATTTTGAGATGCTATGCATAGGGGATGGCTAGGGCCTTTGAGGTCTCATGATGCTATTATAGTTGGGTGGAACCACACAAGAGTTTAGTTATTTTTGTACATTGTAATGTTGCTTTCTATATATTTTCATATACCACTATGGTTAGATGGTTAGTTGTGTTTCCATCTTGCTACTCTTGCATTCAAGTGTTGAAGCCTCAATTTTTGTACATGCTACTCCCTAGTGTAAAGGTTCTAACTCTTATCCTTTCTTCTGATTGTTTGTTAGAATGTTTCCTTGCAATCTTAGGTGATAATGCTTTAGCATTAGGAAATACTAGAAAGTATTGCATGCCCAAAGTAAATATGTTGTACGATAATGAAAGTATCACCTGCCCAAAAGAATTCCATCATATGATACTAGAAAGTATTGCATGACCATTGGAGAATTTTCATATGATACTAGAAGTGTATCACATGACTATAGTAAATCTATTGCCCAGACCTTGAAAGTATCACACGACAATGCAAGAAATGTTGTAGGATACTGGTGAAGTATCACCTAGGCTGTATGGAAGTATCACCTAGGTTTGAGAGAGAACCTTCTTCGGTGACTAGTGGCACTTTTTGACTTGATCGAAAGGTTTTGAGAGGTGATTTGGATACCCTTTACAAAGTTATTGAACCCTAGTGCCGGACCTTTCGAATCTGGGATATTTCAGATTAGAATATACTTTTGATCTCCATAGCTTTGTCATTTTTGGTTAGTAGTAGTGCTTGGAGATTTTTTGGTGTTTGGATGTTTTTTAGTCTTCCATTGTGATCCTTGTATGTTGATTGTCGAGTGCATCGATACTTTTTTTTAAATATCTTGCCTTTAATTTATATTTGTTCCAAGGGTCTCCGGGCAAGGCATTACATTAATACTAAACTTAGTTAATACTAGATATGCTTGATTAACAATAACCATTCTTTGTTAACACTAAATTCACTTATATCACCTTTCATCCTCTTCATTTACTAAACACAATCTCTATCTCTATCTACTATATCATTTCACTTATCAACATCATTCCTTTTCTTACCTATGAAACTAACTTTCTTATACATGACCTTAACACTTCATGAAATCATGTAAAACAATCAAACCAACATTATAATATCATAGTCTAATTCATCAATTTCCCAATTAGGTTCACATACTTAATATCACAATCTTCAATATATTTTCATACTTTTTTCTTCAACTTCTTTATCCAACATCACATCCTTCAAATGATTGCAACTTGCATGGATTATTTGCCAAAATTATTTATAATAACTAAGATGGGGTGAATAATCTATCCTTGGCTCCAAATGTTCCAATTAAACTTTTAACCACTTTTAACAACTCAAATTTACTCATTAGTCCACTCGGTCTTTATATTAGTTTAACACTAACATAAACTTGCACTTCATTGTCCCAATAGTAACATACTTGTAGAATATAAAGCAATAAGCAATAAAAAACAACAAATACCATTCAAAAAATTATGACACTAGGGTTTAATGTGGAAACCCAATTTAGGAAAATCCACTATTAATATGCTACCATTTTTTTCACTCTTCTAAACTAAGCTCCATTAAGAACCAACACTATTGAAGATTACAATATACATTGATAGGTGTGACCCTATTAAAGGATTTAATCACCCTATTAGGAGTGGTTAGAGGTGTTAAGAACATCCTATTAGAATGTCACCTTGATTAAAACCAATTAACTGATACAATGAAATTTAGAAAGTAGATCATCTACTAATCCATTAAATTTCCTCCATTAATATCTCTATCAATGATTCTCTTGGAAATCCTTCAAGAAATCACACTTCACCTCTATTTAATACTTCATAGCCTTCTGCTCAAGTTTTCCAATCAACAAATGCTCAACCTCTCTAGCTTATCCTTATCCCTCCTTAAATAGGTAGCTTTGATATTTTTCTTCTAAAACATTGTTGTTGATTTTAGCGTTAGGTTAGATTCATTAAATCCTTCCATCATTTCATTTTCTCCTTCTCCTTCTAGATACTTCTCAAAACTTCTCTATGAGTCCATGTCTAGGAATGCTCAAACATTGTTTGCCATGCATTAAATGCTCAAGCTCATCAATCCTTATCCTTCACATAGTTTGACCGATCCAAAAATTCATCTATGTCATCTAGGAATCTGAATTCCTTCACAAACTATCAAATGTTTTCACTCAACCAATAATGCATTCCTTGACCTCATCCACAACTAGACAACTCGGTCAATACTAACTATCTTTCTTGGAATACTCTACCTTCACTCAGTCTTACTTTTTTGGTGTTTGGTCAACACTATATTTTCTTGTCTTCTACTACCACTCAGTCAACACTAACACAACTCAACTTCAACTATAATTTCCTTAGCCTTATCCTCTATTTCTTTATTTGGCCTATACATCTGCTCTTCCAATGATCATCTCTTCTAGGCTTCAATTCAACTATCTTCTCTACTTAGTGTATTGATTAAAAAATTCATTATCTTGTTAATGTGCCAACTAATCAAGTGCCCATTGTAGTTCCACATAACTCAAACTTTACACTAGATCTTCTTGTTATTTCTTCTTTTTAAATCTTCTTCATAAATCAAATGATATGGCACTCTGCTTAGGTAGAAATTGTCTCAACAGTAAGGTTTGACATTAATGACAATACAATAATTGTTCCAATAGTAGTTTCCAACAATATCCTTCTTTGGCATTGATGGAAACATATTAGATTACCATGCAACCCAAAAATTCATTCAAGTAACTGACTTGATTTTCTTCTTTCAACTCACTTTGTGTTTAGTAACATATCTTTATTAATATCCTTAGTTTTATTATGATTCTCATCTCATGCAGCTATGAGATGCAATACCAATAGACACAAATTGTAGAAACACTTATAATAGCTCCATCTATCATTTCACAACACCATCTTCCTCACTTACACTCTCCTTTGTTCATGTATAATCTCTCCTTTACTCATGCTTCCCATGGTAATTATATAAACTCTCCCTCTTTGACAACAATGCCAAAGAAACCTTAACATATATCAGATAATTTTATCATGTAGATAACTTCATGTCAAATCTCTAAACTAGATTCTCCCTCTATCATCTTGCTTATGGCTAATTTAACATTTTGAGGTTTCCTCCCAGTTAGTGTGTTGTTCCTTTGCTATAGATCTACTATTGCTACATCACTTTTACTAGAATTTCCATCATGAAATAGACCTTCGGTGTCTTCTTCCTAATATTGTACATCATTTTTCTATTTTGCCATCTCCTTTCTTCACTTTAAGTATTTCTTCAGTTCTTCTCTTGCTATTTCAAAATACTACAATGCAAGTTGTATATCAAGCTTCTAATTTTTATGGTCTTTCCTAACTTATAGGCCTCCATCTCCAAGATCTCAACTCTTAAGTGGTTAGACTTCTGGTAAGAGAACTAAGCTCTAATACCAATTTTTAGATTGATTTAGAATAACTAAGAAGGGGTGTAATGCCCCGCCAAGGGATCCAAAGAATTAACCTAGAATTTCACTAAGTCTGGTAACATTTTTATTTTATTTTTACATGAAAGTAAATACCATACATACAACTTATTCACAATAACGGAAGCAATAGCAATGTCCATCTAAAGAATAAACATAACATACACAACAGATTATATTCTTTAAGATCCCTTAATGTTTAATTACATACATGAATCCATCTAGTACAACAACCACATGAAATAATAATGATAAGTCCAATGTTCATACATTACATTTCTAAATGCTCAATCATCCACTGTACATGTCATAGGGTATGAAGGCTTAAAAGAATATACATATGTGAAATAAGGTACATCATCCTATTCTAATCCATGATACATCAAGTAAAGATAATCACATGATACACATGATACATCATCATAAAAGTCATATACATCCATCATAAAGATCAAACAAAATAAACTAAGTGCACGGTTCCTCCCAACCGTTAATAGCATCATTAGACCATCGTGGGCCCTAGCCATCCCTCCGTGTGTAACATCCCAAATCACCGAAGAGATCATCGGCATTAACATAGTAGGAATGTCACTCCTAGTAAATACAACATCATATGCAGAAAGTAATCTAAGATGCAAATATAAGCATAAGATAACATCATCTAACATATGCTAATCATCAATGAAAGGATACATATCCACCATCACAAAGGACGCTTCAGCCACGATGTCTCAATGAATCTCAAATGATAAGAGTGGAAAATACACTACCACCCGACCGCGTGGTACGTAAGTGGTCCACTCCCACCGTGCTGAGGAGATAATCTCAAGTCCCAAACAAGCTATCAAAATCACATAGCACAAGTCTCTAAAGTCCAGGAATCCTAAAAGTATACTAACTCAAAGGTTCCAATCACAAAAAAGACATCTACTACCTAGAGGCACACAATGACATGTAGGAACCTACTATGCAAGTGGAAAAGTGTCATCGCATTTATCTCGTACAAGTTACCCTGGCAGTTAGCTAAACTCCACAGGTCCATACAGATCTCATGCGGCCACTAGTATCCTCTCATACTGACAAGGCATACTATGGAATGCAAGGTCGCAACCATGCATTCTCACTACTCCCATCCTAGCCTATACAAGCACTCAAGGCATGGGCGAGAACAAAAACTCTTATCTTTTTAGGTTCATTCAATTAGTATTAGGTTTGAATGTTATCACTTATTAATCCAACTTACAATGAGGTACCCTAGCAGCCTCTTAGGGCCCCGGCCCCCATTGCAAGCCACTTCCCGACACTACATGCAGATATCCTACCCTAATGCTCATGGTATCATAAATCATCAAGATCTCCAAAGAAAATCCATAATAAAATCATCAAATATCCACAATAAGAATCATCAAATATCCATGATAAAATTATCAAATATGCATAAAAGCATCAAATCTCCATGAGCAACATCCATAGAAAATCATGACCACAATAGCTCTCTATTGGCAACTGAAGTATCACTAATAATCAAAGTATCCATTGGTTTGCAATAACCAAAATATATCTCAAATCATACTGATCGAAGACTCCAAAAATAGTTGAGTCAAACATGTCACAACATGACATCATTAAGAATAAATCCACATTTCAGTCCCATCATGGCGACTAGAATATAACCAAGGATAACTGATCGATGACCAAAAATAATGGTTAAGTCAAGGGTCTCAAATATAAGAATCTCAACTTTAACAATTAGTAATCACAACCAATACATAGAGAATTCCATCACATAATCATGGTTGGGTTTATAAAGATCGAGAATAAAACATCATCATGACATCACAATCACATAACCCCCAAGCCTCTGGTAGACATCCTATACTGGTCAACACTAGTCAACCCAAAACCCAAAACATTAGCATAAAGAATACACAATGTAAACACATGTTTTGGTTTTGCTAAGTTTTCAAATTTGAATTCAAATGCAAAAGTCTCAATTTATGTTTCCAAGTTTAGAGAAAGAATTTAAAGGAACATTTTGTACATTTTTCCCATGTACTATTTTTGGATGGATTGAAAGTTTTCCTCTAAACTCCAATTTTCCAATTATAATATTTTATTAAAATCGTTCCCCACCAATTTTCAATTAAATTTCATATACTTTATATAATTTATAATTTAAAACTATTAATTAAATCTTAATAGTTAAATTATAAAATTACCAAACTATTCATCATTATAAAAGATGAATTCCTAAATCTTTTATCAAATAATTTTAAATCTTTTAATAACATATTTACATATCCTATATACATATACATATATATTTATATTTAAATATATATACATACATATATAATATATAACTATTTATTATTTCATAAAACCGAATTAACAATTTCGTTTTACACCATACAACATAACAATGCGAATCAATTTTCATAAACGTTTTATGCAACATAAACATTTTTTTTTAAAAATGCATTTCATATAATATAAAAATGTGTTTTGAAAAAAGCACATAACTCATGTATGACACTGCTACCGCAGCACGCAAACCTTGCTGTTGCAGGGCCTGCGGCGGTAGCGGGTACACAGTACCTGCTGATGTCGCAGTACCTGCGACCAGCAAGTATATGAAAAGGGTTCGTCCCTCCTCTTTTGCATAATTTTTTTTTTTTTTTTTAAAATTCGCATCAGCGATTTCAATCGCTGCTTATAATATATGTATGCGAATTCGAATTTTTTATAACATTTTCTCATAAAATCATTACCATGCGATATGGCATTAAACCCTATCGCAATTTGATATTCAATTATTAAATAAATATATATATATATATATGTGTGTGTGTGTGTGTGTGTATATATATATATGTATATATATATATATATATATGTATATATATATATACATATATATATATATATATATATATATATAAGGATATATATATATATGTGTGTGTGTGTGTGTGTATATACATATATATACATGCAAAGTTTATCACTATCAAAGCACATACATATATATGTATATGTGTATGCAGATTGAAAATATACACAGTTTATTTAGAAATTCAAATTTTCATAATTTTCTTATAAACTTTTGATCTCAAATTTATCTAATAATCTAATGGGTTTGGCTATGAATTTTCAACCCTAGCCCCGTGTCATTTTCAGATCTAAGCATATAGAACCCTCAAGTAAATTTTAATTCCCCAAATTGAAAATGCATAATGGAATATGAGTTTCCTCAGAAGACATATGGAAGACACGAAGAAGACAGGAATGCATAATGCGGAAATAGCATAAGTAAAATCACAAGAATCTACTCGGATTCTGATGCTAATTCACTCTTCCTCAGAAAACCTGCAGAGAAAGCTCCCTTCTTCAGAATTCTTGAGTCCTCCAATGCTCCAATTGTTCTCCACACTATCCACGCTATGTCTAAGCTTCTAAGGATGCCTGAATATAAAGAGCTCTCAGGAAACCTCTAGAATGCTTCTAGAAATAGCTGGAAGGTGTCACCAACTAAGCATGGGTCTTTTCCAACCTTTTTGATGAGCCATAGGGTTGTAGACACCATGTGCTCAATTGATGCACTAACCCCCGTGTTGTTGACACATGAGAAATAGAGAAATACGTTAATTCCCATGCAAGCTTATAACTCCAATTACTTTTTAAATAATTTCCATTTAAATATTTATAACTCCCATTTTAATTTTATAACTTTTATTTTAATTTTTATAAATTTTATTATTATTATTCATTTATTGATTTATTAGTATTTTATAATTATTATTTATTTTAATTTTCTAATTTTCTTTTTATTTAATTCTTTTCTCTCAATTAATTCTCCTTGAATTAATTATAATCAAAATATCAAAGATCATGATATTTAATTTTCTCAAATAATTTATTTATTAATTAAATCTATTTGTTGAGACTTAATTAATAGAAAATTCACCATAGACCTTCAAGATAAAATATAAAAACCCATCCTAGGACAATTCATACAAAATCAATCTAGAGGATTAAAAATCACGAAATATGTCATCCGACACATTTAGTGGGTACCCAACTCTGATACTTGTCCTAACTCACTAGGACAAATGGTTTTAGGGTTTGGGATTTGGACTTGAGAATTTATCTCCCCTCTCTTATCATTGAGATAGTATAATAGGGTACGCTCATCTTGGCAATTCAGGGAAGTCGATACCCGATACCTGCAACTTGCAAAAAAAACCATGCATGTACATACAATATATATATATAGTGCTAAGCTAAATAGGCAATGGCAGGAAGTGGTGGATCGTGTAGATCCTGACTAAGTAGGTGACTACGACTCCCTTCCTTAACCACATTAGAAATGCCATACAATAAGAAAATACGCACACCATACACATGCAAGTATGGGGTAAGTATCCATAATAAAACACATGAGATAATAAACCATCTAACTAATCATCAACAATAACTTAAAACAATATAATGATCATCATACGTACATGAAATGTAAAGTCTAAATGATATCATCATATAACCACTGAATCCATAACATAATGTCTGATAGTATCAAAACAATACCACTAATCCATCAACATAAAACTAGTCCATCATAGTCTGGTAAAAATAGCAACAATGAGTCTAGAAAAGAAGTGAACGAGGGTAGGCACTACAAGGGGGGAGGGGGTGGTGAATTGATTATTGTTAGTACTAGATGTTCCAATTAAATGTTTAACCACTTTTAACAACTCACATTTACTCACTAGTCCACACAATCTCTATATTAGCTTAACAACAACATAAACTTGCAATCAAAAAAAAAAAGGAAACATGAGATGGGAACAGTGAGAGAGAGGGATGGAGCGGGCAGGAACTACAATTCGAATCACGTTGTTTCGAATCTGGAGAAAGGCGGGAGACAGGAGAGCACGTCTGTAGGAGGGCATGTAGCAAGGCATGCAGCAAGCGCAGGGCAGGAAACAGAGGGGAAAGATGAGGAGGCCTCAAAGGATGGGGACCCACGGGTTATGATGCCCCATCCAGGTGATAAGATTCCCCCTCCCCCCCATGTGGGAAGTGGGCCGTCTGGGGCATGGGGACGCTGGTCGAATCTATTCGGGATAAAACCATCAGGTAAATCGTCTTTCCCAAAAGTCATTGACAAATCTGATAAGGAGAAAGGTATTTTTGCTCTGGAAATCCCTAGGGAAATTATTGACCACAATATCCTAAGCATGGCGAACACTCTGGTAGGAAAATTTGTAGGGCCAAGACCTAATATTGATGTAGTGAGGACATTTACTAGGAGAAAATGGGACCTTAAAGGGCATGTAGAAGTGACTGCTATGGCCAAAGGCTTCATGTCTTTCGAGTTCTCTTGCTCGGAAGATTTTTCCCGTATACTATGTGCTGGGAACTGGTCTTTGGGCAGATCCAACCTAATATTGCAAAAATGGACATCCAACTTGGATTTGAACAATGATTTCCAATCTCAGGTTCCAGTTTGGTTAAGACTTCCGGAACTTCCTTTGGAATATTGGCATGAGGATGTCTTTGATGGCATAGCCAGGACCTTTGGAGAGCTCCTCTCCATTGACCCTGTCACAGCAGCTAAGAAAAGATTGAACTACGCAAGAATCTGTGTAGGAGTCATCGAAGGCCAGGACATGCCTCAAGTTTTAGAACTACAATCTCGTATGGGAAATAGATCTCAAAAGATTGACTATGAAAGTGTGCCTTTTGCTTGTTTCCATTGTAAGAAGGCTGGCCACAAGGCTGGATCATGCCCACTTTTCAAAGGGAAGAGTACGGTGGGAAAAGCTCATCCACAAGGGGGGATAAAAGATTCTCTAGATCCCAAAAAAGAATGGAGGAAAAAAGCATCGCAAGTCAAGGCAAATGAAGAGGCAGAAGGAAAAACAAATACTGCTCCTAATGCGCCCCAAGAGGAATCAGGGCCGCCTCGGGCGACTGGAAACGTAGGAGGGGGAGAAGAGAAAGGAGTGAAAGATGATTCAACACCTCTCCCCAATGGGAAGGAATCTGAGAAGAAACCTGACGAGACAGGTGAAAATATGACTCTTCCCCCTCTGGATTCTTAGGAGGATGACTTGAAACTATCCTTTGTCCCGAACTCCATGGAAGAACTAAAGGAGGGGGAACCCATGTCCCAGGACCCTAACCCGGTGTGTTGTCTCCCCCCTTCAACAGTAAACAGAATCATAGAGAGGCTGTCTGCATCGACAATGGAAGATTTGGCGAGAATTGATGCTTGGCTGGACAAAGGACTAGAGGGAGAAGAGAATCCCTGGACAGAAGTCAGGAGTAGAAAGAAGAAGAATAGCAGGGACCCTTCTCCGGTATCTCCCCCTTCTACTAGAAGCATGGCCAAGGCTGATCTCGGCCACAAATCTAACCTAGTGGGAAGGAAAAACAAGAATGAAATTAGGAAAGAGGAAGCCAGAAGAAACATTAAGGATGGTACGCAGCGCACCATCCAGGAAGCATGTTCAGTAGTTAAATCATGAAGATCTTATCTTGGAATATTCGTGGACTCAATGGAATCCACAAGCAAGAAGCTATTAGAAATATGATAAGGGACCAAAGGCCTGATGTGTTTCTAATCCAGGAAACTAAAATGAAGAAGGAAAGGATGGAAAATATTAAGTTCAACAATAGCATGAAGGGCATAGCCTCTAACTCTGAAGGAGCATCTGGAGGACTGCTGTTACTTTTCAATGATAAGTATTTCAATATAGTAGCTGAGTATGATGAAGATAACATTCTTTTCTGCAGAGTTCAACATTTGCACACCAATGATTCCTGGTTTTTAGTGAATATTTACGCCCCCAATAATAAGAGAGATAGAAAAAACTTCTGGACCAAAGTTGGTAATATGGTGCAAGATTGTGACATTAAGAAAGGTATAATCATGGGAGACTTTAACACACCGCTAGAAGATAAAGAGAAAAAGGGAGGTATGTCCCCGGATTGGGAAAGTAAATAGGATCTTTCTAACTTCATAAATAATCTGGCCCTTATGGACGTAGAGCTTAAGGGCGGATCCTTTACCTGGTCAAACAAGAGAAAAGGCCATGATTGCATTCAGGTTAGGCTGGATAGAGCTCTTATATCTTCGGACTGGCTTCAATCCTTCAGCTGCAGACTATCTCTGCTTCCCAGAATTGGTTCGGACCACTCTTCCATTTCTCTTTTAGTTTCCCCTCTGGTACACAGGAGATACCATCCTTTCAGGTTTGAGAAAATGTGGACCTCTCACCCTGACCTCCTGGATAATATCAAGAAATGGTGGGGGATAGAGGTGGAGGGCTCAGCCATGTTCAGAGTCACCAGAAAACTTAGCAATGTGAAGAGGATGATTAAAATTTGTAACAAGTCTAATTTTGGTCATATCTTCCATGAAAAGAAAGAGTTATTTGATAATCTAACTATTATCCAAGATTGCATTCAGAAGGAAGGTTACACTAAGACCAACAGGGTTTAGGAGCTCAAGACCCTGTCTGAAATTCACAACATTATTAATAAGGAAGAAAAATTTTGGAGGCAAAGATCGAGGATCACCTGGCTAAAGGAAGGAGATCGGAACACTAAGTTTTTTCACCTAACCACCCTCAAGCACCATGCTAGTAACAGGATCTATGGTCTCAGAAAGGGGCAGGAGCTGTTAACTGAAGAATCTGCCATCTCGGAAGAAGCTGTTTCCTTTTTCTCTAGCCTTCTCTCTGTGGACCCAATGCTTTCCAATTTGGACCAGGAGGATTTGTTACACTGTATTCCTCAGCTCATTCAACCTATCCATAATAAATAGCTCTGTGCTATTCCTAATGCTTCGGAAGTTAGAGAGGCTCTCTTTTCTCTGCCTGCTGACAAGGCTCCAGGCCCGGACGGTTTTCCCACTTTTTTCTTCCAAAGGTTCTGGCCGGTGATCATGGGAGAGGTTGTTCAGGCTGTCCAGGAATTCTTTGGTGCCAAATCTATTCTCAAGGAGCTAAACTCGACTTTTGTGGTTCTCATTCCTAAATCCCCTGGGGCGGACTCGTTGGACAACTTTAGACCTATTAGTCTGTGCAACTCACTCTACAAGATCATCTCTAAAGTTCTCACTTTAAGAATGCTCAAGATCTTGCCCATGATAATCTCGCAGCATCAATCGGGTTTTGTTCCAGGGAGACAAATTTTGGATTCTATCCAGATGGTGCACGAAGTCATCCACTCTCTTGAGGCATCCAAATGGGAAGGTATGTTTCTCAAACTGGATCTTTCTAAAGCTTATGATAGGTTGGACTGGTCTCTCCTTGGGAAGGTCCTCTCAACTTTTGGCTTTGACAGTAAAGTTTGCAAAATTATCTCTCAATTGGTGTCCACCTCCTCCTTGGCTGTTCTGGTTAATGGAGTCTCTTCTAATTTTTTCAAACCTTCCAGAGGCCTCAGACAAGGAGACCCCCTTTCGCCCATTTTGTTCATCATTTTAGCTGAATGCTTAGGAAGGATTATAGACTGTAGAAAGCGTGAGGCTTGTATCAAAGGGATCCTTCCCTCCTCTAAATGCGTTCCCTTCACTCATCAGCAATTTGTTGACGATACTATCTTGGGGGGGGAAGCTTCTGTCAAAGAGGCCAGAGCCCTAAAGAAGATTCTTGATACTTACTCCAGTGGGATGGGTCAGCTGATTAATTGGAACAAAAGCTCACTCTTTTTCATCAACACCTCTGAGTTTAGACAAAGAAAAATTGTCAGGATTTTGGGTTGTGGGGTAGGCTCTTTCCCCTCTACCTATCTTGGTCTCCCTTTGGGATCCTCACCCCTGGAGTCTTTTTGGAATGGTATTTTGGACAGATTCAACAGGAAGATGGCTGGTTGGAAAGGGGTCTCTCTTAGTCAAGCGGGGAAATGCCTCTTAGTCAAATCTTCTCTTCAAAATCTGCCAATCTACGCCCTGAGCCTCTTTGGAATTCCGAGGAAAATAGCTGAAAGAATGGAGAAAATCCAGAGAGACTTCCTTTGGAATGGTAATGAAGGGAACAAAAGATACCCTCTTGTTGCTTGGGAGAAGGTTTGCCTCCCTAAGAGGTACGGAGGTCTGGGCATTAGAAAGATCACCCACCTCAATAAGGCTCTCCTAGCTAAACAAATATGGCGGATCTTCAGTAGCACCGGTGAATGGAGGGACACCCTGGTAAACAAGTACCTTAGAAGACCCACTCTTCTTTTCACCCTTTTTAATGAAGATATCCCAAAAGGATCGAACATTTGGAATGGGATCATGAAAGCTAGGGACCTGGCTAAGGCCAGGATATCATGGAAATTGGGAAATGGGAAGGACATCCAGTTCTGGTCGGATAGATGGCTTTCCCAAGATCCACTTATCAATAACCCTATTTTTGAGAGATGGATGCAAGCTTGTACTGATCAAATTGGGTCCAAAGTTTGTGATTATTGGAATGGCCAGGAATGGAGTGACCTATCCCTCATCTCAGAGGACTTGACTCCTATAATGCTTATGCTCAATTCCATGATTCCTATCAATTTGGGGGATGAGCTGGTCTGGAGGGATAATCCCAATGGAAGATACTCTGTTGCCTCAGGCTATAATTCCCTTTGGAGCTTAAAAGAGAAGGCCCCTTGGGCGGAGGCTTGGATTCTGGGTCTCACTCCAAAGATCAACATTTTTTACTGGCTGGCTCTTCAGAACAAAATCCTTACTCATGACAATCTCATGAAGCGAGGACATGTTATGCCCAGTAGATGTCCCTTGTGTAAGAATCAGGCTGAGACCGGAAATCACATTTTCATCTTATGTGACTATGCCAGGGAGGTGTGGAATTTCATCACACATGATAATGAAACCCTCTGGTGCAAACCGGATAATCTCATGGATTTTTTCCATCAGTGGAAAGGTCTTTGTAAGATTGTTGGTCGGTAGGATCACTCGGACTGGATTTTACCCCATTTTTGCTGGGGAATTTGGAAGGAAAGGAATAATAGAATATTTAGAGACAGAGAGGAGCCGGCTATAATCCTTGGTAGGAAGGTCTCAAAGAATATAAAGGAAAATCTCCAAGTGCTGAAGGAGGAAGAAGAAGAAGAAGGGGATAGAAAGATAGCTAAAGAAAAAGACAGGAACCTCAAAAGGCAGGATGCTAGCTGGCTTCTCCCCCCAGATGGTTGGTCAAAAGCCAACTTTGATGGGGCTTCTAAGGGTAACCCAGGCCCTTCAGGTTGCGGTGGAATCATAAGAAATAGCTATGGGGAGGGAATAGCTGCCTTTGCTTCCCCGCTGGGAATCTAGACTATTCATCTGGCTGAAGCAAGAGCTGCGAGCAAGGTGGTCAAGTTGGCTTTTGAAGCCGGGATTACTAAACTCTAGCTTGAGGGGGACTCCAAAAACATTATTAATACCATTAATGGTATTTCCCCTCCCTTGTGGACGATTGCGAACATAATTGCTGAGACTTGCGCCACTCTCACAAAGTTTGATAAGGTCCACGTCACTCATGTTTACAGAGAGGCAAACCCAGTCGCTGATTGGTTTGCTAATAAAGGGGTTAACGCCACCAATAATCTGACCTGGCATGCCGGAAAAGATTTTTCGGTGGAGGCAAAGTTGCTTATCGACCAAGATAAAATCTTGGGAAGGACGGCTCAAATCCAATGCAATTATGGATAAAATGGAAAAAATTAAGAGCAAGACAGGTGCAGAAAGCCAAGGCGACCGGAACAGTTGGGAGACTCTGATGGAGAGGAGAGTAAAAAATATTGAGAACTACAATCACAACCTGGCAAGTCAAATGATCTCCCTCCTTGCTTCGATCAACGACAACATCCTCTCTCTCTTGGAAAATCTCAAAGACAGGAACCAGATGGAGGAAGATGATAAATAGAATAGAGACAAAGATAGGCTGGATGTGGATAAAGCCAAGGACAACACTATGGAGCAAGATTTGACGAATGCCCAGGATCATAAAGCAGAAGAGCAACAAGAGTGCGCCGAAGCTGCCCAGACCATGCTCGAGATGGAGAAGTAGTCTGCTAGGTTGGGTCTCTGTCCTTTGGTTTTTGTTTCTCCTGGCTTTGGCTTTTTGTCTGGTCTCTGTTTTTCTGGTTGGTTCTCTGGCCTTTTTAGTGGGCAGTTGTTTCGGGCTGGGCCTTTGGGCTTATTTTCAGCCGTAAGGCTTATGTTTTGGCTGGGTGTTTTTTCGCTTATTTTCAGCCTTTCTTGTTGTTAAACTTATGGGTTTCAGGACCCCTTAAAACCTGTTTACCTTATCAAAAACATAAACTTGCAATCCATTATCTCAATAGTAACCTACTTTCCAAATATAAAGAAATAATCAATAAAGCACATCAAATACCATTCACACAAGTATGAGACCATGATTTAATGTTGAAACCCAATTTTGGAAAAACTACTAGTAACATACTATTGATTTTTTGTTTTGAAGTGAGCTTGGTTAAGAGATAACTCTTTTAAAGGTTACAATAAATAGTGTTAGATGTGACCTTGTTAAAGGATTTAATCACCCTATTAGGAGTGATCTTTTTAGAGGTCTTAAGAACATCCCATTAGAATGTCACCTTATTTAAAGAATTTATAAATGACTTTTAGGTCAATCTTGATTAATGGCTTTTAATTGATACACTGGTTAGAAAGTAAAAATAGGTTGATCTAATAAATACAACTCTCTTTGAAGATACACAACATAATGTAGCTCATTTTATGATCTACTGAATAGCCTCCATTAATTTCTCCATCAATGATTCACTTGGAAACCCTTTAAGAAATAAGACTTCACCTTTGCTAAACACTTCATAGCCTTTTGCTCAAGTTTTCCAATAAACATAATCAACAATTGCTCAACCTCTCTAGGTTATACTTATGCCTCCTTAAATAGGTAGCTTTGATATTTTTCCACTAAAACATCAACTTTGATCTTAGGTTTAGGTCAGATTCATCGAACCATCATTTTGTTTCCTCCTTCTCCTTCTAGATTCTTCTCAAACCTTCTCTATGGATCCATGTTTGCGAATGCACAACACAATTTACTATGCATGAAATGGTCAAGATCATCAATACTTATCCTTAAAACACTTTGACCAATCCAAAAATTCAATTATTTTAGCTAGAATCTAAATTACTTCACAAACTAGAAAATGTTGTAACTAATCCAATATTGTGCTCCTCAGCCTCAGTCATCACTAGACAACTTGGTCTATATTAACTATCTTGCTTGAGATGCATTGTCTTCACTTGGTTTGACTTTTTTGATACTTAGTATTTACTAATTCTTGGTCAATACTATACTCTCTCAACTTCTATTGTCACTCAATCAACACTTACACTACTCGGCTTCAACTATAAGTTCCTTAGTCTTTTTCTTTATTGCTTAGTTTGGCCTATTAATTTGGTCTTCCATTGATCATCTCTTCTAGGCTTCAATTTAACTATCTTCTCTACTTAGTGTAATGCTTAAATAACACATTATTCAACCTTTCCACTAGTTCTTTCTATTTCTTCATTTTAAATCCTCTTCATCAATGAAATCATATGACACTCTATTTAGGTAAAAAGTGTCTCACTAGTAAGGTTTGACATCAATGACAACACAAAAATTGTACCAATTGTAGTTTCCAACATTAATAACATGACAAATAGCTTAACATCAATACAAATATAATAACTAATATGAATCTTTCACATATAATTTGCATTTATATTCTAACCTTGATATTCATCAACTTTACATCTGTACAACAATCTCCCTTTTACTTCATCAACATCAGTTGTGTCCAACATTCACTCATCAGTTCTTAATGTACACCTACCAAAACTTACTTCCTGCACATATTAGGGCTAGTAAAATTATACTAATTTTAAAAATGTCTCATTCTATTAGAAATGGAGATTAATATTCATAGAATGACCCTAAAATCCATTAGAACCATTCAAAATAGAGAAAGTTGTAAACAGTGTTATTCCTATCACCAATAAAATGTAAGTTCAAACTAGGTCTGATTACAAGATCATTCAAATTGGTATAATAATTATCAATTTAATAATTTAAAATTAAATTCAAATTTTACTATCAATCAATCCAATCTATCAACCATGCAAATCAATAAGTAAATTACGAATATTAAAATTTTATTAAATACCTTGCATTATGGTCACACACATTTGTATACTCTAATCCCCTACAACATGGAATGCCTCATAATGGATTATAGTTTCATCTTTTAACTTCTCAAACCAAACCTATTGATTAGAGTTCATTTAAATCTCCTTAGCAATGCATAACCCTTTTACCTACCTAATGACCAACTAATCATTGGTTTTTTAAAATTCAAATTTTGAAACTTAACAAATGTAAACTCTTAGATTCCTATAACTTTTCCTACGGTTGGAATTTGACATTATAACATAATTTAAGGCTTATTTCATCCATTCCATGGCCCTATTTGGAATCTTAGGTTCCTTTTGACAATTTTTGGTCATATGGTCTTGATCCAAACTAAAATACATATACCCTGAAGTTGATTTTTGGTCATTTAGAGATCTAGCATAGTTTGAGTTAGTATATCCTTGAAATAAAATTTATCATTATGCTTGTACTTTAGACCATACTCAAGAGTTCCTCAAACATGCCACAAAAAATTCATGGCTACCACCCAATGATATTTCTATGGTTCCCACATAAATTTGGATAGATAGCTGACAACAAAGCATAAGCCTAATCTAGTATATGTCATGTAAATAAGGCTCCCAACAAGCTATCTATAAAGAGTCACATCTACATGAGGCAAATCCCTAAAGTGAGAGAGTTGTAAATTTTGTTCCATTAGAGTAGACATAAGCTTAGAAATATCCATTCCAAACTTATGTAGGAATTTCTTGGAATATTTCATCTTACAGATAAAGATATGATGTTTTTTTCCAAACTTTAGAGCCAGTACCACAATATAGTAGCCCAACTCAGTCATATCAAAAAAAAAAATTCACATCGTGTTTGATAGTATCAATGAGATTATTTGCTCTCCTTGTAATTTTGAGATCATCTACATCTAGAACAAGTATAAAACTTGTTGCTCCAACATTTTCTATATATTGATTAGGATCAGAATGCTACAAATAAAACAATATTAGAGAAGGTGAGCATTTATTTTGATATACCAAGCTTGAGGTTCTTTTTTAATCTCATATAGATACTTTATTAGATGAAAAGGCTTGAGAGGATTATGTTCATCAATGAAACCTACAAGGTGGGCCATGAAGACTTCTTATATAAGATCACCATTCAAGAAGGCACTCTTTACATCCATCTAGTGAAGCATCCACCCTTTTTGTGTAGCTAGACCACACACAACTCAAATAGTTTCAATCTTAGAAGTGATTCCAAATATCTCTTCATCTTCAACTCCCTCCTATTGATTATATCCCTTTACAAAAAGATTTGCATTATAATTTTTGATAGATCCATCTTCCTTTTACTTAGTTTTGAAGACCCATTTGTAACCATGTGTCTCTTTCCTGATGACAGATCAACAAGCTCTTATGGATTATTTTTGCTAGATATTCATACTCAACATCCATGGAATGCATCTAATGTGGTTGATTGAGAGCCTAACATATTGTATTAGGTTCAATATTATACTCAATTGAACTCATTAAATCAAAATTCACCTCTTTCTTGTTTGATTTGGTGTCCTACTCCTTGTACAAATATCATGCGGGGGGAGGGGAGGATTGGGAGAGTCTCAAATTGTACTCTAAACCCATTTTGGAAGATTATGTTGTTTCTCATCAGAATCCCCCAAGATACCTAGATCAACATATAGATCACCATGTAACTCTTCTTCACCTCCTAGTTGAGAAGATGGCTTAGTCTCATAATCAAATTTTCAGAGAGTCTTATTAGAGGATGATGGAACTTGTGTGAAGTCAATAATCAAAGGAATATTCATTGAAAACTACATCTCTACTTATAAAAATATTGCATGTCTCAAGATCACTAAGAAGTTGGTATTTGGACTATGAACTGTTGTCCAAGAATATATATATATATATATATATATATATATATATATATATATATATATATTGTAGTGTCTTTGAATCTAGATTCTTTTATTTTGAGATGGGACATGCATGAATGTAGTGCAACAAAACACTCAAAAATGTGAAACTAATGGTTTGTAGACAATCCACACCTCATTTGGTGTCTTATTTTTTAGAGTCATAGTGGGAGCTCTATTGATTAGACATACTATAGTTTGAATTACTTCTTCCCAAAATTATTTGTTCAACTTGGTTTTAACAAGCATACATTAAGCCATCTCCATGATAGTTTGGTTGTGTCACTCTACAATACCATTCTTCTTAGGCATATAGGGATAATTAATTTTTTCTATATATCACAATCCTTTAGGAACTTCATGACTTTAATAGAGGTAAATTGTTTCCCTTTATTTGAGTAGAGAACAAGAAGAGGCTTGCCAGATGCATGAGTCACATGAGAATAGAATGCTTGGAAATAAAACAAAGCCTCACTTTTCTTCTAAATAAAATATGCCCATGTCTTATGAGAGAAGTCATAAAAAAATAACTTAAAATAAAGACATCCATAATTATTCATAGTGAAGAATAGTGTGCATCTTGGTGTGAAGTTTAGAATCTAACAAGAGTACTTATGGTGCAAACATGATAATCTTTAAATATTTCAGAAAAAATAAATATTTTATTGTTAATATTTATTGAAGAGACAACATACACTTCATGTAGAGAATTAAGATATGAACTCTAGTCCTATGTAGTGAGGTGAGGACACTTTTTCAAGAATTCTACCTCATCTTCATCATCTACATCATAACTAGCTTCAAGTTGCATCTTGATTTTATTAGCTTAACAAAAAACATCAAACAAGAACCAGCCAAGAAGCCCTTTCTAAATTAGCTTATCAAACTTGATATTTCCAATATTTTGAAGAACATGATTGCTCTTTGTGCCCCATGATTACATCATCCAAATTATTCAACATTCACCTAAAGAACTGAATTCACAAAGAGAATTGTGTGGTCAGAGGAATAATTTCTTCAACTCTTCAATATTACTACTTTGACAATGACTACTCTACTACCATAACATGATTGTAGAGAATGGTGGAAGTGACTTAAAAACTTATTATGCCTTCTCTTTACACAAAAATGGTAACTCAACATTGTGTCACAATGTGCAATCCTTGCATGATTTGTTTCACCTTGTGTGGGTTTCACCAACTTCAAAAACATGGGTCCTTTCTCACCCCACATGTTAATTGAAACTCCTCTAAAATAGGTTAGTTGTAGGTTTCTCAAAATACACTATCTCACATAGGTAGTAATAAAAGAGTCACTTTGAAGATCCTACACACACTTTCTAACCACTTTGAAGATGTAGTGCACACTTTCTATGCTACAAGATAGAGATTAACATGCACTTCAACTTCCAACAATGTGTACACAGATTCAAATCAAGTTCTCTTATTGTTTTCTTCAATCACCTAGGCTCACGATGCATGATTTGATATCAAATTAAGAGTTTGAATAGAAAGAAGAAGATTGTATTGCGGTGAAAAAAGAATGCAAATGAAAGATATAAATAGAATGGAATGTCAAAAACTTAATGTGACATGGTCCATTTACTTAGAGCCAAACGCCCACCTGCCTGCCTAAAACTCATTAACTCAATAGGTGAGTTTGAATTTTTGAAAAGAGAGGGAAACATTTTTGAAGCCAGACAAAAGGAATGAAACTCATTCATTCAATAGGAGAGAAAAGAGAGAGAGAGAGAATAGAAGTTAGCAGATAGAGGAGAAGTGCAGATCATAGAGAAAAGAAGGAAGAAGATCATTAGATTAGTTCAAAGGATAGAAGGAAGGTTCAGTATCATAGCACATGTTGAATCTCTTTGTTATTCTATAAGTTCATTCTGGTTTGTCATGAGAAGTAGTGATTGCTCCAGGCATATTGTATGTTGTCTTTAGTGTTGTAAGTTTAAGATTAAGTTCTATCAATTGAAGTATTTTGTAGTTTTCTGCTTGAAGCCAAATACTCCTAGATTTTGTAATATTTTTTAACCTAGTTGAATAGAAAGAAAGAAATTAGGCATACTTATTGATCCAGTTATGGTTGGTTAATTGTTGTCTCCTTTGTGTTCGATATTGCATGCATAGTATTTGTGAAGTTCATACTTGCAAGTTTTCTTGTTATCCTCTTCAATTTTAATAGTGGAAATGTTCAAAAAGAAAATATATAGATAGATAACTTAGTTCAATCCTTGACTGAGCTCTTCCTTTTTCAATTCATTTGTGTAAGACATGTTGTCTCTATCCACCAAGCAACTATCATTCTTACCAAGTTAACTCGGTACCATTGTCAATCAAGTCCTCCAGGTCTCTGTGTTCATTGAGTGTTGCGTCTTCCAAGATCCACCTTCCCTTTGTTGACCAAGCCCACTCAACATCCACTATGTCGAGTTGCACCTCCTCTCAGTAACCATGCACACTCAACATCCTCTTATGCTAAGTTGCACTTACTGCCGAGCATACTTGATTTTTTGTGTGCTAAGCTACTCGACAGCATCTACCTATCACTTGACACCCTCTTTTTCCGAGAAAAACTATCACTCAGCATTATTTGTTTTCTAATCAAAATTTAAGTTTGTGAAGTTGATTTCTTTACATGTAAAACTAGGTTGGATAGATAATAGGTAACCATAACTGACAAACAAAAAAACTAACATATTTTTAATACCTATTCTATCAACACTAACAATTTGTACCCTAGCTAGTAAACCTATGCTCACCAATAATATCATATCTATCTATGATCCTCAATATTCCATCATATCTGATGAAATCAATAACACAGAATCCTAATTGAAGGGTGCATTTATAATTTTCTGTGAAAATTTTACTTTAGACATTTGACCTAATATCTTAGATGAAAATATCTTCACACTGGGAGTTGGTATGATCTAACCTCTAGAATTAATTTGTTCTTTCCTTACCCATATCTAGTTTATTTCTGTTAATGTCATTTCTTCTAGTGCTCAACTCGTCCATTTTTTCTAATTCTAGCATTGTTATATTTACAATCTCTAGCTATATAACTAGAATTATTACATTTGTAATATATAATATTTAAATTTCCATAATAAAATGGTGAGAAGAGGTAAAAACAAAGGATTTCATTAATGGAAGGCATGGTGAATTACATCTATAGAGAATACAAACTATAAGAGAATTAAATAAGAACCACTACAAAATGTACAAGATTTCATGCATAGTGACACTCAAGTTCAAGCCCTTGGGTTAAGCAACAAGATTATATTAGAAATAAATTTGATCTATATAACTAAAAGACCCAAAATTGATTGAACAAGAAACTACGTAATCCCCATTACTATATAAGTAAATGATTAAATTAGAATAACTATGAAATGGCATGTACAATATGTTCCTAAGACACCTATAATCATAAAGAGAATGAAATTTTTGGAAGAATAGTTAATAGTGCTATTGGGAGTATTAGAGTGGTTGACTACTATCTACTTTATTACTAATGCAATCTATGTTTTTTGTTGGCCTCAAAGTGACTTCCTTGGTCATTAACAAAGGATTGCCCAAAAACCAAACTCCTTTGTTAAGTTCACTGGTCAATTAATCAATCATTTAGGAATCCCTTAGAGAATATTGTTGATGAACCCTACATCATTGAAACTAAAAAATACTATCAGCAACACACCAACCATGGTCCCCAATAGAATATGAGTAGTGATCACATTAGCAAGACCCTTTTTGATATCATAGTTGTGCTATCCTCTAAAAACCATATTGGTAAAACCTATGTGAGTGGAACCCATTAGCATGTCAAACATTTTTTAAATGTAAGATTTTTTACTATTGATACAAAAATGGACAATAGATTAGAAAGAGCTTTACCAAATAAATTTCATAATAAAATCCTACGAAATTCTCAATTAATGACATTTATTTGCATAACAAGCATTATCAAGTAGAAAAAATGATACTTTCTAATATGTTGAATAAGAAATCATTAATAAAATCCATTGATTTCTATGATGATTTCCACTTCCTTTGGTGACTACTCATGTCTCTACTACAATGACACATTGATTTCACAAAGGATGACCATTTTGATTGGACCCATATATGTATTACCAAAAAATAAGTTAAACTCTTCTCGTAGATGTCATATTGGAAATATTTACGTGGATAGAATCATTGATGTAGAAAAGCCCTATCAGATGCTAACCTTTCCATAGTACTTATAGTTATAGATTTACCAATAACATCTATTAACAATATTGTTTACATGTTGTGCCAATATATTACTATGAATCCCAATGAACAATTTATTTAGAGTTTCAATGAGACCAACAATAAGTCTCTCTAAAATCAGGCCTTAGATCCCACTAAAGTATTGCATGCCTATTGTAGTGTAACATAGGGAATCTTACACTGAAATGCTTATTCTAATGCATTTCTCATTCGTTAATTATACATTGAAAAAAATATCTAAGGATATGATGGTATGCTAAAAAGGTTAGTTGTAGTTATTATAATAAAAAATTTAAGGGAAAAAATAAATTCATGAAATTTGTAGTTTCTCAAAGATAAGAGTCTTTTAGTAGAGTGAAAATAGTGTACCATTCATTATGAAAATGGATGGTGAATAAAATTCTACTAGTCATTCTGATTGCAAAATCCAATTTCATTATTTTATAGTACACATTAAGGCTAAAGTGGTCAATATGATTACATAGGGGCTACCTAGAAAAAAAAAATGTACAAAGAATAATAATAAGTGATATCTCTAGATATGCCTCTATCATTAGTAGCACTCTTTTACCATATCATTCATCCCTTATCAAATTTAGAATATTATTGACTATTCCCAAACACTACTTAGGACTTCTTTCCTAAGTTAATAGGAAACCCAATAGCCTAGTATCTCAAGGACACACTAGTTCCAATGTAAGATGTTACACATCATCTCCATTGGGTTTTCAAAAATATTTGTCAAGATAGCCTAGATGTAAAGTGGGAGAAAAATAAGCTTTAGCCAACACTTAAGTTCCTCATGTTTATAACCATATACAACCAAAGAACCTACAATAATGTTTCCCTTTATATAGACATTATTGGTAGTAAAATTTTAAAAAGAAACCCTATAGTATCCTTTAATATCTCTCTAAATTTGATTCAAATATACCAATTGATCTTGGATAACCCTTTGATAACAATGAGAGGTTACTTTAGTGGTGAATCTTTGCTATTTGGTGATCATGTCTCGTTGTTTGATCATTATTTGGAAAATAGCATATGTAATGTAAGTCAATCGCATCACCATATATTTATAAGATTTGGGTCCAATGCCCATGGTAGTTGCCAATTAGTTTTCACACGATTGGTCAAAAATCTTGGTACAATCACCACTATAATATACATTTTGGATAAATTTATTTTAGAATTTTTTCCATCCTTTGTATGTTGTTTCTTATTGGACAACATTCTTTCACAATTACTACAACCAACTAATTTTTGCCTTGGGTTGGGCATTGCCTACCATTTTCTTGACATATGTCAATCACCAGGCCCATTTAGCCAACTATTTCCTATTGTGGGCTTGCATAGGGAGGTGCATTTTGCGTACATTTGACATTTCCACTTGTTAATCCTATGTAATTCACCAACCTAGATTGATAATATACATAAATTCATTCTACATAATTCATTCTTTTTTGGTCTAGAAGTGGAGATTGACATTTCTTATGATTGTAAAAGTTTTAGAGTGCTGAATTGGCCATTGATTTGTGGATCGTGGTTTTCATAAAAGGTAAGTGATTTTTAATTTATTTTCATGTGGTATTGGTACTGGTTATTTTTTACTATCCACCAAACATCTCACATGCTAAGATAGGTTTGCAAATTTGATTGGATAGTACTGAAGAGTATAGTACCCTAGTACCCTTTTTATGAGAATGAATCATATTATTATTATTCTATGTAGTCTAAGTAGTCTATTGTCACAGTCTTTGACTCATCACCCTTTCAGTCTTTTGTTCAATAACTTGCAACTTGATTTATTTTTGTAGCCTTTATTAGTTTTCCATGTCAAACAAGAGGGGTAATAGGGGTTCTGGTAGGATCCTTGAAATCCAAGAGAGGTCACCATTACCAGAATGCATTACCATATGCACATTTTTTGGTGGTGGAAATGTTGGAAACCTACAAGATTCATAAATCAAATCTCTAGTGCATATTGGAAAAGGATATTCATCACAAGTTGGAGACCATATTGAAGAAGTTCAAGTTGGTGAACCTGATATCTCAGTCAAGGACAAACTCAAACATGATTTGAAGGCACTTCCCCTAAGTAGGGAGTCACAAAATGATATTATAGACTTGGAGTTGGGTGAGAAAACCAAAAGTGATTCCATAAATCATGTTCATGCAAAGAAGGAGAAAAGAAAATTGGAATTAAAAAAGATTGATCTCCTTGGACTCTATCCAAAAGGAATTTTCAATTAGAATGGGTGCAAAAGTACTAATTCATAGAACCTATGGCCAATCCAATTGATGGTGAGCCTCCTGTAGAATATAGATGTAATATTTTCATAGAGATTACAAAGAAGGAGAAGAGGTTATAACTTAAACTTGATACCATAGAAAAGCATGTTAGTAAAGTTTACAAAAAGGAAACTATAGATGGAGTTGATAAACATGTACTAACTTGGAAAATAAAGGACAATTGTCTGCACATTAGGAATGTTGAATTATACAAGTTACATGAGAAATTATAGGAGAAGTGTTCTATAGTAAAAGGTTTCATTGAAGATTTCATTGGTAAAGCAATGGAGGTGGAAAATATGGGAAAAGTTGTTCAATTAAGTGTGGTCTTTTATATTTTGAGTAGAGGGCATCCTATGATGGACTACCCTTAAATTACTAGTTTATGGCACTTTTTTTAAAGTTTCAAACTATCTAAAAAATCACTGGTTATTAAATAGCAAGTGGGAATGGGCTAGTTGTCTTGCACAAGTTGAAAAAGAGGATATGAAGGAAAAAATAAAATAGTCAAATTTCATTGCATTGTCTCTAGATGAAGTTACAATAATTGATAATACTTCCTAGGTGTCCATGCATATTTATACTATAAATGATCTTTCTCATCAACCCTTTCTACTATCTATTGCTAAATTGAATTGTAGTGCGATAGCCACAAATTTATATGATTTATCAAAGGGTACTCTAATTGATTGTGGGGGTATGGATAACATGGAGATTGACAAAAAAATGGTGTGTCTTGGAGCAGATGGAGCTTCAATTATGCAAGGTCATAAAGGCAGTCTTTGCAAAATGATTAAGAGTGATTTTGCACCCTATGCTATTCACATTCATTGCATGGCCTATTGAATCAATCTAGCTTTTGGAATTGTCAAAAATTTTGGTTATGTAAGTAAAGTGGAATCTTTAATCAAAAAAAATTACCTATACTTTTGTTAAAGTCCAAAATGAATCTGTGAATTTCAACACTTTGGTCAAGGAATTATTGATGGGAGGGAGATTCTTAAAGATAATGATACCAGATGGATCTCTTTGGATGGACTAGTTTATCAAGTATTCTATAGATATTCTTTATTTCTTGGACTAATCCACTCTGTGTAAGACAGATTCCCTCAACTATATTCATGTCTAACTAATATTAAGATACTCTTAACTTTAGCAGTTATTCTTCCCATGCTACAGGACATGAGAAATATTATGAAAAAGGTTCAACAAAGAGCTATGTACATTGAGGAATATAGTAATTTGCATAAAATGACATGTAATAGCCTAGATACTCTATATCAATTAAAACCATTAGATGAATTGAAGTTTGTAAAGTGGGTAGAAATCACAGATGTCAACAATCTTGGGAACTTTTTACATATTGGTGCAAATGATGAGGTATATGCCAGGGTACATAGAATTGACATACCCATATAGTACTATGCCTACATCAACCCCAAGTCCAACCCCAATGAAACTAGAAGTGAAGTAGAATTAGAACTAAAGAAGGCACTTTCACATATTACAAGTGAAGACTTCAAGAAGATCAAAGACTATGTGCTTGACTCTGTCAAGAAAGTTTTTTGTAATCTTTCATCACAAATAAGATTCAGATTCCCTCTAGAGGAACTGCTTGAAGCAATGTCTATTTTTTTCCTCAATATTGGTCTCTAGACTATCTAAGTGATTTTTGAAGAAGGATGACAACTTTGATTCAACATTTTTGCAAACCTAAAGTAATCAATGGAGTAACTATAAATGGAATTTTAGATGAATCTTTACTAAGAGATCAATCATATTATTTTAAAAACATAATCAGGGAACAATATGATCTTATGGAGAATCCAAATGAAGAGGGAGTGGTAACAAAGCTTTGGGAAAACCTTGGTTAGAGAAATCAG
Organism: Cupressus sempervirens; assembly: GCA_028749045.1. Taxonomy (NCBI): domain Eukaryota; kingdom Viridiplantae; phylum Streptophyta; class Pinopsida; order Cupressales; family Cupressaceae; genus Cupressus; species Cupressus sempervirens. The sequence continues at coordinate 648,407,146 of CM053789.1, read as the reverse complement.
CTAAGAGATCCAATACCAAAATATTTCAAGCTTATCAATTTATGTTTGAAAATGATATTGGGTTCAATGGAGGATGATAGATTTTTCAATACTTTGGGCTTTTTGAAGTCAAAGGTTAGAAATAAATTAGACAAAAATTTGGATAATCATTTGAAGCTCTATAATACTAGGTATGAGGTAGATAGTTTTCCTTATGACAAGGCTCTTAGCATTTGGAGATAAAAATGTCAAAGAAGAGGGATGACCAACATTTCAAACCCTTGTGGCAGTGGTAGTGGTGGTGGAAGTGGCAGTGGCAATGGCAGTGGTTGTGGTAGTGGTTCATGTCCATAAATTGGAAGCAATGAAGATGAAGTTGACTTTGGCATGTTTATTGAAAGTGAGTCTAAAGAAAATACAATGAAAAATGAAATGTTATATGCAATAAACAAGGAGGATTTTGATGATAGTGATGGTAAGCCAATCCAAGTGGACTGGCAACTATAGCAGCTTTTCAACTTCAAATTCTAACTTCTATGTGAGTCAAGTAGTAGATTAGTAGCTCTTGTCTTACCAATTTGAACTCAAATTAATGTATGTGCTCTGTTCTTACCAATGTCTAAGACTCTATATACTAATTAATTATGTTTGTAGAAGTTAATTTATACCCTTCATTCATTGGCCTATTATAGATGCTTAATTTTTTTAAACATGTTGATGTTACAAACTTACATGTTGAGATTTTCATGGAAACTAATTTTTACTTTTAGAGTCTACACTTGTTGAGATTTTCATTGATTCTAGTTTTTATACATATTGAGATTTTCATTGATTTTATTTTTTAAACATGTTGAGATTTTCATTGATTCTGGTTTTTATATATGTTGGACTTGAGATTTTCATTCATTCTAGTTTTTAGACATTTTTAGATTTTAATTGATTCTAGTTTCTTTAAGAAATTGTAACATAATGCATTTTATAGAATAAGCTTTCTTTGAATATAATTAGAAATCAGTGTATAACATAACACATTTAACAATTACAAACAATTATACAAATATAGAGCCTAGAGAAGTAGAATAATAAAACCCTTTGTAAATGACTCAATGTCAAATGACCCTGAATTCCCTTGTATAGATACAAGGGAGAGACAATAGTTGTAGGTGAATTTGTAATTGTATATATAATTAGATTATTACTACATTATGTGTGTACAATCACATTGCCACATTGCCAATTGTACAATTTTTTCAAGTAGGAGTAGATAAAATTTTCCATATGATTTGTGTAGTACTAGTATGCCAGTGCTTGGCTGCCCAGCTATCCTAATATGCTGGCTCTTGATTCCTATAACAACTAACATTAAACAAAGTTGAAATTGAATCCAAAATTTGAAATTAAAGAGAAACAAGTAACAAAATGATTATAGTACTATCACTTACTAAGTTGTTACTTCTTAGTGCTATTAGCTATGGCTTGCACTAATAGTAACAGATTGAGTAGATGACCCAACTCCAATGATGTTCTTTAGGGCACTCCATTTTGTATCATTTGGAAATTCTATTTGTTGAGGTTTTACCTAAGTAGTTGTAACTTCATGAACAATAAATAATTTGAAGAGATATATTTTTATGAATCGAGAAATTTATCTATAATTGTATTCATTGTTGATAGTGGTTTGATGCAACTTGCAATTCTTTCTAGAGTGGTTTCCTTAGGAAAGTTACCTAAATTAGAGTTCATGGTGTGTGCTAAAATGTTGTCACACTTCTATGAATCATTACATGTAAGAAAAATCAAGAATGAGCCCTCACAAATCGATCCACAACTCTCTACTCATAGAGTGCAAGGGTTTGCAATGGAGGCCCTCAGTTTGACCTATTTTTGTGCCCATGCAAGTACACCATGAGATGAGAGATTCAAAGAGGAAAAGCAAGAATGCTAGTCTCCATGATCTTCAAATATGCATGAAAATAAGATCTAATCTATGAAAGAAAAATCTAATCTATAAATGCAAGATCTAAGCTAAAAGCCCATGAGGGGTGCAAGAGAGAAAAAGACAAGAAAATAGAAGTTCTCCACAAAAAGCTTTTGTATTCAAACTCTTTCAAAAATTGGTCTTCAAACCTGCAGCATAACAATAGCATAATCATGGGTGTCTAACATGAGGAGAGGGCTCTCCCTTATAAAGGAAATTATGGAGGTGAGAGGCTTCTCACAACCAATATGGGATAATAGAGCTTGATCCATGTGAGACAAAATTCCACCAATGAGAAAAGAGGAGTGGTTGAGAAGAAAGTGGTGATCCATGTGAGACAAGATTCCACCAATTAGAAAAGAGGAGTGGTTGAGGAGAAAGTGGAAAGATAAATCCCACTTAGATCACATTTTTAAGTGTAGAGAAATTAAATAAAAAGAATTTATTTTATTTCCTTTTTTCATCAAAAGAGATATTTAAGTGGGATTTTTATTTAATTAAAAGGGAGCAAGTTCTTTTTAATTAAATAGAAGATATTTAATTAAATTAAAAGAGAGGTTTTTCTCTTAATTAATTAAATGTGGATAAACTGTTTAATTAAAAGAGAGGTTTTCTTTTAATTAAATGGAGATTTTATTTTATTTAATTAAAAGAGAAGATTTTCTTTTAATTAAATAAGACTTGGAATAAAATGATCAATCTTAGAAATGAAATAAATCAAATTTGATCAAGGAAATTGATTTGAATATATTACAAACCATTGATTTAGAAAATTTGATAAATTGATAAATTGAATAATGGGAGCCCATAGTCTAGGCGACCATTTTTGGGTGCATACATTTTCCCCTCTTTGACTAATGTGTGATCGATTCTAGAACACATGTAGTCAAAGAAAGAAATTGAAGTGTGAGGTCAATTTGGGATCACAAAACAACCCAAATGTGTGGTCGACTCGAGAACACATTAGGACAAAGAATACAAATAAATTTTAACTTGAAAAATTCGAGGATAAAATTGATAAAACTGAATCAAGGATTGAAATTGATAATTACTGCCCCCTCGTGATCGAAATCGAAATGAGATAGAGGAGAAACAACAAATTGATAAATTTGATCAAATCGAACAAAAGATAAGGTTCTTGATGTAAGATGAAAGATATAAGAATCATAGAACCAAGGTAGATCATCAAGCATGAAATATTATGCCCCAAAGATGATTTAGAAGAAAAGAAGTGGGGAAAAAGAAAATGGAAGATAGAAGTTTGAAAGATATGGAAAGAAATAGAAATAAGAAAAGAAAATGCTCCAAAAATCAATCAACTATTTAAGATAGAAATTTTGATTGAGATCACGAAAGAAAATAAGAAAATGAAGATCAAAATGTGACCACAATTGATTAAATATCCACAGTAAAGATGAAAGGAGAACCCTCTCAAACTCATAATGCAGCCTAAAAATGCAAACTAACATGAAGTCTAATAATGCAAGCTACATGAAATGCAATGGTGTACTTGCAAAAGAGCAACTGTAACATAGGATTTTGTGTTCATCATTCATTAGAGAATGTAAAAGAACTTATTTTCATCATTGGGCTATTATTAACGGACATCAAAAAATCACACAATCATCACTAGTTACAAATGCAACTATGAAGATATGAATGCGATTTATATTGGATTGAAATGTGGAAAGATTCTAACATAAGCATCAAAGACATAAAGGTCAAGATGACTTCAATGTTAGCTTACCCAATTTAATATAGAAAAACTATGCTCGCATCAAGGCATAGATGCCAAGATGAATATAAGAATGGTTGTGCAAAAACAATCAAGGATGATGTCTCAAATCTCCTAAGTGTTTCAAGGGGACAACAAAAGACACTCTAGAGTTCAAGACCACACCCACAAGCAAAAATAATAATAAATAAAAACATGTCTCATGCCCCAAGTCTTCTAGCGATGCATCATGGAGAGACTTATCAGACAAAGACACTCAACAAAAATCAATAACAGTTAGTACACAGAGAAAAAAAAATCATGACATAAGTCAAGCATTAAGTGTTGCGTTTAAAAATTTAAGCGTGTTAACTGATACTGAGTTCTGAGGACAAGGATCAAATGCTTGCAAGAAGGTAAGATCACATGATGATACTAGGTAAGACCAAACCAATAAGTGTTGAAAAATACTCGATGTCAATGGGTGTTGAAAAACACCATTTGCGAGGTGTCCTAAAGACTCACACATCTAAGAAACCAAAGCTAACATGGTTATGCCCCCTAGACAAAGACCAATTCCAAACCAAGGTAACAAGGACAAGGCATGGTGGAGAAAGGCTAAGTTTCGAGGACATGTGCTAAGAAATAGGGGTGCAAAGGCCTCAAGTAGCGCCCGTTTCTAGGTTTTCACCACTTGGTTTTTTTTTTTTTTTTTTTTCAAGACTTTTTGTAATTTTTTTTTTTTGGAATATATAATTTTTTTGGAGATACATCAAAGTGCCTATTGCTAGGTTGTCACTAAGAAGATCATTTTTTCAAGACATTTTTCAATTTTTAGAATTTTTGCAATATATCATTTTTTTAGATTTTTTAAAATATATCAATTTTTTTGAATTTTTTTCAAGATCAATAAATATGTACAAAGATACCCCTAGACAGAATGGGCATTAAACTCTTAAGCAAGATCACATCGTGCAGTCCCAATGTCTAACAAGGTGGAGGACATGATGAAGCAATAAGCTAATGGATATTATGGATAAGCAAGGAGTGTATGAAGCAAGTGAAAGTGATCTTCAAAGGTTGACTCCTCAAGAGTACCCAAGCTAGGGAAAAATTTTCATGTAAAGAACATTTGGACAAGAAATGAAAGGCCAGTATAGGATAATTCAAGAAAGCATAATGTAAAAGTGGGAAAGATGCAATCCAAAGAAGTAGACATGTCAAGAGACTTTATAGCATCATATTTTACTTTATTTTATTAGATCAAGACCAAAGGGGTAAATGGGAAAAGGGTAGCAAAAGACTAGAATGAATGGAGGAAAATAGATATGAAGGCTAAACATGAAAGGAATGAAAACAAGATCATCATAAGATATCTCACAAGATAGCCAAATGTTTTTCTATAGGTCAACATTGTCAAGATCAAAGAGAGAAGACGAAATGAATGAAAGATGTAGAAGAACTACGCATGATGCCTATTTGTTAGGTTTTCATCATGGTACTTATCCAAGGCACCACAAGGGAGTGGTTTTCATCATAGGATGAATTTATTTCTATTTACTTTTGCTACCAAGGTGCCTGATTACCAGGTTTTCACTGAGGCACATTTTCAAAATTTTCATTTTTTTTCTTTCTTTTTTTTTCAATATTTTTCAATTTTTTTTGGAAGAAGTCAAGCTTTTGAGATAATGCTCTTTGAATGTTTAAACCATGATATACAAAATAATTCAAATGATATGCTCAAAGATGCTAATAGAGAAAGGAATATGGGAGACAAAAATGGAGGATATGGCTTTATGCGAAGTGAGTGAGATTGAAAAATGGAAATGAAGGCAAGATCAATGTCAACACACACCTTGAAGGGTGGCGAAAGGATGGAGAAAATGTGAATGAAGGAATATGTGAAGTGGATAGAAAAAGTTGCGGTTTAGGCACATGGAATGGAAGAATGCTTTTGGAAGAAGATGAAGTGGAATTCTTTGGAAGCTTGAATGTCAAATTTAATTGTTGTTCAACATTAGACTCTCTCAAGAGAGATTTTGAAATCCATATAGCCTTAGGCTTCTTTTCATTTCTTTTTGATGATTTAGAGATAATATCTTCAATGATGGATTTTGGAACCCATACTTGTCTTGTAATTTTTTTCTTAGATATCTCTTTTGACTTAATGCCCCCATGTCGATTAGAAGAGACATGGTGGTCCTCTTTTTTATATGGATTCTTGAATTGATTCTTTTTCTTGTATTGAACATTCAAGTTACTTCCAAAAGACTTGGGACTTGTGGAAGAAGAAGGATGATATTACTGGTTTAGGTGAGTGGGTGGATGAAAAGGATTCAAGGATATGCATCTATGTTGATCTTGAGGAAAGATAGGAGAGGGAGGGACATAAGGGCCCAAAATGGATGAAGAACTAGGAGAATTGGGAGGGGAAAGTGAAGGGACATAAGGACCCAAGATGGAAGGAAAATATGAAGGATTTAGTATTGGTGGGGGAGGTCCAAGGATGGATGTGAAAGATGCAAAAGGATAAACAATAAGTTCATTAACATCTATATGACAATCAAGGACATCAGCATCTTTAGAGTGAGCATCAGGATTTTCAATAGGAACATAAACATCTTTAATAGGAGCAACTTCTTTGATAGGAGAACTTATAGTTTGAGAAGACTTAGGAAGAGTAGAAAGTGGAAGGGAACATGGAGTGGTAGAACAAGAAGATGGAAGACTTTAATCTTGACAAGGATCTTTGGATAACATAAGCATAGAATTGTTCTCTTGATTTTCAATAGGCTCAACATTGGAAGTAATAGCATCATTTTTAATAACCTTAATGGAAGTATCATCTTTGGAAGGAGAAAGTGTACTAAGGCCATTTTTATCGTCAATAAGCTCAGTGGTGCAAGCAGTATCTTGATCTTGCTTAGGAGAAGACTTAAGACATGGTGGAATGAATGAGAAAGGGTGTAAGGGATCAAAAGAACCATGAAATGTATCAGAAACATTGTGAAAAGGATTGGATGACATGGAAGGTTCTTGATCTTGATCTTTTTTAATATTCTTTTCTTTATCATTTTTAGAGTCCTCTTGACATGAAGCCAGTGCTAAGGAGAAGGAAGAATGTTGGAATTGTATGGAAGACTTTGGAATAGATGATGAACGACTAGCTAAAGTAGGCATTATAGTGCATGAAAGCTTAGGCTCCTTAAGTTTAGCATTGTCAAAGGTATTTGTAGCCAAGTGAAGGTTAGCTTGAGTTTCTTTAAGAGGTAGCCCTTGAGGATAACTATAGGGAACTGCATGAAAAGCATTAGGATCTTTGTTGGATGAATGATTGGTAGAAGATTTGAGAGTATTAGAATCTTTAGGGAATGTATGGATAGTGAAGGAAGTAGAAGATGGAAGGGGAGCATCAGAAGACAAAGGTTCAACATTAACATGATCTTGCTCAAGAGTGTAATCTTTATTTTCAGCATGAGGGTTCTTAGAAGAGGAACTCTTATCCCATTGATGTTGTATTTCAGCACAAAAAAATGCTTTCTCTTCATCAAAAAATGCAGATTTATCATTTAGGGATTGTTCACAAAATTTTTCAATGTTGTTTTCAAGATTTGATTCATGTGAATTACCATCAATATGTTTTCGTGACTCATCCCCTTTAAGCACAAGCATAGGACTAGGAGGACTTTTAGGAACTGTTGGAATGTAATAAGCATCACTATCATAATCATTGTCACTAGAAGAATTATAGATAGGAATATCACAAGACTTTTCATGTTGTTCATTATCATATGTCTTAATAAGAGGAATAAGACTCTTGGTAGAAGTAGAAGAAGAATGATATCATGAAAAACAAGTAGGTGAAGACCTAGATGGATGATATCTAGAAGAGTCATGGTAAGATTTAGAATATGAAGAATGTGAATGATATTTAGAAGAATCATCGTAAGACTTAGAAGATGAATAATATGAAGGATATCTAGAAGAATCATGATAAGACTTGGAAGATAAGGAATTTGAACGATATTTAGAAGAATCATGATAAGACTTGGAGGATGAAGAATCTGTATGATATTTAGAAGAATCATGATAAGACTTGGAAGATGGAAAATCTGTATGATATTTAGAAGAATCATGATAAGACTTGGAAGATGGGAAATATTTGGAAGAAGGATATTGTGATTTAATCTTGCACATGATCCTAGCAAAGGTGTCTAATTTATCCATTTTTTTAATCATTTTTGTCGCAATGTTAGCATTCATGTATCTATTGGAGTGACAACACTTTTCAAATTCAAGAAGGAGGTGGATTTCATCTGAGCTCAAATGAGGATCCCTAAAAAGATATCCAAGATCCATGGTTCTAGAAAAAGAAGAATCAAGTATGGAAGAAGAGAAAGAATGAATAGAAGAAGGTAGACTATATGATAATAGGAGGAAAAGAATCAAGAAGACATGAAGAAGAGGAAGAGTGGAAATGACAGATTAGAAAGACATGGAAGATAAAGAAGAAAGAAGACCAAGAGTCATTTTGAAAAATTTGATACCATTTGAGATCATTTGAATGTTGAGCAACATGTAATAGCACTTGTAATCAACATGAAAGAAAAGGCACTAGTTGATAGGATAACCCTAAGAAACGTTGGTACCAAACTAGGATAGTAAAAGCTCTCACTTGTCCAAAAGAGATGTGATAAGATAGAATTTTGCAATAGGTGTAAACCAACACTGCCACAGAGGTGCCCACAACTTTGGGTGAATACCCTAGCACATATGGACCAGGAGGATGATTGACCCAAATTATAAATAATCAAAAGTGAACTTTGATGAAAGTGAATGGACAAGAGATTACTAAGACTCTCCAAGTGTAATATCAAAGGATCCAAGTGTATATCTTTCTCAATAAGGACAATTTCTATCTTACCAACTCCAAACAAGGTCTCTTGTGAAATCAATGACTACTAATTCAAGAGGTCAAAGCACAATAACCTAAGGTGCAAAAAAAGCTTCTAACAATGAGTTAAGTAGCCTAATCCAAATAGGATCAACCTAGGGAGACTCAAAATAATGGGACAACAAAGTTATTTGATCGTGAAGTCTCAACTCAGGAACCCATATTTGTTTTAAAAGATCAAGTAAGCACATCAATAGGTTTTCATCATTGAATAGGCACATAAGACAACAATCAAGGAGTTCAAGCAAGCAGTCTTCAAACAATGAGCAAGGGCAAAAGCAACCTTGCGCATGAGCAATCAAGTGACTTAGTTTATGCTAATCCCTAGGAGAGCTAATTGTGTATGTTCTCAAAGAATTTCACAATCATTGCATACATCCCTAGAAAATAAAAGTTGGCCTCTCTAAGGTTTTTAGTAATGGTTTGACTCTGCAACTTTTATGATTCACAAGGGTGACCTCCAATCTCGACGCACGGAGGTTTTGACACAGTCTGAGAACTTAATCTTCAAGAGCTGCTAGGGAGATTTGACAACCCACAATGAACCATACCCCATGGAGATTTCTTCCATGAGGACATTTATATAGCGATTGTTGCAACCACGGCAGAAGTGGCTATTACCCCTTGAGGTTTCATCCGCAGTTTGCCCTGTATAGGGATTGTCTGTTATGGTTAACCCTCTCTAAAGGTGACTGACTCACAATAGTGGACCACAAGGGGACTTAGCTTTCAGATCCAAGGTTTTGACACCTTTTCACTTTTAGCCCAATAAAAGAAAGCAAATTAATCTGACACGCTAACTAAGATTATCTCAAGATCTATGATATCAACCCCTAGTGATCTATCAACCTCTCCGGAGAAAGGATGCCTCAATCAACAAGTTGAAGATCCATCTATCTAAGAGATTCTCAAAGTATCCTCCCCACCTACGAGGAATCCGTCTTTGAGAGGAGTTTCACTAGGATCTCACTCCCTCAAGATCCATGAATAGTATTCATGGGGCCTAATTACTATGTGTGTATAGATGTTAATTTCCCAAAAGCAAATCTATCCAAGAATAATCAAAAAGCACAAGGTGGTACACTTAACGCTTTAACTAATGCAAGGTGAGTCCAAAGATGTGGAACACTTAACCCCTCACACAAGCCAAAATGAGTCCACAACTCAAAGATTAGTGAGTTCTAGAAAGCACAAGAGGGTTGCCAAGTGGAGCACTTAATGCTTCTATCCTGTAGACCCCTCCCCTTTAATGTGGCACTGATCTTGCAAACACAGGGTGGAATGAGGGGCCGGCGGATTCAGCGAGTCCAATAACCCAATATAGCTATCTAAATCTATCACTAATAATCAAGCTTGCTAAATAAAAATCAATGGAGATTACAACCTAGCATCAATTATGCATGTGTTTGAAAAATAAAAGCATAAGAAAAACACACAAGCTAGACACATGAGAGGTTCATTTTAAGGTTCCAAATCAAAGTGTTATCAGCCAAAGAAGAATACCTGAAGTCCTCGCAACGCGCTTAGTAGATCTTACCTATTTTTAACAACTTTAGCACATTTTTCTAATAAAATCACATCTTGTTTCTATGATGTTCCAAAAAAATCCGAAAACACAAAAGGAACCAAAATAGTGAGCAGTTAGCAGAAAAAAACTAAAAAAACACAAAAATCCCTGCAAAAATAATACGAATAACCTAGTCAACATGATTAGACCTTTTTTTTTGCTATGATTTCAGACCAAAAATAGAAATGAAAAGAAGAGACCCCTTCTAAAAAATAAAGAGCTTTCCAAAAATGTAAGAAATTCAAAAAAATATCTTCATTTGTGCCCTAGGGACCCAATTTTTCAAAATAGGCCAGATTCATCAAACCGAATTTTTTATCCTTAATATGGCCTCAAAATTCAAAACACAAAGAAAGAACCCTCCTTAGAATTAAAAAATATTTCTAAAAATGTAAATTTTTCTAAAAAATACACTGATTTGCGATCAAAAATGGCTTTTTATGAAAAATAAAGAAAAATTAATAACTCACGCAAATCATGTCAAAATGCTCTAAAAATCGAATTGGGACATATTGGGCACATACCCAAAGCAAAAAAAAAATTTCAAAACCAAAATCTAAGTGGTTTAAAAGATATGATTGAATCTTTAAACCAACTAGATTGTTTGCCTGCAAACCAATCTATATATGGGTTAGCCTTAAAACCAAAGTGAAAAATTTACAAAAGCACTTGATTAGATCCAATATGCTGCTGTAAAAAACCAGAGATGAAAAATAAAAGCAAATGGAGCTAGAAACTTGATTCAAGCCCCATGGTGGGCACCAAAAATGTGTCCTAAAATGTTGTCACACTTCTATGAATCATTACATGTAAGAAAATTCAAGAATGAGCCCTCACAAATTGATCCATAGCTCTCTACTCATAGAGTGCAAGGGTTTGCAATGGAGGCCCTTAGTTTGACCTATTTTTTTGCCCATGCAAGTACACCATGAGATGAGAGATTCAAAGAGGAAAAGCAAGAATGCTAGTCCCATGATCTTCAAATATGCATGAAAATAAGATCTAATCTATGAAAGCAAAATCTAATCTATAAATGCAAGATGTAAGCTAAAATCCCATGAGGGGTGCAAGAGAGAAAAAGACAAGAAAATAAAAGTTCTCCACAAAAAGCTTTTGTATTCAAACTCCTTCAAAAATTGGTCTTCAAACCTATAGCATAATGATAGCATAATCATGGGTGTCTAACATGAGGAGAGAGCTCTCCCTTATAAAGGAAATTATGGAGTTGAGAGGCTTCTCACAACCAATATGGGATAATAGAGCTTGATCCATGTGAGACAAAATTCCACCAATGAGAAAAGAGGAGTGGTTGAGAAGAAAGTGGTGATCCATGTGAGACAAGATTCCACCAATTAGAAAAGAGGAGTGGTTGAGGAGAAAGTGGAAAGATAAATCCCACTTAGATCACATTTTTAAGTGTAGAGAAATTAAATAAAAAGAATTTATTTTATTTCTTTTTTCATCAAAAGAGATATTTAAGTGAAATTTTTATTTAATTAAAAGAGAGCAAGTTCTTTTTAATTAAATAGAAGATATTTAATTAAATTAAAAGAGAGGTTTTTCTCTTAATTAATTAAATGTGGATGAACTGTTTAATTAAAAGAGAGATTTTTTTTAATTAAATGGGGATTTTATTTTATTTAATTAAAAGAGAAGATTTTCTTTTAATTAAATAAGACTTGGAATAAAATGATCAATCTTAGAAATGAAATAAATCAAATTTGATCAAGGAAATTGATTTGAATATATTACAAACCAATGATTCAGAAAATTTGATAAATTGATAAATTGAATAATGGGGGCCCATAGTCTAGGCGACCATTTTTGGGTGCATACACATGGTGTTGTGCAACTTTTTTATGTAATATTCTTTTCCAATGAATTTGATATGTGAGTCAGCTGGATTTGGTAATCCAGTATTTAGCAAGTTTAGTATGTTGTGATTCATCTTCATCAAGTCTCTAGAAGAAGATTTCAGAGCTTCATCTATTTCCATTAATTGGTCACAATTGTGATAGACAACAAAGGTAATTATAGAGGCATTGTAGTGGTTGTTTATTCCTTGGTTTGCCAAATCCCTTTCACTAAATCTCTATACTTCATTCAAAATTTGTATTGTAAGATCTTTCAAGGAAGTGGTGAAGATACTTATTTAACCATCAACATCTTTTTTTACATTTTCAAAGACATCTCTAATATTTCTATTTAAATCAAGCCCTTCAAACAAGCTATCACTATTCTACATTAGTTTCTCCCAATTTTCTTGTTTGATAAGCTTAACTATGTTTATTGTAGTATCCTTGACATGATGGTCTTCAGAAGTAGTTATATTTTGTGTAATTGCATTCTCAATATTTTTCTTCATTTCAGACATCTCTATTTTACTCTTTTTTGCATTTCCTCTAGTTTCCCTTGCCAATTAGTTTCTCTCTTCCTCTCATCCTCCAATATCTTCTTCAATTCTTAGATTTTATTTGCAATAGTTACCTCTTTTTTCTTCTCATCCTTGAGTTCCCTTTTCAAATCATGGATTATCTTTGTGGTGGAATCCTTTTTTTTCTTCACATTATCCAATTCCTTCTTCAAATCATGGAGTATGTTCATAGTATAAGTAGACTCCTCTTTCTTTGTGTTCTCTAATTCCTTCTTCAAATCAAGGATTTTCTTTGCAGTTGACTCCTCTTTTTTCTTTGCATTCTCCAATTCCTTCTTCAAATCAAGGATTGTCTTTGCATTTGAGTCCTCTTTTTTCTTCATATTCTCTGATTGCTTCTTTAAATTGTGGATTGTGTTTGCACTAGAATCATCTTTTTTCTTCTCATTTACCAATTCCTTCTGCAAATTATCTATTATCCTTGCATTAGACTCCTTATTTTTCATTTCATTCTCCAATGCCATCTTCTAATTATGAATTGTATTTTTAGTAGAGGAGTACTTTTTCCTTTAATTCTTGAATTCAATCTTCAAATTATTATTTTCCTTGAGAGAAGAGTCCAGGTCAGTTTTCAATTTATTGTTTACCTGTGCACTACTCTCTATGGACTTAAACAACTACGTAGTAGAGGCTTTTTCATGCTGATTTTTTTTTTTGCAATCATTCAATTCTTTAGTCATATTTTTAATTTGTTCAGTCATCTTTTCTTGCTAGACAATCACCTCTGTAGAAGAAGAATTATTTATCCTATTTTGTAATTCTTTCAACCTATTACCTATTGCTTTCTCCTTGGCCTTCAGATTATCAAGGTCTGCCTATAACTTTTATATTTTCTTTACAATCCTTTTGTTTTCCCTGTCTGCTTTTAGAAGTGTAGAGTAGACCATTTTGTTACTCTCTTTTGATATATTGATTTTGTCAATATTTTTCACTTTTGAGAAATCCATTTGAAGATAGGTAACTTGTACATTGTTATAATTTATTAGATTTTCTAGTGGATTATTATCTCTAACTAGGGGCATAATAGCCATGAAGTTCATCATTTCAATTTTTGGATTATATGTTGGAAGTATACTGTTACTAGATCCTAATGTTCAACAACTACATCACTTTTTAAAGTCTTCATAATTTTCCTATTTCTTTTGCTTGTCTGATCAAACTTTGATGCAAAGTTGTTTAAACAAAAATCTGGGTTTGCTAACATCATTGAGTGTTTGAAAGGTAAATCATCAATTGTATTGTTGTATGATCCTCCAATTCTAGTTACACTTACTCCACATACACTTGTATTTTGAGGATTTCCAACATACTGAAGATGGCTCATTCCAAATCCTAGTGTTTTAGGACTATTTTCAACATTTTGTATAGAAGTTGCTGGTGCATACATTGGTGAAGTAACTTCTAACATTGCTTGCATTGTAATTATCATAACTTTTTTCCTTTTTGCACAAGGTTCACCCATGCTAGTGCCAGTGCCAGTGCTAGTGGGATAAACTACAACTAGATTTGAAGATTTAACAAATTTTTTGTTGGGATGACCTTCAGAAGAAGAAGTATAATGTTTTTTCCCTTTCTTCTAGATGAATCATCTTCAATTTCATCGAATATTATAGTGACTAGTTTACTTTGACTTTTGGGTGGGTCTGGTACTATAATTGGATTCCAAATCCCTTCACCACTTGCACTAATGGACCCTATACCTACATACCCCATTTTTTGTATCACAGTTGCCCCTTTATTATACATTTGTTTAATAGAATCACTCATTTGAAGATTAACAATATGCTTGGTTGACTCAGGATCCTAAGTAACTTGAATGTCTCCACCTTGCTCTAGGTCATTATGTCTTTGACTATCATTGTCACTGCAAGTGCCAAATTCATATACTACAGTTGAATGCTCTTTATTCCAATAATTGTTGAAAATTTCATCCTCCTCAATTTTCTCAAAAGCTGCTAAGGTCTTTGGTTCACCCAAAATTTGGTTCATTTTCCAAAAATTAGTCATCTTGGTTTGACATTATAATTCATATTTGCATGCCTTTTTAATTGCTTTCAGCATAGAACTCTTAGAAGGTTGAGATGATTTCTTGTAGAAATTTAAGTATGTCAGAGGCTTTGATTTGTGTGACTCTAATATGTGCAATGTCATAATTTGGGATGACAATTCTTGGATTGAAATATTATTCTTTGTTACATGTTTCTCCATCTCTCTCTTAACCTCATCCCATGAATCCATGTTTTTAAACTTTATTATCAATGGCATCTCCTAATGTTGATATTTTCTTGTAGAGTTCCCATTGGAAATAAGTCTTTTTATTATTATTTTTAGTAGATCATAATTCCAATGACTGAAAAAATCAAAGCCAAAAAAATTTACCAATTTATTTTCCACTTTTAAAGCCTTTCTCTCAAATGTGAGGCCTCCAATTACAAAAGACAAGGATGGAAATATCATTTTCTTTTGTTATCCAGCAAAAAGTTCATCTACACTCTTAATCTATTGTACATATTCCAGTGCAAAAACCATTTATGTAACATGCATTAGAAGTTTGCATAGTTCAACTACTAAACTATAAAACCTTAACACAATGTAGTCTTTTATGAAGAATCAGTCAACCAATTGAGTTTGACTTCCCAGTTGAATGTAATATTTACAAGACATAGGAAATCTAGGCATCAAAGTGCCTGTGATTTTTTGGTAAATAAGTGCCAAAAAGAAGTCTACAAAATAGTTGTAGTTATTATTGTTTGCATTCATCCTCATCTTATGTGTTCACTCATGTATTGGACTTGGAGTCTCTAATTTCTTCTAGGTTTTCTCATCAAACTTATATACCTCAATGTCAAGCTTGTTATTCTGTATCTCAAATATTGGGTGATGCTTTGCTAAAATAAGGTAGCACAAGTAACTTGTGAACCTAAATCTCTTCATCTTTCTTGTAGTTTTACTTTGTTTAATCATTAGTAATAGTGCTTACATAGATTCAACAATGTGTTAAACATAATTATATCTTACTTCTACCTTCTCAACTGATTGACCTCAAAAATGGATATTATAAATCATTTCAAGAACATTGGCCCCCACTTCCTTGTTACTATCCAATCCCAGACAAAATTATAAGAAAAAAATAGTATTTTGAACCGATGGCACAATAATATCATACTAATTAAGAAGGATTATGGTCTATGTCCAGTGTAACAATAACACTAGTAAGATTAGTAGATGACTCTAAGTTTATTAAACCCTTAATATATGAATATTAAAAAACTCTATCTAGTTTGTCATAAGCCCATGCTAGTTTATCCAAGTCAATGCCCTCATTAAATATTTCTAGTTTAAACCCTAGCCTTAGGTCTAACAGAGTGAAAAATTCACTCTCAATTATGGATAAAATTTCCTCCTAAGTGTTTTGGTTTACAATTTCCTTTATATTTTTATTATAATTCTTAGTGCATAGCATTACAATTTTAGGGGAAGGGAATACTTCTAGTAAAATGAGGTTTGCTAATCCACTAATCGAAGCAGCTAGTTTATTTGTATTTGCGTCAATAATTTTGTTATATTTGAAATAATTTATCCCCTTTTGTGAACATTTCCACTTATTAAACAAAAAATGTCTAATTCCTATGATTCTCAAATCTCCATGGATAACAGGATCAAAAATATCATGACATTCATCGATGAAACTTGGGGTTTGTAGCACTTGCCTAAGTTCTATAATACCTTTGTTCTCCTTTATGCTTACACTCGTACTAGAAGTTTTTTACCTTTTTTTCCCCATGATTGCTACTAGTTATTACTATTTACACAAAATTATTCTTCAAGCCCTATTTTAAAAACTTGTAAAGTGTAAACCTAAGATAGTAAATCAAGATTTCCATTGTTGCAATTGCACTACAAAAAAAATTAATAAAATTTAAATACCCAAAATCTAGATTAAAGATTTGATAATATTGGTGTAAGCAGATACTTAGATAATTGGTGATGTCCTATGATACTCAAGTTTTAGACTTTTTGTCTTTAGAATAGAAAATTGTATTTAGAATTTTTTTTGGAAAAGTTAAAATTTGAAAACCCTATAGTATCAGACTCTCAAGAACTTTGAACTTAAGAGTCTAAAAAAATAAAAGGTTAATAGTTAAAAGTTAAAATGTAAGTATTAAGTAATTAATGGTTTAAAGTACATTACTAATACTATGTACAATGTACATGTGAACAACATCAAGACTCAATAATGTACATAATTATAATAATAAAAAGTAATAATTAATTACATAAATATACAATGTACATTTGAATTTAGAAATTTGTACATTTTAAATAAATTAATTAATAAAAATTGAACTTAATAATCAATATTATTTTTAGGTAAATTTGTGTAATGTTATTGATCTTGTCAAGAGTCATCCGTAATCATGACACTTGTCATGGAAATGTGTACTTAACACATATCATGATTCTAGATGTTTCTTAACAACAATGATAGCATCTCCAAAATTTACCCAAAATTCATCTTAGGTCGTTGATCTACCTTTTACTTAACAATTAGGATTAACTAATAAAAAATTTAAAAGACTAACATAATTATTATTAACTGAGTCTTGATACTTAATCAAGCATTACAATGACCAGACATGTGTCACAATTTCAAATGAATCTAGGCACATGGGAAAACATACCTCAAATTAATCCAAAATTTATCTTAGGCTATCAATATTCTTTTAATCAATGGTTAGGAATTAGATGATAGACATAACTATAAGAAAGTATCTTGGACTACATGTGTCCCAATTTCAAGTAGTGAAATGTTCTCATGGACACATTTCACAATTCTAGATGTTTCTTGACTACAGCAATAACATTCCCAAAAATTACCTAAAATTCATCTTAGGCCATGAATCTTTCTTTTAATCAATGGTCAGGACTCAGACACAACTATAAGAAAGAATCTTCAAGTACATGTGTCCTAATTTTGGGTAGAAATAGAATTTAACTTAAATCTTTTAAAATTTGGCCCGAAATAGAGTCACAGTTGTTGATCTATCATTCATTCAGTGGTCCAAATCAATACGTGAATCATTAAACCTTTCACATAACTAAATATTAATTATTTAAATTATAAATTATCTTATTGTTGTACAATGAAAATTAAAACTTAATTCATAAAGTGCAGTAACCAGTTCCACACATTTTAACTAAATGATTTAGTTAAAACATACAAATTATTTGAATTTCTTGACAATTTCTAAAATTTCTAATTTTAATTAGAATAAAATTAAACAAGTAAAATTAATGGAACATCAAATTTTCATAAATATAAAATTATTATTTGTAAAATTGTAATCAGTTATCATTCATCGATCAATAAATGACAATTGTTTGATAATGATAACTTAATTTAATAATCACAGTATTTTTATTTAATTAAAATTAATTTAGATTATAATCAATATTTGTTAAATTGCTTCATCTTGATAATGATAGGTGATAACTTAATTTAAATTTAAATAACTATGGCATTTCTCATTTAATTCAAAATATGATAAAAAGTTAAAAATATTATAATGATCATGATATTTTGATAAATTTACATTTGAAAATAGGAAGTAATGAATAAATAAATTAATGTTTTATATTTTATATGAACATTGCTATATATATATATATGTTCTTTTAAAATTTTTATTTTCAAATCAAATTTCAATATTATTTATCGATCTCCTATTGGACATTAATAAATTTATCCTATCTTATCTTATACAATTTAAATTTCATGATCATTGATCAGGATTCAGGAATCATGATGTTACATGTATCATAAGTTAAACTTTAATGGACTATTTTTTTATTTATTTGATATTTTTAAATAAATTAATAATAGTTAAAACTATTATAACTATTAACTATTAACTTACAAGTATTGAAATTTAAAGGACACACATATACATATTAGTATATTAATATTACAAATTATCATTGGATAATTTTCAATTGAATATTTGTTTACTATAAATCATTAATCAAATATGAAACCATAAAGGGATTGTTGAAACCCTTTTTCTTTCTAACTTTATAATAATTAATTTTTTACAATAGAATCACACACTAACATTTGAATAGTGCATTGAGAAGCTAAAAAATAGAATTGTAGACTAGTAGGAACAATGATTTGAGAAGCCAAAAACTATTGTTTTCATTGATTATATTTGAGATTGTATAATGTACATACTACTAATTCATAACATAGATATTCAAAATAGTTGATTAAATCATCTTGATTTTATTATTTCATAAATACATTAAAGGGCAAGGCCCAATCCAAAGAAAAACAAATATCTTTAAAATATTGTTTTGCCCAAAGGGCAAGGGTCAACAAAACAAGAAACAGGGAACTAGGGAACCATAGAACAGGGAGCATCAGTGGGTTGAGGGATTGAAGAATTCAATTAGAAAATTCTTAAAGCCCCTCTGTGAGGAATCTCTTGGAGACAATAATGCTATTGAACTCATGCATCCATGTGAAGTTGGTGTTGCTGACATCGTCCAACAATAACCACTTCTGTAGAAAATCCCTACTAGGCTACACCCACTTCTGATGACGAGTCAATTAGCATTCATTCATGTTGAATAGGAAGGGATACTTCTACACAATACTCCCTATGCTGTGCTCCTAACACTTTTCTTCTACATCTACGAAAGTGATGCCAATGCTTGGCCCTGGTAACTTCTCTGCCAATACAAGAATTTTAACGTCATCTTCTAAAAATGTTTCCATAATTTTTTTTGTAGAAGCATCAAAATGTATACTTGATTGTCTCCAAGGTCAAGAAGAGATGCTAGGAAGTGGGAGGTAATATATATAGACACATGGTACCTCTTATCATTTCTTAAGAATTCATGGCCTAAGACCATGAACAAAGTAGAGCAGATAAAAGGACTTGTGGCATCTTCCTTGCAAAGAATGGCTAGGAAATCCTTAGGTATCATGCCCAAAAAGGGCTTTTGTAGACCCATTGTGGGGCATTTCAACTAAATTGGTGTATCCATGACAATTACAATTTACAATCCTAAGATTCTAAGAAACTTTGCAAACTAAGAAACTCTGCAAACTGAATTGAAATTCAAGAATTTGAGAAATGATAATGAAAGAGAAATTGAAGAGACTCTTTAATGGTAGTTGCATTAAATTTTTTGGCATTTGTGATTGTTCATATCTTTTTTCTGTATTCCTAGTAATTTGTAAGTGTGGGAAATGTACTTGGATCAATGTTGGACAGTCGGTGTGCTGGCCAAGGCAGCTATAAATTGAATGTAATAATTGCAGCTATCAGTACTACATTTATGATTTTAATCTTTATGTGATGTTCACTACATTCTAGTTAATGGTTTATGTGCAAAACATGCCATGTGTCTCCATTTTGGGCATTTTCATGTTGCTTCAAGTCTTTTCAAGCAACTGGCCCCAAAATGCATGTTCTATCATTGATCTCTAATTTAGAAATGGTTGATAAACTAATGTATTAATGATATGAAAGTGATGGTAGTCAAGTTGGTAATTAATAATGGTGACCACTGACACTAATGTTATTAAATATTAGACAATACACTAGTTAGTACAATTGGTTACTAATGGTCACTAGCTAATATACTTGGAAATTTTCTTTCAAAATAAATAAAAAAATCAATTTACCACTAAAGATTAGCCAAGACCATTTTTTTCCCTACAAACATGTCATTTGCCTCTAACATTACAATCTCATTTTTTCCAAGGAAAAAATCAGCCATCATTTATTTATCTGTCAGCAAGAAAAATCTTTAATTTGCCACATTTAAAATAATTTTTGTTAAGGGAAGAAAAAAATTGCCAACATATAATATTTTATTTCCCTACATGGAACAAAAAAGTTGCCCTTGACATTAAAATTTTCCTATCCACAAAATGTTGGATTCACCAGCACTTTAGGCATGTTTTTTGAGGAGGGTTTCTTAAAGTTATCCCTGACAACAAGAATGATTAGCTTCAAATCACCCTCAACAGAAAGTTCCCTAATCTGAAAATACAATCTTCAACAACCATAGAATCTGTTGGAATTTACAAGGGGGAAGATTTACTTCTAAGAGGGGGGTGAATCAGAAGTAACTAACTTTAACCTTTTCAAAACCTTTTAACTACAATCATTCACATGCATCTAATTCATCTAATAATCAAGAAAGTAAAAATATGCATGAAAACAGATAGCACAAGATTTTGGTAACCCAAATTCTCTCCAAAATGAGAAGGTAAAACTGGGGTGGGGATGACACCCACAAAGTATCACTACAACAATATGTAACTATTTAAGATTACAAAGTTTGACCAATTCCAATGGTCTTCCATGTGAAAGGCCTATCCTATTAAAGACTTTACACCTTGTTAAAAGTGACTTGGTTAAAGGATTTACAAACACTCACTTGGAATGTTACCATGTTAAAGGATTTAACACCTTGTTTAAACTCTTATGACATGGCTATTAAACCAACCTATCACCATAGGATTTTCATTCCTAATATAATTGCTAAAGAGTATTAGAAAGTCTTGACCTAATGACTTGCAATCCTCAATTGATGATTCTAGATCCTCATTTTTCTCTATATGTTCTAATCCTTGCTTGATTTGATATCTCTCTTCTCGAAACTCTAATACTCTATTCTTGATCAACTAAATTCTACAATGTTGTTCTGTTCTTTCTAATTTACACCCCTCTGCACTTTTCTATAATTCACCCATAATCTCTTACTCATGCATGCAATCAATGGGGTTTCATCCTCTTTTAAAGGCTTTGAAGACTTAGGGTTAGGTATGAATCTATGATCAATATTCATTCTTCATTTCCTGCTCAATTCTTTCACTTTTTCTATTGGTTGCATGCTTTCTCCATTTTTCCAATTGGTTGCATGCTAATTACATAGGTAATGCAAAAGATTCAATCTTATCTTCAAGATCGTTCAAGATTCATCCTAAGTTGGCTCAAAAAATGGTTTATATCTGAGTTTGTAAAGGCACAAACTCATATGTTGATTCTATATTACTTGATACTTACTAATTTCTGATGCTCAACACATGTAGGAATTCTATCTCACTCGGCATCTATACTTTGCTTGGCACCTATAGTGACTTGGCATCACTTATCACTCAGCACGTGAACTTCACTCGACACCTATTGGATCTTTGGCTCAGCACACACTATAGCTTAGCTTCTATATTATACTCAACATCAACTAAGAATTGGTTAAGTGTTTTGACACTCAATTGTCAAAACCAATTTGAGACCAACAATCTCCCCCTTTGACATGAGTTGCAAAAGCAATTAACTAGGCATTATGAATCTGATCTCTATGAGTATACTACACATTCTATTCAACATATGTACAAGTCTTCAAAAACTTGTTCAAAATTTTGTAGAAGACTATATACCTCAAAAATTTGTAACCCCCCCCTAAGCTGATGTGCCATTTTTGTAACCAAAATTCTATTCCTATAACCAAAGAATCTTGTGTTGAATTTGTGTCATGTTGATGTGTCTGACACTCTTTGCCTTGTTTATACTCTGTATCTACTTGTTTGTACTCTCCCTTTATTTTTTCTCTCCTTTTAACATCTTCTTGCAATTTTTGCATCCTTTTGGCTTTGTTCCCTTATTTCTTCTTCAAAATTGTATTACATGAATATCTCCCCCTTTGGATATTCTTTATTTCCTCCTTCAAAGAATGTAGTATCTCCCCCATTCTTATTATATGAAATAATGAATATGTCATGCCCAAAAACTTGAAGGCAAAAAAACACACATTTTTTTTTTTTTTTGAATTAATAATTAAACATGCCCTAGGTTTGAAATGATTGATAATAGTTTTAGTACAGGTTCTCTACATTACATCTTAAGATTATAAACATGAAGATGATTACATCATTAATATTTTGAAACTTTTGTTATAAGATTTATATCGGTAACTTATGTTCTTACATTTCTTATACAACATTATAATTAAAATCATTTAAATTAAAAAGTGTAGATGACAAGAGTTAGTTGGGTCAAAATATCTAAGCAATTAGAATCTACTTTTAAACTTGTTTTAATTAGCCAATAATCTTAAAATTAAACTAAATAATACTCAAAATTTAAACTAGCTAACTATCTTATGAAATTTACACTAAATTAACATTAATAAAAAAAACTAAATTAACATTAATAAAAAAAACAACTAAACTTTAACTAATCAAATTAAAAACTTAACCAATTAACGTTTAACTATATACCCATTTAATTACTAAACATTAATTTTAACTAAATAATAAAGAAAACTTTATTTAAAACCTACTTAGAAACCTAATCTTACTAAACTAAACTTTAAAATGAACTCACTAAATTATCAACTAAATTAAAAAAACTAAATTAACATTAATAAAAAAAACAACTAAACTTTAACTAATCAAATTAAAAACTTAACCAATTAACGTTTAACTATATACCCATTTAATTACTAAACATTAATTTTAACTAATTTAAAAAAAAACTAAATTAACATTAATAAAAAAAACTAAATTAACATTAATAAAAAAAACTAAATTAAAAAAAACTAAATTAACATTAATTTAAAAAAAAACTAAATTAACATTAATAAAAAAAACAACTAAACTTTAACTAATCAAATTAAAAACTTAACCAATTAACGTTTAACTATATACCCATTTAATTACTAAACATTAATTTTAACTAAATAATAAAGAAAACTTTATTTAAAACCTACTTAGAAACCTAATCTTACTAATTTAAAAAAAAACTAAATTAACATTAATAAAAAAAACAACTAAACTTTAACTAATCAAATTAAAAACTTAACCAATTAACGTTTAACTATATACCCATTTAATTACTAAACATTAATTTTAACTAAATAATAAAGAAAACTTTATTTAAAACCTACTTAGAAACCTAATCTTACTAAACTAAACTTTAAAATGAACTCACTAAATTATCAACAAATAACAAAATATATAACTCTTAAAATTTTAGTAAGTTAGACTAACTACTAAAATAAGCTAACCTTTCTAACAATACTATACTAACAAAAAAAAATAACATTTTTAAACTAACTATTATTATCAAACAATAAAAAGAATCTTAACATAACATACACTAAAACTTAAACTAACATAAAAACAATGTATCAAAATTCAATCTTTTAAAACAAAATTAAAAATTATATATGAAAGATAAAGTTCCTAACTAACTAATATTAACTAAACATAAATTTAAAACTAAACTAATCTATACTTACCTTCTAACATACAATAACTATCACTACTAAATAATAAAAAGAAACTACATACTACCCAACATACGTAGTCACATCATAATTCCAAATGATATGTGCAGCACATATATTTAAATCTCCAACAGTACTCTCTTCCTAGCCCTACGTGTGCCATATTTCCAACTAGGCATGGGTGGGGAAAGAGGATTTAATTTATGTTCACTACCCAAGACATGGACAAGACATTGGGAAAGATTTCCTTTCGTTGAGTCTACTTAAAACTTTCACCCTCCTCATTAATGGTCGCCTTATGCTAAATCTGCTGCCACGTTTTTTTTTCAACATGACTTAGAGAACAATGAATATATGAGGCATGATAAGACATCCCCAACGAATTTATTTTTGTGAGTTTGAAAGTTGCGAATACCAAAGTAAGGAGAAGGTTTGATGTGATCCCAAGGTGATGTCACTATATTGACTTGAGCAAACTTATGTAAGATACTCTCCATTCTACCTGGGAGCATGGAGTAAGATGTGACCACTTCACATCATTAAATTAATGGTTTTAGATTTATTCTATTCTTTCTAAAGACAAATTCTGACACCTCTTAATATCCTGGCCGCCCTCCTAAGGAAAGTTAATGATATCCTTGTCATTATGAATTGAATTTGGTTATAGGTTTTATTTTAATTTATTGTGATGTGAATATTTTAATTTTCTGTAATAGTATCAACTAAATTTTGTGTTTGCCATACAATTTCCAGAATGAAAATGTGCTACTACAGGCCTTTTTAAATGCAATTTGAAAACTTACTTGATTGGTTTGAGTCTTACTATGGAGTCTTAAAGGGTTGGTGTTCTAATGATTAATAATATTAACTAATCATCTATTATACAACATACTCAACAAAACAACTATTGCAAGATCATCAAAATCTACTTAAACCTCTTATGAGTTCCTGGTTAATAATTTTCATGAACCCCAAATGCTATGCATTTCAATGATATCCACATTAGAAGGAACAATCATCTACATATTCATTTAACCATCTATTATAACTGATGGAGCACAAATTGAATAACATAGTGACTAAACTAATCTTAAGGCAATTGAGAAAATAAGGAGATCAGAATGATGATGTTCTATTCATTTGAAGGGAGTATCTAACACACAAAGTTCTTACAAATTTGCTTCCAACACAATCAATCATGAACTAAATCATATAAAACTCAAAGGAGATACCATACATTTTCAAATTGAAAACTTGCATAATTGAACATCCTCATTTCATCTTATCTTTGATATACCTTCATATGATGAAATAAAATACGAAAATTTTAAGAGAAGTAAATTTACTCAATCACTTATTTTATTACCAACCTGATTCAAGGCTCAGCCGGGAAAGAATCAGGAAGAAAACCCGGCTTCGTTGCCATATATAATAAGGTTTAAAAAAAATACAATTTACAATAGGATCTCAATCCCAATTTTCAATAATTTTATCAAATTTTCTTCATGATCAAATCAAGGAGTTTGTAATGTCTTCTAAATCTCATTTCAAGAACCATGGAAGAAACCAATAACTGATCGGGTGACAACCAAGCAGAACCAAAAGAACATCAAGCATGCATAATCATACATGGTTTACACAATAAGATTCACAGTGAGTCAAGACTAGGAAGAGGTGGATTCTTCCAACTGGAGAAGTCAAGCACAACACCAATTCAGATGCCCAATCGAGGCCAATAACCAAGAACTTCCGTTCTTCCATTTTAACTTGCCATACTCATACCAGGTTTGTGCTGATGGGTAGGGGCCCATAACACCCTACCCTTTATCCCTCTTCTCATCCTGAGAAGAGACTCTACACAGGTTGGAGTCCAACTAAACAGACCTCTCCCAAAATTGGTCACTTCTGCCCTCTCCTAGGGTGAGTAATACCAAAACAACCATGCAAGGAAACTCAAAATTGCAAACATAAACAAGAAAGGAAAACAACCAAAATAACAAGGTTTACAAATCTTCCCAACATACCCACAACCATACAACAGTAAAACAACAACAAGGTAACAAGAACATGAAACAAAACATAAAAACTGGACAAGGGAGATGGGAGTTTCCTACCTTCTCAAAGAGGTAATGGAAATGAACAAATTTGAGTAGAGTATCCCTCCTTCCTTCAAGCTTCAATAAATCTTCTCTAAATGTAGAGATTCGGTAACCAAACCACTAGACCAAGGAAGGCCTCTAAATAAGCCTCCAACTCAACCACCCAAAAGGAGCAATAACTATTTCCACCCACTAGCCACACTAGAAACTCCTAACTCAACCTACACCATGGTTAAACCCTAAGAGGAGGTGGGGTAAGACAACTCATGACAACCACTTGCAATTTTCGCACAAAGGCAAAAAGGGACTTTTGAGTGCCCTCAAAAGTCAAAGCTAGGGGCTTAGGGGTTGGAAAAGACCCCTAACCCATACCCATACCCTTAGGTTAGAATAAAAACATGTTAAAAGCCTTAGGAAAGAGGTTAAGAGACAAAATAAAATCTAGGAATAAAATAGGTCCATCTAACAACTCTAACTAGCAAATTAAGCACGTAAACATTTTACGAGTGTCAAGCGACACTGAAAGAGCATAATTACGAACAATAGGGTTTCCAAATTTTAGCACATGGAGATTAGTATTGTTCCTCTGTAGGGTTTCTCGGCTAAATATCTGCACACTCATTGCACACATCAGTAGTCCCGAAAATCACATGTACATATATACATATCAGAAATTTACATAATTTGAAACATACATAAATCAGGGTTTTCTTGCATCCTACTTATATCCTTAATCATAAAGATTCCAACTCAATGTGTTAATCCCACATTTTACTGATTTCATCAAAATACATATACATGAGCATTAAATGACAATCATCAAATATATCTGGAAATAACATCACACAACATGAAATAATAAAATATGTTCTAAGCATCAGATAATGTCTCGACATCTTGAGTCGCGGATAACAAAATAAGAGTAATGTATCACTATGCTACGATTGGTCGGGGGCGAGGCCTCATAGAATATCTCCAAAAATGTAATTTCTCCGCCTTTTTGACTCTTATGTCAAAGGGTCCTAAGAATGAATAGAATATTTAGCCAAAAATGTTTTATTTACCTCCATTATCATTTTCAAAGAAGCATCCCAATTGTCTAAGGCAATTTCCAATGCTTTGTGTTGGATGGTTGTCTCTATTACAAGATGTATTAGGCCTTCTAGGGTAGAAATATTGTGGTCTTTCTTTAAGACATTTTTTGCATAGGCCATTTCCTTATGTAATACTTCCAGGTGTGGGGTAATAGCAGATTGAATCTGTATCAATTTGGCCTTGACATTGGCCTCTTCTCCTATCAATATAGCTAACTCCTTTTGAATGTGAAGTGTTGTTGCAAAATTCTTCTCACTTTGAGCTAGATCTTTATGTAGTTGTGTGCTAGATACTTTAACATTCCTCTCCAAGCTTAGTATTCTCTGGCTAGTTTCTTGTGTGAAGTATGATGAGTCACACAATTTGGAGTACAATGAGAATATATTCTCAAGTATTTTTTTCACTTTCTCAACTTTCTTGGCTAGTTCAACTTGTGACAATGCTATCTCACTGGATATCTTCTCATTAAGTTTCATTTGAAATTTCTTTTCAGACCACTCCAATAATTTAACATTTGTATCAAGGTCTTTGTTTTGTACCTAGTCCACTATGTTGGACAATTTCTTATTGATGGGCTTTGTTTCATCAGGTACAGGCAAGCTAAATGCATCAAGGAATATATCTTTGATTTCAACTAGTGCTTGCTTTTGTCTATACTCATTTCTGAGTATCTCCTACTTATTCTTTCTCTCAAGTTTCTCTTGTACTTCATTTATCTGTGCCACGTTCATTGTTTTGTAGTCATAACTAGGTATGAATATTTCCTCATTAAGTGTAGGGTCTCCATAGTGAAGTAACCTTGCTACCTTGGTGGAGCTCAAGCTTGGTGCTAAGATTTGCAATGGTACTGCATTAGTGCTCGGTTGCTTTGTAGGAGTCCCCATAGTAGGCAAATTTACCAGTGTTTGTATAGCCTCTTGCTCTCTTTCCTTGGGGGTTTTTTCCTCATCCTTCTCTTCTTCTCTACTACCTTGATCAATGATAATAATTTGAGGAGGTGTACCTTGGCTTTGTGTTGTAGGAACATCTTGTCCTATCTGCTCCTTTGCCAACTCCTCGGCAATTGTTGTTGCTATTACTGTGGGATCAACCTTAGCAGTTGTGTCTTGTGCTGCTTGCTCTTTTGGTTGATCTATTGCAGCTATGGAATGTTGTGGAGGTAATTCTTGTGTTTTCACCTTCTCCCTAGTAATCTCTGCTATAACTTTTTGCAATTCTTCCACACTCACCAAAATAGGATTTATGCACAATTGTGATTGCAATGTGGTTTGGTGAAGGATCTTTTTGAGATCCTTTGTAATCAATGGATTGATGTTCTAACCTAAGGTGTTAGGAACATCCTTTGAAATTATAGTTTTTGCAAGTACTATATGTGGAGGACTTGGTTGTGGCAATTGAGTGTCTTGGACACTCTGTTCTAGTTGTTGCTCCTCAACTCTTGTCTCTTCACATTTTTGTGTCTTCTCCTATTACCTCTTCTTTCTCTTTCTCTCCTTCCTCATCCTTTTCATTCTCCTCCTCTTCCTCATCATTTCTTCCCTTAAAGGGATCTTCTTTCCCTTCCTTGACAATAGTCAATCCATAAATCAATTTCCACATTTGTGTGGATTTCTTTACAACATCCTCTATTTTATTCTATAAAATACTAAAGGCTTTGTATTTGGGTCCAAAATTTCTCCCATATTTCTTACTAGCCTTAGTTATTTGACCTTTTGTAAGTTCTAGCATCACACAAGACAATGTAGACTCCCTTATTTCTTTCTCCATATTAATAGTAGTAATGTCATTTATTCTCTACAATGGAGCTTTGCTCTTTAGGCATAGAATTGTCAAGCTCAAGTGTGGTGGTCTTGAACTTGGCCATCATACTGTAGATGGACTCTTCCACTATTTTTTGTTCTTCTCTTGACAATTTATTAAAATAAATGGTCTTTAAACTAGTTAAATATGCATTATCTCTAATGTTATCATAGAAATTTTCCAAATTAGACTTGGTGGAATGCCTTACCAATCTGAATTGATCATTGTCCAACTCTGTCTTTTCTTCATCTAACTCTGGGGGTGCAACATATTTTCTTATTTTCTTTTATTTTGCAGGCCCTCCTTACTTTATGGCTTTTTGCTTCTCCTATTCCTTTGCCACATGTGTTGTTGCCCTGGTATCTACCCTTGTATTTGGCTTGGCTAGGCTCAAATTTGTTGCTTTCTTCTTCCCCTTGGGCTGTGCAACTGGCTATTTTTATGCTTTTCTATTATTAGGTTTAGCCTTGGGTGCTTCTTGCTTAGCACCTTCCCCTTCTTCTGCATCCTCACCCATTCCTTGGGTCAAAGAAAGTGTGTCCTGTCCTTCATCATCCTTGGCTTCTTCACCTTCTTATTCTTCTTCTACAGTGCCCTCACCAAATTTGGCCTTTAACTTCTTTACAAGTTTATCCTTCTTCTTTAGTGTGGAGGCAGTTTTCAACTCCATATCCATCTTTGACCTTACCACATCATAGGTTCCAAAATGTGGTGCACTTTTGTCCACTTCCTCAGCTAGTGTTGTAGTTATAGTTATTGATGCCTCATCTATATTTATTTCATAGCCAAGAGGTCTTAACCATCTAACTCTTGATGTAGCAACTTGAATATAGGTGTAGTCAATATCTACAAGAAAGCATACATCATTTACATGCTTCTCTACCAATGAAACTGGTATCCTTAGCCTTTCCTTCATGGTCTTCTTGAAGTCTTCAAAATATCTAGTCATAAGGGTCTCAAAATTAGCTCTCATTTGTTCTATATATTCATTAACTTGAGCTATTATTGACCTATTTGATTTCCACACAACTTTACCAAAATATGGAAACTCATTCTATACATAAAAGAATATGCAAATCAAAATTGCACCAAACTTGTACTATGCTCCCTTGGTTCTTCTTATTGCTGCTAAATTCTCATTGATTTGTTGTAATTATAGCTCTGCAAGATCATAAGTATGATCCTTTTTCACTAATTTGTAACCCACATCCACTGCAATGCAAGGCACATTGTTAAGTCTTTTGGATTGGTAGAATTTGTGTGCAATAACTCTAATAGCAAAGTCAATAAGATGGTCTTGGATAGTGTCTATTTTCATTCCTCTCTTGTTCCACTTAGCATCTATGTTCTTTTCAATTACTTCCTTAGAATCACTCCTAAGGGTCTTTGGCTGATCTAGGGTTGGGTACCCTACCACTCTATGTACAACCCTTTTTGTAATCTTTACTAGACCATCCTCCAACCATAAACTTCCATCATGTATCTTGCTAAGCACTATCCTGATCCATTTAGTTTTGAAAATTGTGGGAAATTCTAGGGCATGCATCAAACCCTTCTTCTCAACAATTTGATACTCTTCTTTCAAAACTCCATTTCACACAATCTCTCATAGGCTTCCCTCATCTCCATATCTCCTATGGCTCCAATTTTGCAATTGTAACATCTTCTAACATTCTAAACCATAACTACCTTAGGTGGTATGACAGATAGGGCTCCAGCTGGGTCATTTTTATATGCCACTTCAGAGATTGGCCAAAAATATAGTTGTTTCACTTCGTTGGACAATAGTTGAACCTCAAATAGTTTTTTCTCCCATATTTTCCTAGAGCTGGAAGTCACTTGTGCAATCTAGGATTTGAACACAAAGAAAATGTGAAACCGCATAACTCGGCACAAGTGTAAATACCTTGAATTCAATGAAATTGTGTTGAATCAATGTTGAAATCAGCTCAAATGTTGGATTCTCTACTTTGAAGTCATTCTACACTCTTCTTCATCTTTGCTCTTCGTTCACAATGAAGAAAAATAATTCAAAACATGATAATATACCCTATTTTCATAGCATTTAATGCTTAGTGTGTTTACAGCCATCCATTCAACTTCTTGAGCATTTTTGCATTACTCGGCTTCCATTACCTTTTCACCACTCGACATCCATAGGAGGATCCCTTACTTCCCTTCCACTACCAACTTAGCTACAACCAATCATTTAGCTTCTACTGATTTTGTCAATCAAATTGGCATGTACTAGAATTTTACTCGGAATATGAGGGCAACTCGACAATACTGATGAAACCTTGAAATTTTATCTTTGCATATCTATTCATGTTGATCTCTTCTTTTCAGTACTTCCTTGTTTAAGAATTGATGTATGATAAAGCTTTGTAAATCAGTCTCTCATGCCTTGTCTATGCTTAGTTTGATGAAGTGTGACCACTTGACCTATTAGATGAAGTGATCCCTTCATTTGATGTGCTACTTCCATCTTTCTTCTTCCATGTCTTATTCATTTATTCTCTAATGTGTTCAACATCTACCTTCTCTTTACCTTTTTTATTCTTTGAGTTGGGTCCCTTTGACCTTGTTGGGCAATTCTTGTTGATATGACCAGTCTTCAAACAACTAAAACATGTGGTTTGACTTAACCATCTGCTATAGTTTCCACTAAAATGTGCTCTTATGCAATTTTTAAGAATGTGTCCATATTCCTGATAGTAATGATAGCTATACCTAGTGTTGTAGTCTCAATTGTAGTGATGTCTATGGTTATTTCCCCTTGTTGGTTGATTAGGTGTCCATATAAGCTTTGATCTACACTCAAAAGCTCTATGTCCATACTTCTTGCAATTGTAGCAGTGACCTTCAAATCTTGGTGTTCTGATAGTCCTAGTCCTACAGTCATGTGCTTGGTGTCCTTGCTTGTTGTACTTATGACAGTGACCCACATTCTTAGGTTTGTCATCCTGATGAACATTCTTGCTCCTGCATACATTAGAGGTATGTCCTTTTACACCATAGAAATGACAAGTAGGTTTAGTGTTCTTACCTTTGTTACTTCTTTCTTCTGTAGTCTTGGATGACTCTCCTTGTTCAATGCTAGTGTATCCTAGTCCTGAAGTATCATTGCCAGTGTTTGGTGATTTCAGTAGCTGCTCAAAGTACTTGATGGCTTCATTGGGTTTGTTGAAGCTCTTTGCAATCTCTTTTTCTCTTTTCAAGTCATTTTGTAGTTGTTCATTTTTCATCTTCATTTTAGAGATCTCAATGTCCTTGACATTTAGTTCATGATGTGCATTCATCATTTGGCTTAGGGTGTCTAGCTGCATGTTTGAAATTCTTGCAAGCTCAATTGAATTTTCTTCTAGTCTATTGGCAAGATTTCTCTTGTCTTCTTCTAGCATAGCCTTATCTTTAATGGCTCTTTTATTTTATTTAGTCATCTCACAAAGAATCATGGCTTGCGATTCTTGTTCAATCTTGAGTGTTCTAATTTCCTTTTCTTGAGCTCTATTCTTCTCCATTAGGTCTACTATTTCTGCATCAAACTCTTTGGAATCTCCATTTGAAAAGAATTTTGAGGTGTCAATCTCCTTATATTGTGTATCATTCTTAGCTATGGCAATCTCTTTTCTTCTCTTTAAGGATTTTCTTAGTTCCTCCCTGGCTTCTTCCAAAGTGTGTAGAGAAAGTTGTATATCAATTTCCTGATTCTCTATGATCTTCCCAAGTTTGTAGACTTCCATTTCTAGATCTTTTCTCAAAGTTTTAAGGCTCTTTCTTGTGAGAACTCTACTTTGATACCAATTTTTAAAATTTACAAGTGGGAAGATTTACTTTTGAGAGGGGGGTGAATCATAAGTAGCTAACTTTAACCTTTTTAAAACCTTTTAATTGAAATCATTCACATGCATCTAATTCATCTAATAAACAAGAAAGTAAAGACATGCATGAAAATAGATAACACAAGATTTTGGTAACCCAAAAACCCTCCAAAATGAGAAGGTAAAACGAGGGTGGGGGTGATAGCCACAAAGTATCACTGCGGTAATATGTAACTATTTAAGGTTACAAATTTTGACTACTTCCAATGGTCTATCCTATGAAAGGTCTATCCTGTTATATGACTTGGTTAAAGAATTTATAAACCCTCACTTGGAATGTTACCTTGTTAAAGGATTTAGCACCTTGTTTAAAGGCTTACAACATGGCTATTAAACCAACCTATCATCATAGGATTTTTATTCCTAATATAATTGCTAGAGAGTATTATAAAGTCTTGACCTAATGACTTACAATCCTTAATTGTTGATTCTGGATCCTAGTTCTACTCTATCTATTATGATCCTTGCTTGATCTGATATGTCTCTTCTCGAACCTTTGATACTCTATTCTTGATCAACTAAATTCTCCAATGTTGTTCTATTCTTTCTAAGTCTTTTACACCCCTCCGCACTTCACTATAATTCACCTATAATCTCTTACTCATGCATGCATACAATGGGGTTTCATCCTCCTTTTAAAGGCTTTGAAGACTTAGGGTTAGGTATGAATCTATGATCAATATTCATTCTTCATTTCCCACTCAATTATTTCACATTTCCTATTGGTTGCATGCTTTCTCCATTTTTTTGATTGGTTGCATGCTGATTACATAGGTAAATCAAAAGATTTGATCTTATCTTCCAGATCCCTCAAGATTCATCCTAGATCAGCTCAAAAAATGGTTTACATTTGAGTTTTTGAAGACACAAACTCATATGTTGATTTTGTGTTACTCGGCACTTACTAATTTTTGATGCTTAGCACATGTAGGAATTCTGTCTTACTCAAAATCTATACTTTTCTTGGCACCTATAGTGACTTGGCATCACTTATCACTTGGAACACAAACTTCACTTGGCACCTATTGGATCTCTAGCTTGGCACACAATGTAGCTCAGCTTTTGTATTATACTTGGCATCAACTAAGAATTGGTTAAGTGTGTTGACACTCAATTATCAAAACCAATCTAAGACCTACAAGAATCATATTCCCTCCACTTTATTAATCATATGTATGCAAAAAAATCTACTAAAATTCACCACTAACATCCCATAATGGTCTCTAATCACTCCACTCATTCTATCTAATCTCTAATATTTCTTAGTTTTGTTATACAACTTTACTTTGGAGCACCTGAAACAAGGAGGAATTTATTTTTTGTTCTTCCATTTGGGTTTTTAGAGTGATAAAAAATTCCAAAATCTCATTGACCCCAATTCCTTAGAAAACAATTATCAACAAGAGAGGAAGTGATGGGAGTAACCTCCCCCCTTGTGACACTTCAATTTTCTAACAAAATCTTGTGGAAAATATGATACAACATCTTTGACTTGCATTCCTTATCACAAAATATCTTATTGTTTCTTTCCTTCTAGATTGTCTTGCAAATGTTCAAAAGGAAACTGAACCATAATTTATGAATATTGTGATTGAAGGAGATCATACCAATTTTAGATTATTTATTAATCATATAAATTCATGATCTTGTAAAATTGGAATAACTAGATAGTTCCTTTCAATAGCTCACAAATATTAACCAACTCCTAAATCATTCATAGAGGATACAATTGTTCAATAGTTGTAACCCACATTTGACAAGTTTTTTCTTGAGTAATGATCTTGTCATGCATAACCCACCACAAAAATATGTTTACATTAGGGATTAAGTCATATTTCTAAATATTTTTCACAACTCACCATCATAGATAAATGTAGGTGATAAAATCTCACCATAAACTCTCTAGTATAACTATTTTCAATATAAACTATCCTATAATGACCAACCAGAGAGTTTGGGAGGACTAGACATCTAAGCACTAAAGATACAATTTTTAAAATGATAATATGGAGTGTATCATTAGTTTATTTTAATATTTTCATTCATTATAAACATAATCATTCATTTATCACTAATAATTAGGTTGTACTATCACATTTCATTGATTCATAACTATCTATGAATTCAATGAGTATCCCTTCCTTTCATAAGGGTATGTGCACCAAGATGGTGTATAATTCAAAACCTGATCAGGTTGCATATTATACTACATAAGTGTCTATTATATCCCCTACTCTCTCTCTCTCTCTCCCCCTTCCCTCTCCCTCTTCCTCCCTCACTCAATCATAGGGGTTATGTATTATAAATACTACACAAGTGTCTATCATAACCTCTCTCTCTCTCTCCCTCCCTCCCTCCCTCATATCCCCCTCTCTCTTTCTTCTATCCCCTTCTCTCTCACTCTTTATAACATATCCTCTAATCTCTCTCTCTTCTGTCTCTCTTATCCCCCTCTCTTTCTCCTATCCCCTTCTCTCTCACTCACTATCTCCATCTCTCTCTCTCACTCTTTTTATCATATCCCCATCTCTCTCTCTCTCTCTCTCTCTCTCTCTCTCTCTCTCTCTCTCTCTCTCTCTCTCTCTCTCATGCACACACACATACACATACACATATTCATATGCATACACATATATATACACACATACAAACATTCATCCATACATGTAGAAATATACATGCATACATGTGTGTGTACCCATATATACCTATACTTATGTATACTTATTACTTATTTATAAGAATATGTACATTTATTTACAAATACATTATATGTACATATTTATGCATAAATATATAGTAAGAAAATGTATTAGGGTAAAAGCACAAACCTGTGTCACCTTTTTATAAAGAAAAGTGATATCAGAATGTGACAGTTCAACATTAATGACAAAAAATATGGTATTTGCATTTAAAATATGAAGATGATGTAAACTAATGAAATGTGTAGAATTGTATGAATTTTATGCCTATAATTTTTATTATTTTTTTGACTAAGAATTTATTCATTTTATTTTATTTTGAAGTCCCTTTTTTAACGGTAAAAAATATAGGATGTAGTTCCCGTCAAAAAAGTATGTGCAAATCATCTTTTTTTGTTATGATTTGAAAATATTTTATAGATGACATGCATAGCTAGTGCACAAAAAAAGAAATAATTATTTTTGATGTATATTTTCTTTTTTATAAGTACTCAAGTTCGACCTTGTCAGAATCCAATAGTTTTTTCCTCCCGTCAAAACTTCCCTATCAAATCTATACCTTCTTGAAAAAAAATTACATATTCATGAAGAGGATTCTCTCCTCTAGTGATAAATATATTTTTTTTATTTTTTTGATATGATTTACTATTTTTTTTCATTTTTTGAGAGAGCATCTTCTGAAATGTTGAAATATCGACTTATAATATATTTAGATTATAGCATATTATAACTAATCAAAACACTCAAAAATTTATATAATGATGATATTGAATCTGAAATCTATAAAAGTGTATTTTTAGTTTTTTTTTAAAATTGAGTTTTGGTAGAGAAATGATATTTGACCAAAACAGGTTTTTGTATCACAAACGGTGACACAGATCTATGCTTTTACCCATTAAAAGGATAGAAGCAAGAAGTTGGGTCTCAATTCTGTGGAAGTCCATGGATTGAGATCATGCTCTTTTAGAAACAGATACCCATTTTTTAAAAATAGGCACCTGTATTAGGCTTGGGTGCCCAATCCAAAATTCAAAAAATGGGCACCCATTTTTTTAAAAATCTGATGCCTATTTTTAAAAAAAAATGGATACTCATTTCTTAAGAAATAAAAAGTTTTACTTTTAAAAAATGGGTGCCCATTTTTTAAAAATTCATTTTTTTTTTGGATTATAAATGCATTTTTAATGTCGATTTTACTTTTTTAAAATAGGCACCCATTTTCTAAATTTTGAATAATAGGTGCTTGTTTCTTACAACATGGGGTGAGATTATTTTCTCATGCCTTAGATTTTGGTTCAGGACAGGCTTGTTGAGACCAAGCCTATGCCTTGACCTCTCAAGATTTGGCTAAGGCATTGAACTGACAAATTCATCCCTTGCCATAATTTTTAGAGGGTCCTCCCGATCAATTTTTTTATGAAGCAAAAACCCATTAGAGTTCTCACTATCCTAATTTCAAAAATATAATTTTTATAGTGTTATGATTTTATTTACTATTTTTGCAATATTTTTTAATCAAAGGTGGCACCTAAATGTAAAATAACAAGGTTCACTAAAACTTTAATAACTTATTTTTTTTTTTTTTTTCTTAAATTGATTTATTTTTTATTTTTATTAAATAAGGGTAAATGCTTTGACCTAGAGCTATGAACCAGTGAGGCCACAAATGAGGGACCTCATCCCCATTAGATTTGAACCTTGATGGCAAGGATAACAACTCAATAACTTAACCATCACAACATGCCACTATTGGCTAAATTAATTTATATGTCATCATTCTACATACATTTTTTTGAAGTTTAAAAGCAAAGGATTTTTTAAAAGGTGAATTTTTGATGAAATTATGATGCCCATACACAAGAGGTTTTAAAACTTAGCTTTATAACCAATAAAATAATTATTTAATAAAAATCTAACAAAAAATATTATTATCAACATTTGGTGTGTTAGGTAACTTTCTTTAAAAGTATTTACAAAAAATCATTTATTTGTGTTAAATTATGGTGTTCGTATACGAGTGTGGTATGGTCCTGAAATAGACATTTTGAAAAAGTGGTTTTTAAAGATCCATACCAAAAAACAAATTAATCACATGGGTACAAAAATAATTACATATTCAAAAAGTAGATTTTGAACACTACAATTTTTATTTTTGAAGGTTTTTTATATTCAATCTCTAAATGCCTCAAATTTTGACATCAATTGACAATAAATTTTTTAAATGGAAAAAAAACTTCCACTTTTTACCCAAAAGTAAGACCCAACTTCTTGCGCTTAACCAAAAAAGAGTTGATACATTAATTAACACAATATTAGATCATATCATCACATAATCATAATCAAACAAAAATATACATAGATATTCAAATCATGTCACACATAATCTGACTCCAAAACATAGGAAGTTAGAAAGGTCACAAAGACATCAAGTAGCAAGGAAATTTTTTTTAAAAAAATAGGAAAGGACATTTGGAAAGCCTTTGAGAAACAATATCAAACATGAATCCACATAAAATGATAGTAAAGGGTATGTGCACCAAGATGGTGTACAAAAAAGTGGCCCCCTAAAATATAACACAACACTCGTAGCATGCTATACTTTAAATTAAAATAAACCAATTAGGATTAGGTTTGGTAAATTAATAAATCAAGTAGAAGGATTGTTAATTTTAAATAACAAGGTTCAAGCTTAGGAGTTTCACTTGCCTCATTTTCTCTCCTCTTTCACATGTTTTTCACTTCACAATAGGTTTGTCCACTTCTTCCTCTTCAGGGCTACAAATAATCAAGTGGTTACCTCTAAAAATTACCACCATAATCTCACATGTCTTCTCATTTTTCTAGCCATACAATATTTTGAATGTTTAGATAACATTAACATAGTAAAATTTAATTTTCTTTACCAATGTCTTGATAGGATTCACAGACATATGTCTACCATTTTTTTAATAACATTATATCTACTATACTAATTGCAAAACAAATTATATATTAGTATTATACACTTTAATCTATACATTTTTGGAAAAAAAGAGGATTGCATTTTCAATTCTGTTGATGCAAGTTATCCTAATGTATGAACATGTACCATCTTTTTAGCATGTGGTTGCTTCAAAAAATCACCAAAAACCACTCAACAAAAAATTATAAAAAATACACAAGTTCTAGATCTTAGTATTACCTACCATTCTACCAAATGACTATTCACATTACTAAATCTAACTAATATCTTTCATTGAGTGTACCAAAACAACTATATTAAATGTTTTTAAAAAATTAGAAAAATGTTTCATGCATGGAGGGTTTAAGCCACTTAATCTTCTTTTAAAAAAAAAAAAATATTAGTTTTAAAATTAAATTCATTATACTACTATTCTTATTCTTTGAAAATCTTCTAATTATGAATGCAAGACCCTCAAATTTCTCTTTCAAGTTCAAGTTTACTTGATTTCAAGAAAAAAAAAGTGACCACTTATACACCCTTTTTGTAAAATATCTTGGTACAATTACCTAAAAAACATAACAAATTTCATAAGAAACTTGATAACTATTATGCCCAAGTGGGTGAGGTGAATCTAGATTTTTTATCCCCAAAACTTGACCAACTAAGAAAGAACTATAAAGCTCCCAATTAGAAAATGGAAAAGAGGAGACACGTGTATTATCCTTAATACTACCTCTTTAGAAAAAAAAATTATGGATTTTGGGGCATGTTCTAACCAATGGAGATAGGTGGATTTGATGTTTGATACCTACAAGCATGCACCACAAAGTGTGTATACATATACATATATCTACATGCATACATATATGTGTATAATATATGTATGTGTATATATAGAAGACAATATAGATAAATTATATGGATCTAGACATTGTATAGTTTTCACAAGGTGAGTAACCATGACTTCTTCCCTACTCGTACAAACATGTATCTATACATCAAACATCAATAAACATCATGAATCAGATATGAAACAAGTGTTAGATCAAAATTAACATAATCCATCACATGCTTAGGGTTAGTATCATAATAGAAAATTAATAATTTAATACATAATAAAAACTATATGTATAAACATAGATGACAATAATCATGACAATGTAAATATTATATCATATGAAAAAATTAATCATCATTTAAATCTATCAAAGTAAAACATAAATATAGAGTCCATCTATGAAAGAAATCTCATAATGATGTGTTTTTACATATGTAGAAAGAAGTCATCTAATAGGGTGCCACATATCTTTCTTAGAGAACATCTAAATTTTCTCCACCCCAAGTCTCATATGTGAGTCTAACTTAATGATATGGATTTGTTACTAAACACCTTGACAATAAAGTTGAATAGTATTCATTAATAGTCTATAATGTATTGCATTGCATTGTATTTTATTATATTTTATTGTATATTATCGTATTATATTGGACAATATTGTATTGGTATTGTATTTTAGTGTATTCTATTGTATTGTATTTCATTGCAACACATTGTATAAAAATTATGAAATATATAAATAATTAAGCTATAGTTAATACAATAATTCAAGTTGTAAGAAATGGATATATGTCTATGAAAAAAGATAAATATCAATCTCTATTAGATAGTTCTCATTTTTTTTGAAGGAAATCTAGTTATTAATGAATATCCATTTTTTTGTTAACAATCTTTTTCTCTTACTTTTTCCCTCAAGAATGCTTTCGGATTTGACTTTGGGATGTTGAAGTCAACTGCTCTAATGTGTTTAAATACTTCAATCCTCATGTTAACTACTTTTTTGTTCAAGATTTTGTGACATTTACCAAATTGTTAACATTTACCAATATAATATATGTTTTATTTTTACTTAATTACATAATTATTAATATTATTTATGAACTATTTCTAATGACTAAATTGATACACTGACTTAAATAATCTATAAATTTTAAATGTTTTCATTTTTTTTTAGATTGGAAATATATGTAATACTATATGCTTCACAAACTATAAATTCAAAAATATTTAGAAAATTTGCATAAATATTTTATTAAGTTAGGGAGGTAAAATAACTAGTTTTATATTATTCTAAAGATTCTATCAAACATTTAAAATATTATTTGCTTATAAATTATAATGTGTTGTGTCCAAGCATATGTCCTCTAGTTATAATTTAAATGATTCAAAAAATTTCCTCATACTTAGGTTGACCAAATGGACATGTTTTTTTTCTTATTTTCTTCATAAATTGTACTATGAAAATATTAAAATTTAACTTTGTTATTCAAATTAATTTATTTTTTCCATAAGAAATTATAACCCTACAAA
Source organism: Cupressus sempervirens (assembly GCA_028749045.1). Lineage (NCBI taxonomy): Eukaryota > Viridiplantae > Streptophyta > Pinopsida > Cupressales > Cupressaceae > Cupressus > Cupressus sempervirens. The sequence continues at coordinate 648,366,324 of CM053789.1, read as the reverse complement.
TTAAATTATATTAGGTTAAAATCTTATTCCTACATATTTTCAAATCATGTTAATTATGCATTCAAATTCTTATGTGAAGTTGCTTAGCTTTATTGTTATATATTTTCATTATCACATATATACATACTTTGGCCAATCATGATCTTACAGTCCCCTAATATAATGTCAAACAATAACAGATGTCACATGACTCAAATCATTCTAACAATAAAATTCATGATTTACATGCCTAAAGAATCACATATACAAGTTATATTTGGATTTTGTAATACACAAATAGCCTAATCCCAAGTAGATTATCGATATCTATTATAAATTTTATATAGTCAAATGGTGAGAAATGTTGGGATGTAGAATAACTAACAAAATTCTTGGAGCTATTCATTAGGAATACAAACCACCCCTTAAATTAATTGAATTAGCACAACCAAAAAATGGATGGGTGCTAATGCAAGATATATAGAATAAAAGGGATATTTGAATTACTTACTTGAAGATATGAATGTATAAAATTAAATGGAAAGGAAATTAAACAAGATATGGTCTATGAAAGTAAGTATATGCATGTGAAAGAAAAGGATATGCATACCTTGGAAAAAGATGAGGAAATTTGATCTTTGGATTTGAATTTGATTGTCTCTAGAATTTCAAAATCTATTATAGCTTAGGACTTGGGAGCTTGAGACCTATAGTTGTCTACTATGTAATTTTGAGCCAAAAACTAAAAGACAAGTAGAGATTTCAGAGACTAGTCAATGTTTTCTCAATAGATCCAAATATAATGATTTTTTAATGGATTTTTGAGTATTCATATTCCTTCTATATCCAATTATATGAATCTACAACCTATTCCCACACATAGAAAAGAAGGGGAAGAGGTTGAGGAAAGGGGTTTTCCTTGGTAAAGCCTATATCAAGGAAATGACCTTGAAAGTAAATTCAAGTTGCATAAAGGAAATGAATGTAAATAAAATAAATTTTAGAATTACCTTGGATAAGAAAACTTCCTAAACAAATATAGTTTTTTCTCAAATTCATGAAGATGCTTGAAAGTATTGATCTTAGAATGAGATGTAGAATCAACTTTTAAGGATACCTTTTCAAAAGTATAGATTTGCACTTACTAATCCTAGATATTTAATGAATGTATTAAACCAAATGAATAATGAAAGAGAAAAGAAGAATGGATGTGTCAATCTTCTTTCTTGAATTGAGAATTCCTTTACTTGTTCTTCATGCCAAAGAAATGTTTATCAATTAAATAAGATTTCCTCTATATGACCAAATATTGAATAATTAGAGACTCGGTGATCTTGAATTGGGTGCTTTTGTTCAAATAATAAATCCAAATACTCAACCATAACTTGCACCTTATTTGATATTTTTTGCATATGCTTGATGGATGTTTCTTACATAAGGATTTTACTGTCAAAACAAGAGGATTAAATGTCCTTTATACTCATACCAAGATAACCAAACAAACATATTATAGTATCAAGAATAATATAATAAGGTAGAAAGATAACTAAACAAACATATTATAGTCTAATATAAGTTAAAATGATGGTGGGAAGAATACTTGTTGGGATTAGGGGAAGATTTCAGGGAGGTATATATGCTAACAATGATGATGGGAGATGGAATAATGATATGCAACACTAGGAGTCCTTGTTTTTAATCTTTTTTTTTTTAGAAACTTTCTTTTTTGTTTCTATGGAGGAAGAAAACTTTTCCCCATTTTTTGGTGTTATAGATTAAATTCTTCTAGTAGTGTGGTTGTTTGCATGTGATTTTGTTAACGCTTTGGATATGATTTTGTAAATGGTATTACATAGTGCAATAGGCCTAAAGTCACTAGGTTTTTTAGAGATCTTTTCCTTGGGTATCAAAGTAAAAAAGGTATGATTAATCTCTAATAATAATGATTCTGTGTTTCTTGAACCTTCACCTTCCAGAGGTCCATTCCTATTATTTCCCAACATTTTTGACAAAAGAAGGCTTGGAAGCCATCTGGTCTTGGTGATTTGTCTTTATTAAGTTTGAAAAGAACATTTCTAATTTCTTCTAGAGTGAATGGTTTATTCAAAAAAAATTATCTTGTGGCATTACCAGTTTAGGTTTTACTTTTAGCATTTTTTCTTGTGTTGTTCGGTTTAAACAATCAAAATTATTCAAAATACTTCTATAAAAATCCACTAAAACTTCTCCTATTTTGGAGGGGTCTTCTTCTATACTCCCTTCCTTGTTTTTTTAATTCTAGTATTTTGTTTATTGGTATCTAATTAAGAGTGCTATTATCAAAGAACTAAGTGTTTCAATCCCCTTATGCTAACCATTTCTCCCTTGACATTTGTCTCCAAAACACCTCTTCTTTCACTAATATATCTTCATGTTTAACTAGTAATTATTTTTCTTTATCCATACCCTTTTGGGATGACTTATTCACTTAATTTCTTAAGATCTTCCTCATTGTTTAGTTTTTCTTTAAATATGTTGTTAAAGTATTTTTTATTCCATTTTAATTTTTTTTCTATAAGCATTTTTATATTGGAGACAAAAAAAATACATTTTAAATCCTTTAAAGTTTCCTTCTTGCCACCACTATTTTATATTATCCATGAATTTGTAGTCTAAAATTCACATTTTTCATATTTGAATGGATTCTTAGATGGTTTTGTGGGTTCAACTAATTCTATTCTAACTGGATAATGATTTGATCCTACATGTGGCATAATCCATGACTAAAGTGCCAAATCTATATTTCTTAAATGTCCTTTGAAGAAGAACCTGTCTAATTTTTTTTTTATATAACTAAATCATTTTCTTCTATTGTTCCATGTAACACCCCACCAAGGAACCCAAAAGAGATTGTTGTTACAAAAGCTTGCACCCTGGCCTAAGGGAATACTTCTCAGGGAGCCTCATGTAACATGGAAACAATCTCAAAAGTGTGGGACTTTGCAACTTGAGATTGAGTCTCTGGAGAAGGTAAGGGAAAAGAAAATCTACCTAATCTAATCTAGAGGGTGATGCATGAAACAGTATATGGGTCTACTTCTTTTCAAATGAATGCACTAGAACTTAATAGATTTCTCAAAATATACCATTATCTACACCAAAGATAACACATTTAGAGAAGGAATGTCATGGACTTACTTGATCTAATCAGTCACCAAATATGAACATGATCATATGGTATTTTTGTTAGTAACAATAGTCCACCAAGATAACGAGGGGGGAAAGAAAATTAGTTATCCAACAATTAAACTATTTATCTTCATTAAAAAACTTAACCATTAAACCAAAGTAAACAACAAGCATACAAAGATGCACATAAAAAATTACACTAGATTTTTTGACTAGGGAAACCCTTGATGAGAGGGGGGAAAACCCTAGCGGGAATGATTCACACAAGATGATGTATTAATATAAATATTCCTTATTAGAGGATGGACCCTGTTAGGAGTCTATTACAACATTTAGTACATATGAGTCCCTATTAGGAGACTTTAAATCTCTGTTAGGAGATTCCAACCCTATTAGGAGTTGTAATACAATGTATACAAGATGAGCCCACTGCCCAAACATGCAATTTCAACTATAAGAAGAACTTACTGCTCAAACAAGTAATATACTATTATTTTCTTCTTTAATTTGTTCTATCAACCAAACCAAACACTATCAAACCTTGTAGACTAGGTCACAAACCTCGAATCTAAATATCAAACCTCGAATTACTTTGCAAAACCTCAGCAATGAAGTTTCCTTCACTTCCACTCTATTTTGCTCAACTTCACATTTCACTCTTATTGCTACAATCAAAATCATATCATACCATACAAAATGATAAAGGAAAATTTCCTTCCTTTATAATGATTCCATAATAGAATTCCCTAAGTTGGATGTTAGACCTTCTCAATTAATCATTATAGGACCACATTAAGAACATGTTACACTTAGTGATAACATTAATCTTTCGCCTTGCAACTTGAATAAATTTTTATACATGAAATATTATGATGAGTGAACTTAGCCACATCATCATCAACATGTCTTCTTCACATCCTCAACCTTGATTCTTAGAAAATCAACTCTGCTAAGAGATATAACAAGTTTACCAGAACATGCCTCTATAAACTTTATCTTGGAACAGACATCACCAAAACTTACATAACTTCTTCTAGACTTATCATTTCTTTATCTTACATTAACTGCATATACTAGATACTCAAAAGTATCTCCCATAACCTCAAATTGTTAGAAAACTCAACTAGTCATTTGTACCAACTTGATCTTTCCACTATTCTTCTATCAGATACCATAGAAAATTTCTTTGTTTACATCAATGACAAACTCAATCATGCATGTAACATATCATCATAAAAAAATATCTTCAATACTCCCCCATAGGAATATCATCAATATTCATGCTTCCAACAATCTCTCAACACTCTCCCCTTTTGGCATTGATGGGAACATAGATGAAAAACATCTAGTTCTAGGAATACCAACAAAAAATTGTTCATCTTCTTTTCAAATCCTCTTCATCAATCATTTTCCCCCATCGATATACCTCAATGTTCTTTCTGTCAAACTATCATTCCATGTTGTGCTTTTTTGAACATACTATATTCATGTTGAACTTCCCCAACTATCATGTTGTACATGTTGTTTTTCATGCCAAACTTCTCCCCCATTGACATCAATGTCAAAGGTTTCAGCAACTAACTTCACTACATCAACCTCTAAAACAACTAATTCTTACTAGCTCAAGTGTCCAAAGATACTATTCAAACAACATTCAACAAGAGTCTTGGATGACTCTATCCATCTTAGAGACTCCCCCATATAAGAAACATTAGCATTCAATCTAGACAACAATGGTGCTCTATTACATTAGACTGATCCACTCTTACATCTTCTACTTTTTTGTAGGAAGGGGCATAACCCCAAGTATACCTCACAAGTACTCAAAAGTCTCTTTGGGAAGAGGCTTAGTGAATATATCTACAATCTACTCTTTATTGCTCACATACACTAATCTTATTTCTTTTTTTGCAACTTTTTCTGTCAACGTGTGATACTTAGTAGAAATATGCTTAGTATTCAAATGCAACACTAGATTCTTAGACATATTTACTATTCTTATGTTGTCACAATGTATGACAATAGGTTCACTGATTTATATCCTTATATCCTTCAGCATTTTCTTTATCCAAACAACTTGATTGCAATTGTTTGCTACTGCAATATATTCTACTTTTGATGTACTTTGTGATGTATAATCCTATTTCTTTCTTAGCCAAGAAACCAATCTTCCTCCAAGAAAGAAGGGTCCACCACTGGTGCTTTTTCTATCATCCATACTACCTACCCAATCAACATCAATATAAGCACTTAGAGTAAAATCATTAGATTTTTCATACCATAATCTGAACTCAGATGTTCCCTTTAGATATGTAAATATCATTTTGATGGCTGCAATAATGTACTTCTCTAGGATCATCTTGGAATCTCGCAACAATTCTACCTACATTTTCTATATCCAACCTTATGTGAGTTAGATATTACAATCTTCTGATCATAGATTTGTACTTTTTCTACTCAACAGTTGGTTTCTCATCCTTCGTTGATAACTTATGTCTAGTTAACACAAGTGTTCCAATGGTTTTGCATGTTTCAAAAACCAATCCTTTTTAGTAAATCCAAGCTTTTTGAAATGCTTGTCCAACCTTGCATACTAGGTTCTTGGTGCTTGCCTCAAGCCATACAATTCTTTCTTCAGTTTGCATACTATGTCCTTTTCATCTATCAAATGACAACCTTCAGGCTACTTAATGTACACTTCATCTTCAAGTTCTCCATTCAAAAATGGTGACTTGACATCCATCTGATACATTTTGAATTTCCTTTGTAGTGCATAGGCTAAGAATAATCTTATGCTTCTATTCTAGCCACTAGAGCATAGGTCTCATCATAATCTATTCCTTCCTACTGTGATTAACCTTTACATACCAATCTTGGCTTGTTCCTTACAACTTTTCCTTGTTCATTTATCTTGTTCCTGAATAGCCATTTAGTTATTATCATATTCTTGTCTGCTAGTCTAGGAACCAATTCCCATGTATCATTCTTTACTATTTGATCCAATTCTTCTTTCATAGCTTGTTTCCAAAAATCTTCTTTACATGATTTATCTACATTCTTGGTTTCAACTTGAGATATCAAACATAGTTCTTCATTGACTATGCTTCTTGTCATCATGCATTTATATTTACTTCCAATGATCTACTTGGATGGATGATTCTTTATCATATTCTTTCCTAAAGTAGGAGTTGTTATCTCAACTCTTGGATCTACTAAAGGTTCTGAGCTTTGATCCTACCTTGGCTCTCCTTCATTCTAAAAATCATTGTTAGTCTTAAGAAATACTTCATCATTCCTTGGCTTGGTAACAACATCATCATTTGAATTGTAATCAACTATTCTCTCTTATATCTTGAATTTCTCATCAATTCTCACATTTTCACTTTCCATAATAACTACCAAAGTTGTCTCTTCTAATACTTTCTCTTCATTAACCAATATAGACTCATCAACATTTTCTTTCAAGGATCTTTCCATACTTGCTTTAAATTCTTCAACTTGATTAGAAAGTAAACTCTTTCTAGTTTCCCTTACTCTCTTAGAGCATGTAGATGAAAAATGAGAAAACTCATTACATGTCCAACAACAAAAACTTCCATACCTTCTTTCTCTCTTTTCATAAGTAGATCAATACCTTCCTTGATCTTCATGTCTTCTTCAGATAACTCACCAAGAGTTTCTATCTGTTGTCTCTAAATTTCCACTATCTAACTTAGGACTATCTTTTCTTTTTCATGATCTCCCAAAGTTGTTAAACATTATCTACAAGGACATGATGCTCTAATACCAATTGTTAGAAATAATAGTCCACCAAGATAACTAAGAGGGGTGGGGGGGTGAATTAATTATCTAACAATTAAACCATTTATCTTCATTAAACAAACTTAACCATTCAACCAAAGTAAATAACAACCATAAAAAGATGCACATAAAGAATTACACCATATTTGTTGACTAGGGAAACCCTAGTGGAAATAATGCCCACAAGATGATGTACTAATATACATATTCCTTGTTAGAGGATGGACCCTATTAGGAGTCTATTAAAAAATTTAGTACATTTGATTCCCTATTAGGAGACTTTGAATCCCTATTAGGAGTTGTGCCAACCCTGTTAGGAGTTGTAATAAAATGTATGCAAGATGAGTCCACTGCCCAAACATGCAATTTCAACTACAAGAAGAGCTCACTGCTCAAACAATAAATTTATTATTATGTTCTTATCTTTTTTATATCAATTGAACCAATCACTTTCAAACCTTGTAGACTAGGTCACAAACCTCAGGTCCAAATATCAAACCTTAGATCACTTTGCAAAACATTGGCAATGAAGTTTCCTTCACTTCCACTTTGCTCTACTCAACTTCACATTCTGCTCTTACTACTACTTATCATCAATCAAAAACATATCATACCATACTACATGATAAAGGCAAATGTCCTTCCTTTATACTGAGTCTATAATACAATTCATTGAGTCAGCAGTTAGACCTTCTCAATTAATTATTATAGGACCACATTAAGAACATGTTACTCTTAGAGATAGCATTACTCTTCCACCTTGCAACTTGAATAACTTTCCATAAACAAAATATTATGATGAGAAAACTTAGCCACATCATCAGCAACATGTCTTCTTCACATCCTCAACCTTGATTCTCATACAATTGCCTCTGCTAAGAGATATAACAAGTTTACTAGAACATGCCTCTGTAAACTCTATCTCAAAATAGACATCACCAAAACTTACATAACTTCTTCTAGACTCGTTATTTCTTCATTTGATGTTAACTACATAGACTAGATACTTAGAAGTATCTCCCATAACCTTGGATAGTTAGAATACTCAACTAGTCATTTGTACCAACTTGATCTTGTTGATGTTCTTTTGTCCAATACCATAGAAAACTACTATGTTGACATTAGTGACAACCTCAGTCATGAATGTAGCATATCATCATAGTAACATATCTACAATACTCCCCCATAGGAATGTCATCAGCATTCATGCTTCCAAAAATCTCTCAACAATTTCATCTATCAAAATACATTCAACAAGTGAGGCCACAGGAATGCATACACACTTACCTATCATAGAATGGATACAAAAGAGAAGATTTCTATTGAGCATAGGCAAAATTACAAAAAAGCTCTAAAAATTAGAAAAGAGAGATCCCTTGAGAAGATAACAAAACTTGATTTTATAGCTCAAGCATAACTCTAGATTTCTTCACAATTTCATTCATTCATTTAAGACTGTTAGAGAGCACTTGGGTGAGGTCGGGATGATAGATTTGATCTAGTATGCCTTTAGATTCATCAAAATCATCAACTCTGACTAAAAGAACCTTGATCCTGATGTGAACGATGCCATTAATGTAAAACTTCCCTTGAATGGATAATTAGGGGGTAGGTAGCATGTCCCTCACATCTTTTTGACATAGTCATGACTCATGAGTGGTTGGAATTGATCAAGAATATCAAATCTTGTAGAGGAAACCCCCTTTCCTTTCTCCAAGCTTAACAAATTAGCAAAATTAGTAGGTTAGCTAGGTCAATAAACTAGGAAAGGACATGTGGACCAATAGTGTTTTATCCTTTTGCCACCTCATGAAGCCTTCGAGTGTTGATCATTTTTTTTCTTCTTGACCTCATCACCTTCCAATGTAATTGTCTAAACCTTTACAATCTTATGATTGCCAATTAGCATCACTTGTTGGAATTCTAGCCCCTTATGATTTCACAAAACCTAGTTTATCTTATGGTCACGAGTACCCCTTGTAACTCCTATTACCTTACAATCATGATTAATAGACCATCCTATAACCTTGGCAGTTACCTCAATAGCTATCGTTGATTTACGGCAATACGAAAGCGATTATATTTCCTTATCATAGCCTTGAAAGAATCAAAATTTACCTTTATGATGTCATGATAACCATCACTTCATAACATCAAGTAGGTATCCTTTCTAGTTCACAATCTTATGATCCCCCTTGGTGCTATGACCATATGATACTATGACCCTATGATGTTACGATGAACTACTAGTATTGTGGTATCAAAAACTCCATTGCTTGCACTTGCAATCTTACAATCAACTACTATCATAAGATTAGGAGACCATTCAAATGATGTAGAAACCCATATGCTTTCCTCTGGCCCTACCATGCCACATATTGATTTGTTGCTATCTCACCATAGGTATCTTTTGTGCAACTTTTGTTAGTGACAAAGTGACAACCACTTGATTATAATTCATTTGACTATCCCAAAGATGCATCAACTCTGTTAGAACATAGACCAATAGAAAACACTACCTTTTTCCAACTCACATGACAAATTTTCCACCTTTCCTATAGCCCACACTAAGAACTAGACCCACTTGCCACATGTCAATCGCTCACTTTCTCACATAATTTAGAGTCCTTGCATCTTGAGAAAGTAAGAAAGTGACAACCCTCAATCCCTTTCAATCTGATGGTGGATGAAACATGAACCTACAAAGAAATATTTAAAATGAAAAATAATTAGGAAAATATATAACCTAAGGTCTTGAGAGATTTATTTGCATGCTCTAATATATTTAAATATTTAAAATATATGAATGTTACTGAGTTCAAATTCAAATATCTCCATTTTGGAAGGAGGGTAAAATTAGCCAACAAATCTAGTGACTTGGGGGGGATACGAGCCTATTATGCATGGACCAATATCCTACACATCCATTGGGATGTAGAGTCATAAAAACCATAAATATCCACCCATTTCAAAACCCTAAAATCATAGAAAGACATGCCTAGTGAACCTCAAAACTGCTCTCTACAACTACAAAACTTAGGAAAAAATCCTCTACAACTTCAACAAGACTTCAAAACTTTGAGACCTGGCTATCTCACAAGGAGACAACCCATGCTCAACACTTCTTGAAAAAAAGGAAAGAACTAAAATAAAACTAACTCTAATATTTGCATGAAAACCCTAACCCTTTTTAGAAGCAGGGCTTGAGATAAATTCCATTAACTGGAATTGGTAGAAAATCATCATTGGGTCTAGATAACTGAAAGGTATTTTCCTATTTACAATTGGTGATCACATAGATTCCACTCAATGCTTCAAATTTTGAGTTCCTCCCTATCTTTTCCCTATCTACATTCCTTTCATTGAAAACCCTATCCTTGGCCTTCTTGTAAAAATACCTTTTCATCTACTCCTAATGTGTTTCCAAGGTTTGTATAGCTTATTGCCTTCTTTATTCTAATTCAATCAATGTTGCCAACCTGATTATCATGGGGTTGCATTATTCTAGCTAAAATTGATGAGCTAACTCAAGAGAGGGGAACTCTAATGAGATAGGAAGCTTGGTTTCCTTTCCATAGACTAGCATGAATGGGGAGTTCCCAATGGCCCTCTTAGGTGTAATTATGTCAGCCTAAAGAGTTATCTTTAACTTGGCATGCCAACATCTCTGATTATCTTCAATTGTCATCTTCATGATTTTGATGAGGTTCTTGTTAGAGGATTCGACCAAGCAATTACCTTGGGGGTAATAATTTGAGAAGGTGCTCAGATATATCCCATGTTCAAGAGCCCAAGAGTATATATGAGCTCCAATAAAAGATTTGGCATTGTCAGATATAATTGTGGAAGGGACACCAAATCTAGTTAAAATTCCACTAAGGAAATCAACCACGGAAGCCTCTATTCCATCCTTGAGATCTACTGCTTCTTTCCATCTTGTGAAATAATCTGTGGCTACCATGATCCACTTATGACGAACACTAGAGGGTGGCTTTATTGGACCAATAAAATTTAAACCCCATTGAGTAAAAGGTTGATCAACCTAAATGGGATGGAGAGGAAGGGTAGCCAATCTTTTCTTCCCAGAAAAGAAATCACACTTCTCACATTTCCTTACCCACTTGTAATAGTCATTAAACAATTTTGGCCAATAATAGCTAGCCCTCATTATCTTCATGATAGAAACTTTGGCTGAGAAATGGCCACCAGCAAGACCATCATGAAAATCTTTCAGCAACCTCTCCATCAGAATCCTTCATGAATAATATCCCATCCACCAAGACGTAGGGAATAGATTGTAATTTGAATTGTCTCATCTTTATTCTATCTAAGCCTTGAGGATATCTTCCTTCTAGAAAGAAGGTTTCCATGTCATGCAACCAATTAGACTGACCCTCATTACCTACTAGTTTCTCACCTTGAATCAAGAGGGAAGCTTCCTTAGGTATCTCAAAAGATGAAGCCATCTACTCACAAAGTCCTTTGCCTCTTATCAACTTGGTGATCTTGATATCAATGTCATATTCCATGACCTTAGTAATCTATCCAGCCATTTTCTCATTGATATCTTTATTGAAGAGGAAGTCTTTCACACCTACATGTGGAACTAAAAGCTAGATTTTGTTATGAGACAAGAGTTGCCTAAAATTTTTGAGAGCTCTTACAATAGCAAGGACCTACTTCTCTACATAACTATATCTATCCTCATAATCATTGAGCCCCTCACTAAAAAAAGAAATGGGCTGTTCTAAATTCTCATCATTCAATTGTGTCAAAACTACTAATATACTTGATTCTCTTCCAAAGGAGTAAAGCATGAAATCTTTGTCAAACTTAGGGTTAACAAGAGTGGGGGCTGAGGTAATTAATTTCTTGATTTCTTCAAAATTGGCTTTCTCCTCCTTAGCCTAGGTGAAGGTCAAATTATTTTTTAACATGGTTGTAAGGGTTTTGAACATAGTAGCAAGGTTTGGAATAAATCTTCTCACAAAATTAATCCTACCAAGGAAACTTTGCAACCCCTTCTTATGAGCAAGAAGTGGGAGACAAAGAATTGATTCTATCCTCTCTAGATTTATTCTCAATCCATCTCAGCAAAATATGCCCTTGGAGCTTTCCCTACTTAGTGGAAAACACACACTTCTTGGGATTCAGGGATACACCATATTCTCTACATCTAACAAATACTTGCCTCAAATGATCAAACTGATCTACTACATGTTAGGACAAGATAGTTATATCATCAAGATAAACTAACACAAAATTCTCTATTATAATTTTGAAAGCCATCTTCATTGCCTTCTAAAATGTGGCATCTGTATTAGTTAGTCCAAATGGCATCTTACAACACGCATAGGTACCCCATTCAGTGGTAAAGGTTGTCTTATGTCGGTCTGACTCTTAGACAAGTACTTGATTATAGCTTGAAAAACCATCCAAGAAAGAAAATATTTATGAACCACTACCCTTGGATAGGATCTACTCCATAGAAGGAAGATGGAGATGGTCATTAAGAGAAGCCCTATTAAGGTCTCTAAAGTCTACAAAGCCTGATTTCTCCACTCCTCTTTCTAATAGGGACAAGAGTAGCTACTGTTAGAGAAAAGGGTTAATTTAATTTCATAAATTAGATTACGTTTTCTCCCTTCTTAAGATTTTACTATATACATTCTTTTCTTTCTCTATTTAATAATTAATTAGTAATTATTAAATAGCTTTTACCTTTAGGTTAACCTTTTCAAGTTTTGATCTCCTTCTATAAGGATTAATCTCTTTGTAATTAATGATCTTTTTCTTCATTTGAATATACAATTTGCATATTTTTCAAAGAAAACCCTTGCCTCTTCTTGTCTTTTTCTTCTCTATGATAGGTTTTCTACATGTAGGTATTTTAGGGCTTCATGTATTTGATTTGCATATTTTCTCAAATCCTTCATGGTATTAGAGCTAGATATGTTGTAACTTGTTTAGTATTTGGAGAAAAAGAGAGAACAAGGGTTTGATGGATCAGATCTAGAGTTTTTTTATTATTTCTTGAGAAAATAGGGTGGTCACTAATTTTTAGAGTAGGTTGATGCTGAATGGAGTTCATGGATGGATCAAGAAGGTTTCAAAACCCCTATTTCCATATAAAGTTTGTCAATTTTGGATAACATTGATCCGGGAGGCAAAAACAATTTTCCCAGTAGGGTTGTACGGCCTCTTCACGCATTTTGAGGCAGATTTTTATTATAAATCACAAAACAAAATTAATTTTGTGGATTTTTTCCCACTATGGTTTAAAAAACCTCCAATGGTCACCAAGACCGCTAGTGATCGACAGTCATGCAAACCGCTGTGGCTCAGTGGCTGCTATGGCTCCTCTGCCACCTATCGCAAGTAGTTCCTACCAATAGACCTCCCTCCCTCCACCACCACAATGGCTCTACCACTCATATATTTTCTCCACCTCTACTCATTGGTGGCACATTTTTTTTGAAGTTTTTAAAATTATTTTTTATTAAAAAATAAATAAAAATTATACATTTACAGGGTCCCTGTTGGTTTTTTCACCGTAACTTGAGCATATGGATGTATTTTTTTGATCCAAAATAAGCATTGGAAAGCTAGTTCCAAGATAGAGATAGTGGGGTAGGTGTTTTCTAGTTTTGATGTAGTTTGGTTTCCTATTTTGATAGTCAAAGGTAGATGTTCTATTTTTCACTTCGGAGGGCATATCTTGAGTGTCTCATCTTTGTTTTTTGAAAACATTATATTTTTGGAAAGTTGGTTCTACCCACTTTTTAGAAATGTTGCAATTTCTTCTAGATTCTACTTTATGCTCTTTCTATAATGTTCTTTTTTTTATTCCACTATGGTGGATATCTTGGGTGGTTCAGGTCCAAGGATCATTTTCATGGCATGGGATCTCTTCTTTTCGGCTATACTATCTATTGTATCAGCTCTTTTCTGTTTCTGATCATTGTTGATATCATTTATAAAGATTTTTATGTAAATGCACTGAAATAAAGTGTCACTTCTTACTTTTCAAGATCTTTTTCATCATTGTGATTTATTGTACTCACACTACATTATAAAGTGCCATGGGAGGATAGTTGTTTTCCTTTTAGTGCCCTCTTCCTTTGTCAAGTCAGTGTCCCTTCCACAACATTAGTCCGATGATGCGTCAATGATACATGCCTTTATAGGTGTCTATACTTCTTCCTCACTCTTGATGTTCTTGGTTCTTTCTATTTTGTAGGAGATTTTTGGCCCACTTTCTCAACTTCCTATCACCTCACCCTTGTGTGCATTAGAGGGGGTTCTTCTATTGTTTCTAATGCTTCTTTGGTTCATTGGAGTGAGCTATGTATTTAGTATTTGATCTTATGTAATATGCAATTGCAGTGGCTGGATACCTATGCATTTTGGTGAGATGGATCATCTACAATATAGACACTCTTCTTTTCATTCCTACTTTGGTTGCATCCTTCCTTGGTTTGATTCATCAGCTTTGTAGGCTTTGACATTTCATGCAATCTATATTTTTGAGTTCATTTGTTTGCCTTTGTTTGCCTCATAATTTTATGTAGATTAAATTCATCTCTACCTGATCAAATTATATTTTAGAGGAGGTTCTAAAGATCAGCAGTTTCTTTTTGATAGAGTTTGCAACTTCTTCATGCTTCAATGGGTTTCTTCATGATCTCTCTTTGTTCCTATTTTCTGGAACATTCCTCTAGTTGGAGGCTTTTGTAATCCTTCACTAGGTTTTCAGCTATCTCTTTTAGGAGTAGAGTTTTTCCCATTAGGTTTTCTCTATTTCTCTATTTCATAGAGATTTTTTTGTGATTGGGTACCTCCGTAGGCCTTGTTGTCAGGACTCAAGTTTGTTTTTAACATTGCATTGTAGTTTCTGATGAGGCTAATTATTGACTCTATTTCATGATAGTTTTAAACACTTCGTTAATACTCTATTTCATTTTCATCAGGACATTTGTGAACTTATGTTTACCTAAACCAATGATTAACCTATGGGTAGATAGTATGTCATCTTTTTCCAATATTATATATAATACGTAGTATTTCATATAATTATCAGAATGTGTGTTCTTATATTTGAATTTAATTTGATAATGCTTATTTGCAAATATCTTTACATTATAACTAACCTATTAGCAATGAATCTGAAGATGATTAGAAGAATTCAAAGATGAACGTTGAAGACAACCAATAGCATTCAAGGAGAAAAGAACATTAAGGTTTAGCCACGGTGGAGAAAAATCATAACCATACCAAAGGGCACGGTTGTGAGTATGGAGGAGCTATGAAGACTTACTACATTCTCTGCATTTATTATTATGGCAAGTGGTTGTTTAGACTTTATTATTCTCACCTTGAGCCATTATCTTTTCTTCCTGCCTCAAGCTATTATTTTCCTTCTTTCTCTCCTACAAATTTATAGCTAGGTTGTTTACTTTTCTATTTTGGAATAAGAATCAATCTTCTATATATAGGGATCAGACCAATTGTGTTAGTTTAGTTAGAAGAAGAAAGTTTATGAAAACAAACTGTTAACTTTTGTAGTGAGTTATTTTTATAGTTCTATGTATTGTTCCCATGTAATGAATTTTTGAAATGTAATGAAATAGTTTTTGGCTTCCATCCTATGTTAGTAGATTAGTAGAAGCCAACCAAGGGGGCCCACTTGGGAGGTGGATTAGATTAGAATAGTATAGATTTATTTCCCAGCATTTCTAGTATTGCAAGTAGAAGTTGTAAGTTCCTTCCTGTAGCATCATACTTTGTGAATGTTCCTATGGCATCTGTGAGAACTATTATAGTAGATGAACTAAGGTGGAATATATGTTAGTATTTCATTGCATTTCCATTATTTATAAAGAGTTAAGTGTGTTAGTTTCCTACAGCAATAGTGTGGGTTCTTTTTCTTGCATTTTACTTTCCTACAACATAAGCATAATGACTCATTAAGAGACCTAGTGCACATACTATGCCAACCATTTCAAGTATATGTCCCTAGGTTGACAAGATTAAATGCACCTCATAGTGGGAAAAATAGTCCTTAGATTGAATATATTACTCCTAAT
This sequence comes from Cupressus sempervirens, assembly GCA_028749045.1. Lineage (NCBI taxonomy): Eukaryota > Viridiplantae > Streptophyta > Pinopsida > Cupressales > Cupressaceae > Cupressus > Cupressus sempervirens. The sequence goes on along the minus strand of CM053789.1, from coordinate 648,350,290 downwards.
CATGGCCTAGAGTATGATTATTATACACCTATTGTGAGGCGGACCATTTTTGGTACCATTGTTGGGGATGGTGTTAAGCTAGAAGCATTCTTGAGTCATAGTTCTTAAATAAAGTTTTTTAGAAATTTCTAAGTTTTAAAGCTTCCTTCACCAGTGTGAAGAATTCAATTACAATCATCAAAAAGGAAGATGAAAAGATGAATATGGTAGATTTCTTCCACAGGAGTCTGTTAATTTGAACGAAGAAATTGAAGAAGAAGAAATTGAGTTTCCTTTTGAAGACACAAGCCTTGTTTTTCCTACAGAATCATATTTAAGAGTAGAGCCTATAGATACAAGGTGTCTTTAACCATTTTCTAAAATTTTGGCCAGTTTCCTTGATAATACTGCTTCAAATCCACCAGTTGTTAATAATCCAGTACCCAATGTTCCTTTTTAGCAGCAACCTCATAATCTAATACCTCAAGTAATGGCACAGCCTACATTTCCATTTCCTCTCCCAAACCTCATAAATATTGATAATCTCAAAATTATACCTACAGTTGCTCTTCCAAAGTTTTGTGGCCTTGCAATTGAAGACCCTAATACTTTCTTGTTTGAGTTTGACATACTCTATCATAGTTTTGACTACAACACTAATTCCCATAAGCTCAAATTATTTCCAACAACATTGAAAGAATTAGATCTATGATGGTTCATGGGCTTAGAAGCCAATGCAATAGGAACTTGGGATGAAATGCAAACTCTATTTCTGGATAAATATAAAGAGTATTGCAAAGCATCTGGTTCAAGAGGAGATGATGTCTTTAGGATATCACAGAAGGAGAAAGAAACATTTGAAGACTATGTTTCATGTTTCTTGTATACACTACAAAAGAACCCTCAGCATGTGTTGTCTGAGGATTCACAAAAGCTGGTCTTTCTAAGAGGTGTGAATGATAATTGTCTAGAAGTACTCCACAATTACCAGCTCCAACTCAACAACCTACTCTAATGCCACCACCTACAAATCCTAGACCTCAAAAGCAGACACAGTTACCTGCACAACCTCAACCAAATCCAAATATCCAACAACCATAGCAACCCATGTATACTGTTGATGCTCAGCAATATCCTACTTATTCTTTGAGTGTTGTAAATATACATCTAAGATTTGGTACAACTTTATCAGTGCCTAAACTACCTCTTATAACTAAAATACCAGATACTCCTACAACATTAGAACCCTTAGTCACTAAATAGGTTGACCTAACCAATTTCACTATTTCAACCCAAGCTCAACCAGCAATGGAACCCCCTTTTCTAGAAAAGCTTATAAAAAATAAGCCTATACAAATAGAGAAACAACCTTTTGATATTGTTGATTAGTTGAAGAACATGCATGTACAAATACCCTTGTTCCAAGCCATTAAAGATGTTCCAATATATGGGAAAGCCATTAGAGATGTCTGCCTAAAGAAGCCTGGAAGGAAGAAAATAGACCCCACCATAGTCCATGTTGTGGGACAATTGGCTAACATTATGTTAGGAAAATTCATCACACCAAAATATTTTGATCTAGGTCTTCGAGTAGTGGATGTGAGCATAAATGGGTAGTCTGTTAAAAATGCTTTAATAGATCTTGGTGTTGCTATAAATTTCATGACCAAGGACACAATGAAGAAGTTGAAAATAGAAGGATTAAGGGCTACTCCAACAATTTTGCAACTTGTAGATAGTTCTATTGTCACCCCTGATGGGATGATAAAAAACATAGTTGTAACCTTAGATTCTCTAGAGTATCTTGTAGACTTCATGATTTTATCCCCCAAAGTTAATCTATCTAGTTACCCTATCATCCTAGGTCGACCATGGTTAGCTATAGTGATGCAAATATAAGTTGTGGATTAGGGAATATGACCATATTCAATGGCCAAGAAACAAATAAATTTGATTTATATCCTCCAGCACAACCATTACTAGATTTGAGGACATCTGTTTGGCTAGATTTAGGGGATGAAGAAGAAGAGTTGAATTCTATTGTATAGCTCATGATGTTACATAGACAATCCTTTCTAAAGATGCAGGAGGAAGATTCAATACTTTAGAGTATTCTTACTAATAGTTGTGTGGTAGAAAAAGATGTATCTAAAAGTTTTGTGTTAGAATTAATCACATATGAGGAATGTGATGAGAGTTGTACTCTGCTCAACGAACCTAACATTCTTTGTCCACTCTTACCATGTGAATTAGAAGCAATTCCAATCTCTAAAGCTTATATGATAGAGTCTACCACTACTGTTGAACTATCTAAAGGTCATAATCTCCATGTTAATCCCAAATCAACACCCACACAGATGGAACAGTTAATAGAGTTTCTTCAAAGGCATGAAAAGGCCTTTGCATAGGACTATGGTGATATGAAAGGGTTAAGTCCTACATTGTGCACCCATAGGATATACATCAATGAAGGGTGTCTACCACTCCATCAACCCCAGAGAAGGATAAATCCAAGCCTTAGAGGAATAGTTAAAATTGAATTGCAATACTTACTCGATGTTTGTTTTATTTATCCTCTATCTGATAATAGATGGCTATCACCCCTGGTCATAGTGCCCAAAAAGGGAAGAAATTGGAGAATTTGTGTATATTATAGAGAATTGAACAAGGCTACCAAAAAGGATCACTTTCCTTTACCGTTTATAGAGCAAGTTCTAGAAACTCTAGCCGGAAAGAAGTATTTCTCTTTTCTAGATGGGTATAGTGGTTATAATCAAATTAGTGTTGCTCCTAAAGATCAAGAAAAAACCACATTTACATGCCCATGGGGTACTTTTGCATACTCTATTTTACCATTTGGTCTATGTAATGCTCCTGCAACATTCTAGGGAGTTGTTGTTAGCATCTTTTCTGATATATGACGTGATTGTATGGAAATGTATATAGATAATTTCACAACATTTGGAGTCACCTTTGAGGAAGCAATGATGAATCTTGAAAAGGTATTGATAAGGTGTCAAGAACATAATTTGGAACTTAATAGTGAAAAAAATTTCATGCTCATGTAGGAAGGTGTGGTACTTAGTCATTTCATATCACCTACAATAATACAAGTGGATCCAGCTAAGATAGAGGTAATTCAAACATTGTCCATACCTACAAAATTGAAAGATGTAAGATCTTTTCTAGGTCATGTTGGATATTATAGACATTTTATAAGAGATTTCAGCAAAATACCTAGTCCCTTGTATAAATTACTCATAAAGGAAGCTGAATTTATTTGGACATTTGAATATAATGAAGCCTTCCTGTAGCTTAAGAAACTTCTCACTACAGCCCCAGTTTTACAAGCCCCTGATTGGAATTTACCTTTTCATATATATATAGATGCTTCTAACTATGCCATAGGTGCAGTTTTAGGACAACAATCTTAAAATATTTAAAATGCAATATATTATATTAGCAAGAGCCTTAATGGACTAGAATTAAACTACGCAGTGATTGAAAAAGAACTGCTAGCAATAGTTTATGCCTTGAACAAATTCTAGCATTACATAACTAGCTATCCTGTTAGGATAAACCACAGACAGAAATAAAAACTACATGCAAATATAACCAATAACAAAAAATAATAGAACACAAGGCACCAAGATTTAACGTGGTTCACCCAATCCCTGGGCTACGTCCACCAAACAACAAGTCCGATCTTATTACAATCCAGTGATTACAACCTGATTACAATTTGTAATCCCTTACAGCTCAATACCGCCACAAGAACCAATTTTTTATCACAACATTATGAAAAATTCCCAACCCTAAGCCCTTTTTATACAAGTATTAAACCGCTTTAGGGTTATAACATGTCGGCCATATGTCGGCCATAATATGTCGGCTACAATGTCGACTACTGCCCAAAATTTTTTTATTTATGAAGTATGTATAGTACTTTCCTGATCAGTCACCACAATCTAACATATCCCATATTTGCTCATACTGATCATGCAACAATTAAATATCTCATGAACAAACCTACTATAATAGGCAGGTTAGCAAGATGGTTACTATTGTTGCAAGAATTTGATATAACTATCATTGATAAGCTTGGAAGAGCCAATGTTGTAGTTGATTATTTATCAAGAATCCATCATGATGATAATGACACTACTCTAGTAGATGACGCATTTCTAGATGAGCATTTATTTCATATTTTTGTTCAAAATTCATGGTATGTAGACATTGCTAACTACATTATAGCTAATAAAATACCAGATCATTTATCTTGGATATATAAGCTCTTGTTTTACACTAGACCTAATCAAGTTATGAGAAGATGTGAGTGAGAGGATGAGAAATATGACATTCTACATGCATGTCATAATGAACCATGTGGAGGACACTTTGCAGCAAAAAGAACAGCCTTGAAAATCTTGACAACTAGTTATTATTGGCCTACACTACACAAAGATGTAGCCAACTATACACGAAAGTGTGATAAGTGTCAAAGGATGAGCTAACCAACAAGAACAAATGAAATGCCTCTTAACCCATAGATGGCATTAACACCATTTGAAAAATGGGGCATGGAATTCATTGGTCCAATTGATCCTCCATCCAATGGTAAATCCTATATCCTTGTGTGCACTGATTACCTAACAAAATGGGTTGAATTCAAAGCCATGAGGCATGCTCATGATGAAAAAGTGGTAGAATTTCTATATGAAGAAATTTTTACTCACTATGGTGTACCCAAAGAGCTAGTCACTAACCAAGGTGTGCAATTTACCTCTAATCTGATCTCTAAACTAATGAAACAATATAACATCAAGCACTAGAAATCAAGTCCTTATCACCCTCAAGCTAATGGGCAAGCAGAGGTTACAAATAATGAGCTAGAGAACATCCTAACAAAAATAGTTCATTTACACTATAAGGATTGGACCATTAGATTATAAGAAGTTGTTTGGGCCTATAGAACAACATTGAAGACTACTATAGGATTCACACCATTTGAGCTCCTATATGGGAAGTAGCAATGCTCCCCATTGAATTTGAACATAAAACTTTAAGAACTGCACTAGAGTTAGACATGGAACTTCTTGTAGCACAAAGAGAACATCTTCTACATCTTAACTCTTTGGATGAAATGCACAAAGCTAATTTAGAACATACTAAAATTATACATAAACAAAGAAAACAATGGCATGACTCCCACATTATTTATAAACAATTTCAAGTTGGTGATTGGGTACTACTATATGATTCTAGATTTAAAGATATGTCAGGCAAGCTATAGAAAAGATGGTTGGGTCCATATGAAATTAATCATGTCTTTTCCAATGGAGCAAACCAATTAACTACCATTGATCCAGTGCCTTTTAAATTATTAGTCAATGGTCATAGACTCAAGTTATATAAATGGCCCCAAACAAAAGAGGACTTCCTGCAGTAGTTTCACTGGCTAAATTCAAATACACACTAGGTAACTCTTCTTACAACTAAAGGTTTTCACCTTCTACCTACCACTCTTCAACACTAATTTCTTTGTGCATGCTCATAATAAAAAATTTCTGCCCACATAAAGTTTCAAATTTCTCTATTCACTTTTCCATCTCATCTCATTTCTTTACGTTTTACCCATCCACCTCATCTCATTTCTTTACCTTCCACCCACCCACCTTCCACATCATCATTTTCTAATGCTTTCAATAAACATCACAAGTTTGTTGATGGATGCTATCATTGCTGATGTAACTTCCACCACCTTTTGGTATGTGCAACAATTAATTAATAGGTATTTGATTTTCAAATTAGTAATTCATTTATAGTACACATATTTCGTTGATTATATTTAATATAGCATTCTTTATATTATGGCAGCGTTATGCCAATTCCATACCCCATACTAAGTCTGACAAGTGTGGACACTTGTCCATATTTTGTAGGGGGCAGGGAAGGTTACTAAAACCCAATGACATTCCTATTTATTCATAAAGATTTTTCCAAATCTTCATATTTCCTTTACTAATGGAATTCAATTGTCATAAGTACACAAGTGTCTAGGTGTTGTACCCCTTATTTTTGAATGATTTTATTGTCAGGCTGTGATGTGACTTGTATTTAAATTTTAAGTGATTTGAATCCCATTTTTGGACGATTTTCACACACATCCATGATTTACTCTCATTAAAGCCATATTATTTCTCATAACAAATTGTTATGACATTAATTACCTATCAAAAGAAATGTGAAAATGGATCTATAAAACAACAAAAGAAGCTTGAATTCTAAGGGGGAAATAGTACAAGTAGTGCAGACAGTGAAAGTGTTAAGCAAAAATGGGTGGACAATTGCAGCAATGAGAACTAGTGGAGCATACCATTTTGCTCTTAGATGTAAAGGTAGTAAGGAGATTTAATGTGTATAGCTAGTTAGGGTATTTCTTAAGTTTGACTGCATTTGATCAAGAAGCAATCATAGAATTCATAAGGACATTTGATGAAGGAGAAGCTTTTGTATGGGGTTTAACGGTGGTTTCCATAGAAGAGCACATAGTAGAAGTAACTAGGTTACCGGAAATAGGAGAACATTATCCCAATACGCATGATGCAAGATCAGCTAGGGCTTAGTTTGTCATACTAAATGACCCTCAGATGGATATCACCAAGAAAGGTTGCAAAATAATGTCTCTTTTGCCACCATACAACAACCTGGCTATGCACATTATCAGGTACCTCACATGTGAAGGAATATTTTCATACTTACATGCACATCATTTTAAATTTCTCAATTGTATAAGGCATAATCATCTAGTAAATGTTCCCAATTTCTTCTACAATATGTTGTGTATTAGTGGTAAAGAAACCCAAAAGGGAAAGAACAACTCTATCACCCATCATGCCCTAATTAAATTACTCATAGAAAGATCACTTAGGGATGTTTCTCCCATGTCATGGGCAGAATTTTTCCAAGCTAAAACCTTAGAACCCTAGGCTGCCCTTCATGAACAGCTCAGTGAGGAGAATGTAGTTCCCACTAATGAATGTATTGAGAAAAGCACTCAAGAGGCTAAAGCCAAAAATGTGCAAGTCAATGTACAAGAAAATGTGCAAGAAAATGTGCAAGAGAATGTACCTTTACTTGTTCAAGAAACTCAAAAAACTACCTCTAGCCAAGCAAAGAGAAAACATAAATTGCAAGAAGAAATCTCTATTCTAGCAAAAGAATAGCCAAACCCTACAGTCATGAGGCAAAATAGAACTAAGAAGGGTCCTATAGTAGAGACACCCAAAGGAAGAGGTAGGCAGAAGGATGTGATTCCATGAGAAACCCCTGTAAGAAGAAGTCTTAGAATGAGAAGACAAATTTCTAAAGAATCCCCCTCATCCAACCTATCTCCTAAAGAATCCCCTGTATAGATTGTTCCTAATCACTCTCCTCCTCATCCTTAAACTATAAATATTCCTAAAAACCCTAATGAAGAATGTAGGGTTGAAGTCAATGAAAATCAAAATGATACCTCAACAGGCCAACCAAATACTTCAAGTTGTAGAGATGAAAATGTTCTTGAGCAAGTTTATCCAAACACTACCCTAGTTCCCTATAAATCAACATGGTTTATTGATTTTGTACAACATTTATGGAGGGAATAGAGGAAGAGGAAAAGAAACCATGGGGAGAATAGTGGTTCCATTACCTTGCAGAAACTCATTTTCCAGTTGTTTGGACAACATATGTTTGTTGTAGCCCTATGGGAAGAAGAGAGGAAAAGAATGAAGAAAGACATAGTGTCTCTAAGTGCAAAAATTACACATTTGAAAGAGCAATTAGCAAATCAAAAACAAAGGATGGATCATGCCCTCAAATTGGCTAATCAAGCACTTGCCTGTAGACCGTCGCCATGGATTTATGCTCTTTATTTAAAAGAATTATTATTTTTTATTCCAACTTATGCTAACCCTTAAGAATATAAATGTAGAATTTAAATTTGCCCAAGAATTCTATGGTTTATATTAGACTTTACCATCCTGGCAGCAGAATTTTCTCTATGAATTATATGTGCATAATTTTATTATCCCTTCAAAAACCCAATGGAATCCTTTACTCTATATAGGGGATATACATTTAAGAGATTTGATGTCCTGGATGTCTAATGAAGAAAATAATGATAGGCAACTGAATAATTACAAAGACGAGGAAAGAACAAAGCCCCTACCATTAAGAGCTAAGAGCATAAACCAGAATAATTTCTTAGTGACTAGTTCAGATTAACTTATGGAGATAAGAACAATGAAATAAGCGATAAAATCTTCACTGCCAAAACCAAGGCCTATGTTGATTATGAGAACTTACCCTAATTTTCCTTCTAGGGAGCTATGGCTGGTGCTAGAAGTAGATGGGCTAGATTACCTAAGTCACTTGAAAGGTTAGAGCCACATAGTCCAATCAACTTGGAGGCTACCCTTCACTATGCTTTGAAGTATTTAGAGTTAGGGAAATAGGCTAGACCAGAACTATGAGTGGACTATGGTGTCCACTCACTATGCAACCTCCAATGCTCATGTGGCCTTTGTATGATATTAATGCTAATAGACTTGACAAGTTGGAGGAGGACAAAAAAAGGGAGGTTTGGGAAAGAACATGAGGATTCAATTATACCTTCAAGAGCAACAAGAAAGGAAGGACAAAAGTGGGGGAATTCAAGTCACTAACTAGGAAATGCCATGCTTGAGGAAAAGCATCATTTTACTAGGGGGCAGATGGTGAGGCTAATTATTATCTCTATTTCATGATAGTTTTAAACACTTTGTTAATACTCTATTTCACTTTCATCAGGACATTTGTGAACTTATGTTTACCTAAACCAATGATTAACCTATGGGTAGATAGTATGTCATCTTTTGCCAATATTATATATAATATGCAATATTTCATATAATTATCAGAATGTGTGTTCTTATATTTGAATTTAATTTGATAATGCTTATTTGCAAATATCTATGCATTATAACTAACCTATTAGCAATGCAGTTGAAGATGATTGGAAGAATTCAAAGATGAATGTTGAAGACAACCAATAGCATTCAAGGAGAAAAGAACATTGAGGTTTAGCCACGATGGAGAAAAATCATAATAGTACCAAAGGAAATGGTTGTGAGTATGGAGGAGCTATGAAGACTTACTATATTCTCTGCATTTATTATTATGTCAAGTGGTTGTTTAGACTTTATTATTCCCGCCTTCAGCCATTATCTTTCCTTCCCACCTTAAGCTGTTATTTTCCTTCTTTCTCTCCTTCGGATTTATAGCTAGGTTGTTTACTCCTTTTTTTCAAAATAAGCATCAATCTTCTATATATAGGGATCAGACCAAGTGTGTTAATTTCATTAGAAGGAGAAAGTTTATGAAAACAAGCTATTAACTTTTGCAGTGAGTTATTTTTATAGTTATACACATTGTTCTCATGTAATAAATTTCTAAAATGTAATAAAATAGTTTTTGGCTTCTATCTAGTGTTAGTAGATTAGTAGAAGCCAACCAAGGGGGCCCACTTGGGAGCTGGATTAGATTAGAATAGTATAGATTTATTTCCTAGCATTTCTAGTATTGCAAGTAGAAGTTGTAAGTTCCTTCCTGTAGCATCATACTTTGTGAATGTTCCTGCAACATCTATGAGAACAATTATAGTAGATGAACTGAGTTGGAATATATCTTAGCATTTCATTGTGTTTCCAATATTTGTAAAGAATTAAGCGTGTTAGTTTCCTATAGCAATAGTGTAGGTTATTTTTCTTGCATTTTACTTTCTTGCAACATAAGCATAATGACTCATTAAGAGACCTAGTGCACCTATTGTGCCAACCATTTCAAGTATACATCCATGGGTCAACAAGATTAACTGCACCTGATAGTGGGAAAAATAGTCCTTAAATTGAATACATTATTCCTAAGCATGGCCTAGAGCATGATTTTTATACACCTATTCTGAGGTGGACTAGTTTCTTTGCTCTTTCTACATTATTTGTAACTGCATTGTTGCTCATCTTAAGGGGGGTGTTAGGGAAAAAGGTTAATTTAATTTCATAAATTAGATTACCTTTTCTCCCTTAAGATTTCACTTTATGCATTTTTTTCTTTCTCTATTTAATAATTAATTAGTAATTATTAAATAGCTTTTACCTTTAGGTTACCCTTTGTAACTTATTAAGTTACCCTTTTCAGGTTTCGATCTTCTTTTATAAGGATTGATCTCTTTGTAATTAATAATATTTTTCTTCATCTAAATATACAATTTGCATGTTTTTCAGAGAAAACTCTTGCCTCTTCTTGTCTTTTTCTTCTCTATGATAGGTTTTCTACATGCAGGTATTTGAGGGCTTCATGGATTTGATTTGCATATTTTCTCAAATCCTTCAGCTACCCATGAGGAATGTTTGATAGTAAAACTGATATTAGCTTCTATGATTTTTGACCTCCTTTTTCATTAATGGCTGAATCTTGGGATTAATTGGCCATTGTTTGTTCCTAACAAGTTTGGCATCTTGGTTCAAATCTATAGTATGCTGAAATAAGCTTGGTTCAAAACCCTTCAAGTCTTCATATTTGCATGCAATGACATCATTAAATTCTTGACATAACTTAATGAAAACTTCTTGTTTAGCTTCATTACATACATTTCCTAAGTTGAGAGTCTTTCCATCAGCAATAGTGATGGGTGTGTTGTATTCAGAACTGAAAATCCCTTCCAAGGTAATGAGACCCTTAGGTAATTTGTTAGAGTTCAAATTCATGATCTAGTCCCCATATTGACTTTGGAGTTTGGACTAATTTTTAGTAGATAATTCTACCTCATTTTGTAAGAAATTTATAATTTGCACATTAGAAATCAAACACCTACCAATTTGTACAATTATCAGGAACAATAGGTCTTACAAAAATTATGATTTGTTCCTCCCTTTCATCAGTAACATGCTCTGGTATGTCATAGCGGGCACCAATGGTTGGAAAACTATCAATATGTTTGTTCTTGTTCCTTGGAACACTTTGAATGTTGAATCCTTGAAATCCTTCAAGAAGATCCCATATTCTATGTTTGTATGACATGAAGAGGTTATTCTTTGTGACATTTTGATTCCTAACTTGATTTACAATCAACTCACTCTCTCCATATTCTTTTAAAGATTTGATTCCCCTCCTTTGTGCAGTTTTAAGACCTTAGATCAAAGCCTCATACTTTGCTACACTATTTGTGCAACTGAATTGGAGCCTATAAGAAAAATAATACTTCTCCAATTCAGGAGAACTAGCATAGCACCAGCCCCTAAACCATATTGTTTCTTGAAACATCAAAGAACAACTCCCATAATCCATTTGTATCTTCATTTTCTGTCATGAGATTTGGGATAGGAACACCTTCTTCAAATATACAATAGATCTAAAGACTTGTCTCTTTGGCTTCTTGTATTGGATCAAACTAATAGGCAGTAGCCCACTCATCCAAAAGGTAGTAAGGAACCTCTGCTAATGAAGTAGTAGGCTCATGGAATGTGTACACTTCCTCCTCCACCCTAATTTCACAATTCATTCTTATAGGGCTTGGAGTATAAGTCTCTATGTGGTTAAGGGCTAAAGTTTCTACCCTTAGGGAAGCTCTTCCCCCATATCTTGTCCTAAAGAGCATACAAGACTAATCTACTACAATATGAACCCCTATCTATCCAATGAAGTCTTTAGAAAGACAAATAGAAAAATAATATTCTACCTCTGCGATTGATATATATCTTGGGTTATTGTGCAATAAGGATAAGAATGTATTTCCATCTCCACATTTTTTTAGGACCCTTACAATCTTGACAGAGATACCATCTAACTAAAGGACATCGCTGACTATAGGCTCATAGTTGATAACACTTTTAGGCACTATAGAACTACTAGCCCCTGAATCTATCATACAATTGTGGACTAGTTTGTCTCCTATGATCAAAGAAACATAAAAGAGGGGAGGCCTAATTTTCTTACTTTTTTCTCCTTCCTTTATTGGTTGCACTGAGTTGTTGGAGGCAGTGGTAATTGAGATGTCCAAATCTCTAATGCCATAGTTTACTTTGTGAATTTGAGTGGGTCAACAAGGCAAGGGAAGTGGACTTAGACACAAAATGAGATGTCCTCTCTAGGTAGTTGATCTTTGACTTCTATGTTCTCTAACTCCTTGTGCATCAATTCCTTCTACAATGGTATGGTGGCAACAACATCCCATATGAAGATATTTACATTAGTCATTTTCATTCAATCCACCACATTAAAAGGAGTGTTGAGTACCTTGGTTGAAATTTTGGGGGTTGCATGGGTAGGTGGCTAAGGTTAACTCACTTGAGGTCCAACAAGGTCCTTATTACTTGTGTTCTTCCTCTACTGATGAGTAGCATTAGATTGAGCATTCATTACTAGGACATGAGGAATAAAATTTGAATTTGAAGCTTGATTGGATGATAAGGGTGTAACATCTTCAACAACTCTCCTTTTACTTCTAGTATTGTGAGCTATAACATCATGATAGTCATGACAATGTTTCTCTAGTTGATTGTTCATAAAAGAATAATAATTTTTTTGTTGTAAATAAGAAGCATTAGTAGGCTAACTAAAACTATATGTTTGCCTTGCTGCAAGTTCTTGAGTAGTCAATTCCAAATAAGATTTTTCCTTCTAGCACATGCAACAAGCATAAGAATAGTTGCAAGAAGGGCAAAAATTCTTCTCTTGAGAAAAATTATTTTGGGGAACCAAGGTTCTGTCCTAATTTGTATTAGTAGTAGAAGCATGACCATTAAACCTATTTTGATTGTAGGGGATATAATTTTGATTCTAATTTGGAGGCCTACTATTCATAGGGCCTTGATATTATAGTTGACGATCCTTATTCACTTGAGCTTGTTGCCTCTCCAAAGTCACCACTTTATTGCTCACATTATAAATCAAAGAGAAACTATACTCCAAATTCTTATCTTGAATTTGTAATATTTGTTCAATATCTTGCATTGAGGCCTTCAACTATACTAGCTTGATAAATGATGTAGAAGCTTGAGGGCACTATCACCTCAAGCTTGGTATAAACTGAGTCACTTGGTTAAAACTGAGTAGCTCGGTTAACACTAGACTCACATCTCATAAACTTTTAACTCAATAAACACTACACAACTTGATTTGCATTGGTAAACTCATCATACACTGAGATGCACAGTTTACGTTGCTAATCTTCACAGTAATTGTAACTACTTGGTAAACACTGGAATTTGTCCAAAGGACTTAGTAGAAACTATAGAACTCGACAAGAACTGAAATGCATGGCAAACACTATTATCAGTATAATAAGCTCGATAGCTATTTACAATCTGAATAAGTGCATGTCACTAATAAAAAACTTGACTAATATGTCGACACTTTAATGTTGAAAGTCCCCTATTTCTATCTCAAACACATGATATTCTAGTGCAACTCTCAAAAGTATACCTGATTTCACTAGTGAAACCTCTATCTCTCCTATAGAACACATTCAAGAAGTCTCAAATGTTTGTAACATTCATGGTATATCTAAGGATGATGTTATAGTTAGGCTTCTAGCCTCATCTTTGAAAGGGAAAGAATTTCAATGGTATAAAGGGTTTCCTCATAACACTATAACATATTGTGATGGGTTAGGAGCAACCCTATGCAAGCATTTTGAAGATAAAAGTGACTATCTTTCACCTTTAGAGCAGTTAACCACAATAAAGAGGGCACCCCATGAATACATGACTAACTTCAACTATAGATTCCAAAAAATATAGGATAGAATACCAACTTTAGTGAAGCCTACCCTCGGTAATGCCTTCCTACATTGTTTAAGAGCCCTAGATAGTGATATTGCCACTACAATCTAAACTATGGGAGGGGATACTCTACCAGGTGCTTATTATATTTTCATAAGGGTAGAGAATATTTTGATCTAGGGAGGCAAGCTAGCTCCAAGGCCTACTATGCCTTTCTTCCCTGATATACCAAATCACCAACCAACAATAGCCCCTATTCCTACATCTTCCACATCACAACCCCTTGCTCTAGCCCCTCACTAGTACATTTGAGACCATTTTTTGACCATTAATGGTCAAAATTTTGACCCAATTTTTGACCAAACTTCGACCAACTTCAACCAACCCATTGGTCGGAATTTTTTTGGTCAAAATTTCAACCAACCTTATGTTGGTCAAAATTTTGACCAATACGTTGGTCGAAAAACCTCAATTGCCATTTGCAAGTTCTAACAGGAATTGGTCGAAATTTCGACCAATAAAGGTAGAAATTTCCACCAATGAAGGTCAAAAGTTTCGACCAAGCAAGGTAGAAATTTTGACCAATGAAGGTCAAAAATTTTGATTGGTGAAGGTCAAAAATTTCAACCAATGAAGGTAGAAATTTTGACCAATGAAGGTGAAAGAAGTTGAACCAAAAAAAGTAGAAATTTCGACCAATAAAGGTCAAAAATTTCGACCAACGAAGATAGAAATTTCTACCAATAGAAAGGTGTAAATTTTTTTCAAGCATTCTATAAAATAGTCACATGTCTTGCGTATGATATGACATTTTGCATGCATCTTGCACTCTCTCATCCAGCTGATGATGGATTACGGAGAGTGATCTAAAACCATGATGCTAAAAAACACACACAATCAAATCCAAAATGAACTTGCATTACAAATGGATTGTGGAAATCTGATATTGTTAATTTTGCATGCATGTCTACCAGGACAAATATATGTTTAAGTTGTGATTGTCCTGGTAGACATGCATGCAATTTTACCAATATCAGATTTCCACAATCCATTTGTAGTGCATGTTCATTTTGGATTTGATTGTGTGTTTTTTAGCATCATGGTTTTAGATCACTCTACGTAATCCATCATCAGCCAGATGAGAGAGAGTGCAGGATACATGCAAAATGTCATATCATACGCAAGACATGTGACTGTTTTATAGAATGCCTAAAAAAAAATTTACCAGTGAGTTTGTCAAAATTTTGACAAGATAAATTTTGACCAATGGGTTGGTCAAATTTGGTCAAAAATTTGATCAATGAAGGTCAAAAAATGAACCCAAATGCACTAGTATGCTCGCCAAGTTGAGTCTTTGAGTTCGATCATCAAGTCACCCCACCAAAGTGCCTCAACAAGGTCAATCTTTAGGTCTGCTCATCGAGCTTACTCCCCAAGTTAGCTCGCCATGTCACATCTCTAAGTGGCCTCGCTAAGTCAGCTTGCCAACTTGCCCCACCAAGTTGCCACTTTAAGCCCACTCACCATGTTAGATCACCAGGCCGGCTCCCAGCCAAGTTAGCTCACCAAGCTGACAATTGAACTACGCTCACCAAGTCGACTCTCTAAGTTTTCTCACCAAGTCCGCCCCCTAGGCCAACTCTCCAAGTCAGCTCATCAAGTCACCCCCACCCAGTCACCTCAACGAGTTGACTCATTAAGTCAGCTCATGAAGTCGACTCACCCAATGGTTTTACCACCTTGCCCCACCAAGTGAGCTCACTCAGTGTGCTTACGAAGTTGCCCCATACAGTTTCTTCTCTAAGCTCGCTCACCATGTAAACTCACTTGGTTGGCACGCCAAGTTTTGTCATCAAGTCACCCCACCAAAGCACCTCATCAAGGTTAGTCTTTAAGTACACTTAGTAGGTCAGCTCACCAAGTTGCTTCGCAAAGTCGCCTCACCAAGTGGCCTCGATAAGTCAGCTCACCAACTTGCACCACCAAGTTGCCACTTTAAGTCAACTCGCCATATCAGCTTGCCAAGCCGACTCTCATAGTCAGCTCGCCAAGCTAACAATTCAAGTACACTCACCAAGTCAACTCTTTAAGTTTGCTCACCAAGTCTGCTCTAGGTCAACTCTCCAAGTCAGCCCACCAAGTCACCCCCACCGAGTCACCTCAACGAGTTGACTCTTTAAGTTAGCTCACCAAGTCTACTGTTCAAGTACGCATGCCAGGTCGGCTCGCCAAGCCCACCAAGTCATGTCACCAAGTTGATTGTTCCAGCTTTGTTACTTTTATACCAACTAAAGCTTGTGCTTGGTTGATGGTTGAACTTCCTAAAATAAGAAAAGACGACATCAATGCATCAAGCAAATTGTTATGTGCTTTACTTTTCTAATAGAAATATTGGAAAAGCACCCAAATGCTATTGTAATAATCAATAAAGCACACAAAATAATAATATGAAAGATTAAATTGTATAATGAACATATAACCTAGTCAGACTTAAGCCAAGAAATATGACATAACTTCACATTTCATTACTTTGTAAGTCCAATAAGCAGGAAAGCCAACCTGGTTTAATATAGTTTTTCCAATTATAGTTACCTTTTGGTCAACTTAACTAAATTGCTAATATAATAATATTTTTAGCTCAAAAAAGGGACATGTCCCCTTCTCAATCTTAATGCATATTAAAAACTTGGTGTATGCAATGTAAAGGCGGAAGGCGATTCAATGATCATTAGCCATGCCATTCAAAGCAGGAGATTTTCAAACTAGACAAGCATCAATATTAAACAAAAACATTTACTTATCCTATATTGTCAGAGCCCTTTCCCTACACCATGTATATAGACTTTAGAGAAATCAATGATGAAGCAACTAATCAACTAACTATACCATTGATAAAGAAGTGGAGTGCGTAATTGACAAACATGTAGATGAGTAGAAATCTTTTGATACTACGAAATTATTAAAAAGTTGTTGTCTCCAGCATTGATCTTCAATCATATAGTTTGGAAAAGGGTAAAATTTCATAGGATTTGGCCTTACACGATAAATTATTGATGAGCAGCATTAGTGACTTGAGAAGCATGCAAATAAATTGATTTCATAAAGAAACATAATGGGTGAGTACAAAAATTGTAATGACATTTATGTAGGAAGAATTATGAACATTAAGTTGAAAGTGACATCTATGCTAGTTGTGATATTCATATGTGTTGATATATGATAGCTTCAGTCAGATTATCTTCATAACAAGTTTGAAACTATACCAACTTCATATCTAAGTAAGTTGAATCATGTGCATAATATATATATTCAATATCTTGTATATGGATCAATTATATTGGATTCAATGAGTTACTGAACACCAACTAATCGTGACCTTTCACAATTAAGAGCCATGACCGATCCTAAAGTTTCTATTGAATATAATATATATATGCTTTCCTAATGGGAAGATACACATTGAAATCAATAAATGTGACATACTTCCTACAGTTTGTAGATCATCATATTTGCAGAACAATACTTATCATCTTAATCAACTATCTCATTTTAGCTGGTATCAGAGCAAAATCTGGGAGACATAAAAGTTACAGTAGGATAGTCAATTGGTAGGTGAAAAGGATTCTAGTTGTCCTATATGAAAATAACTTCATGAAGTGATAATGGAAGAAGGGCATTAACATTAGAGGAAGCATTTCAACACCTTCTTAAAATTGCAATATTAGAGCCACTCGATCTTAGGGGTCTTTCGAAGGACTAAAGTTGAATAAAAAATGGATTGCTGATAAACTTGAACTTATTATGAATATTTGGAGCACAGGTGGTGAGACAAGGAAGTGAGAGCACATGTCCCAAGTTTCAGATCTCCTACACAGTGTTGTGAGATCAATGTTTGGACGTGTACTTGTGTAGGTCATAGTATTGGATGGAAAGCTTCAATGATGAATCATAAGTCTATGTCACTCATGAATGTATATACAATGCTTCTTCACTCTTCGCATGGATGTCTTAGCATCTATGGCACATTTTGAGACCACTTGTAGCTCCCAATCCATTTTCAGGTTGTTGAACACTACAAAACTCAGGCGAGTTAGGCAATCAATTATCAATATTGTGATAGATGCAAAACATGTTCAACATTCTTGTTTGCACTTCAATGTTGTTGAATGTCGGAGGGAGATAAGATGGACAATGCCAAGAAGAGATATTGGAGAGTGTTCGATGTCAATGCTCATGGGCACCATGACTTGGGAATGTTAGAATGCCAATGGTTGATTAATGTCAGTGCTCAAGTCAGCACCAAATGTGGGCACTGTCGATGTTTGATGTTTGTTCTGGCATTGCAGATTAATCAAAGTTTGGATCACATGATGCTTGAATATGGTTGCTTCAAAGAAATGTCACATGATGTGCTTAATCTGCTGATACAATGTTCTGGGAACATTCTGCACATCAAATGTCTAGTACAATCAACATTGAGATGATTTCTTTCAAGGCACAGTAGAATATACTGAGCACTCCCTATTTAAAGATGAGGATTTGCAATGAACACGGTAGATGCTTGCAGATGATGCAAATTTAAGAGAAATACTCATCTTTCCAAGCACTTGTTGAATGGACTTTAGGGATGACACGACAATGCTGAGCTGGAGATGTATCGTTGGGTTTGATGGATCTATATGCTATTGGGGGATTGGGCTTGCTGGGTGGATGTGCAATGCTATGACAAAGCTCTGCAATAATTGACTTCTCTAGATTGAAGATAAAGATTCATGGTGGCTTGGTGTAGATAGCTCAGCCACAATATGAATGCTACCTATGTGACTCAGTTGATCATTTGGAGTAGATTGGGTGGTTGCCATGAGAGATATAAAGTAATAAACTTTGCATCAAATCAACCAGAGCTCTTGATTAATATCTTTCTTGTGATTTGATTGATTGCATTTGTACCTACTGAGAAATCACCATAACATATGAGGCAATCATTGTTGGGTAGTATGAGCAGTCATCTAAGAAATTATTTCCATGCAAGATTACAGAATCATAATCAGAAGAAACAGTTTCATTTCTCAATAATGTTGTCCAATCTGCAAACTTAGTGTAAGAGAGGTCGCAGGGAAGGACTTCCATCAAGCCAACTAGCTTGGAGGAGAAGTAGGAAATGAAACTAAGACAATTCTTGAAGAAGCGTCTGATGAAAACTTTCTTTCAAAATCATAGGCTCCTATGGCATTGAATGAAGAAGAAGTCACTGTTATAACTTTGAGGGGGTTTGGGATCTTGCATTTGAACACCCTCATTCATTTGAAGGCCCAAAGAAATATTTTTACAGACATTGTACTTTTGAAACGTTTACATGAACAACTTAAAGTTCTTTCCTTAAGTTTTTGGCAATCCAGTAATCTAAAAGTCTCCAACTTACCATAGCTCGCTCGAAATCGATACAACAAAAAAAATTAATCTGTCCTCAACTCCTTATATTCTCAATGAGACTAGCAAATTCAATGGTAGAATTCACCACAATTGTTTATGATCACTACGCGCCTTGCTCAAGCTCGGTTATAAGAAAATGTTTTGATAATGCAAAATGTGGCTTTTTCAAGTCAACGTGTTTTATAATTGAAAGTGGTGAATCCAAGGCACATGCAAGCTAATTTACAGTAGTTTGGAGTGCACTGAAAAGTATGGTTAAAACAAGAACATTGATTATTAAAATTATTGATAGTTGAATTCTCAGATAAGTGCAACCGAGTCTATTGTCTAAAGTAAGGACACAATGGCCTGAAAAAATAGTCTGAGCCAATTCAATAGCAATTTTTCACCAGATCACTATGGAAGGTGGAGTTAAAATCTGAAGAAGCAATTTTTTATGTCATTAATGGATTACTAGTCCAAGGGAAGATAAATGTTCATTTTTATCGGTTTGACTCAAACATTGAATATGCCAACTGCCAATTTCAACTTCCACAAGAAGACCTCTCACAAAATGCACAAGTCCTCAGTTACCATACAGAAAAAGGAACTTTAATCAGAGTGACAAACCAAACAACTCATAAGCAAATAAATTCTAAGTTTTTTAATTGGCATCAAAAAATTACTCACATGTAACTCACTAAAAATTAAATAGTCATCTTTAATAGATTGCTTCCGTGTAATTCACTAAAAATTAAATAGTATCTTCAATAGATTGTTGCCGTGTAACTCACTACTACACTCCAAAAAGCTTTTGTATCAGATACAAATAGTGTAAACAGCTCAATCAAATGTAGAAATAACCTCTCATCTAGAAGAGGGATGTTCCCTTCCCCTTCTTATCTCCACCAATCTCAAAGTGTTTGCATCGTTGCAAAACAAAAAGATATGATAAAGGCATGTACTCATGTGTAAAAATAATGTAGTTTTAACTTTATATACTCTTTTCCATCAAACACCAATTTGAGACTAAAAAAGAAAATCTCATAGCAACTTACCTTGATTGGATGCTGTGAGACATGTTTACAAGATTGGCATTGCAACCTCAACACAATCTTCTTTGTTGTTTTTGCCTACAACATTTGCAAAATAACAGAATCGTGAATTTACTAATCTAAGGGCTTTATATGTCGAACAGTCCACCATTAGAAGATCATAATATTATAAAGGCAAATCATATTAGTAGTCATAAAGTTCTGCTTACTTTCTTGTGAAAGACAGGTTTTGTTTGGCCTCCATAGCCTGATTGTTTTTTATCATACCGACGTTTTCCTGAAAAAATGAAATAAAACCAGTGATCTAATTTCGTTGTCTTACCCCAAAATAAAACAAAAAACAAAAAATAAAAATAGAAAAATTTTGGCTTTTATATCTAGATAATACAAAAGGAAAAACTCACCCTGGGCTGCAAGACTGTCCTTGCCTTTCTTGTACTGAGTAACCTTGTGCAAAGTGTGCTTTCTGCATGCTTTGTTTTTGCAAAAAGTTTTCTTAGTTTTTCGAACGTTCACCTATCAGCAGATTAGCATAATACAAGGTCAAAGAAGTATTAATACCTTGAAAAACATGAGCATGAACTACTCATGTTAAAGCAAAAGTTAAATGTGGAGATTCATTACTAATCTTAGTAGTGTGCACTCTTTCAATTAATGTTCTGATGGGAAACTCAAGAACTGGTGATTTAATAGTTTAGAACTATTTAGTATACAGAAGTCAATACTAATCTAAGCACAGTACACTCTCTTCAAACTGTGAACACAACTAGTAATAATTTAGTTTCGAATTCTAATAGATTAAGCAGTTAACCATAAAATATTCAAGCACCATTCTAGTTATGGCAGCAACAATAATAAACACTTAATTGGGAATTTAAACAGAAGTTGCAGTTCACTGTACACATTCCTTGAACACCAATCTAACTGTGAATATGAATGATGCAAACTTGTGAAGATAAAAGTATATTATTAATACCCCTTACTTGGTTCAATTTGTTTGCTTAATATAAAGAAAAAGATTACAACCAAGTCAATTTCCACTCAGAAGAAAACTACACCATATATGTCATTAGTACATAAAGCTTTCTTCTTGATGGCAAAGAGTATATAAAGTTCAAACTATATAAAGATTACACCCAAGTCAATTTCCACTTAGAAGCTTCCAATTCCACATGAAATCAACAGGCTTGTAAGCATTTTCCATACATGTCATTCAATATATGCAGGGAACAGATTTTGGGAGTAAATAGAATCTTTTAAAATCATTTGTTTATACCTTGAATCAAGTCCTCCAATGAACAGATTTCACTTCATGAAAATATGGAAAGACTTATCAAGCTTCCATGAGCTCATTTTCTTTGGTGCTTTTTCTGCCAAGGCATCCCAACTATTTAAAGGGTCAGACAGATGCCAATTTCCCCACATTCTTTGCACCACAAGCTATCAAACTAGCAGCATTGAACAAATTTTATGTTTCTCAACATGTTCTATTGTTGGATAGATTTACCAGTAAATTCCACACGGTGTGTAACATAATCAAATTTTTCAAATCTCCTGGGTACACACAAATTTAATTTTAGAAAGAATGAAGCTTTTGATTTCCAATTTTCTATCACCAACACAGTTCTCTCATATCTTGCTTAATGCATAAGATAAGTGCACGTGTAGAAAGTCTATCTTGAGATGGAACACCTCTAAAACTATCTGGATGGGG
Source organism: Cupressus sempervirens (assembly GCA_028749045.1). NCBI lineage: Eukaryota > Viridiplantae > Streptophyta > Pinopsida > Cupressales > Cupressaceae > Cupressus > Cupressus sempervirens. The sequence continues at coordinate 648,328,328 of CM053789.1, read as the reverse complement.
CAGGTAATGTCCTGTGTGTATATTGGAAACAAGCAACTGCTGGACTGATGATCAGTTGTTCGAATCCCAGCTGGTCTGTGAAAGTTCAACATTGTATCAGAGTCAGGCAAGGTTAGGAGGGCCAAGCACCTCCGGTGTAGCCTAAGAAGATTCACTCCAAGCAATCCACACTAGATCAATTATAGGCTAGCCATAGAAGGCTGGCTAATAGCTCAATAGAGCACTTCAGTAGCAAGTGGAAGGACTTAAGTTCAAGTCACTCCAGATTTGGCCCCAGAGCAATCAATGTCTTATAGCTAAGTTATCGATGTTGGTCCTGATGCAGGGATGCGGGGATTTTTTTTTTGAGGATTTTAAGTGTGTCTATCTATATATATAATGCGGGGATTTTTTTTTTTTGAGGATTTTAAGTGTGTCTATATATATATATATATATATACACACACACACTATAATTTATGTCTGCAAAGAAATGAGCAACGAATGGCCTATATTAGGGCCATTTTATGGTTTTGGGGCAAAAAGGAGAAAAAATATAATTTAAAAAACAATTAAACACATGTTTTATTAAGTCACTTAAGTGACTGGACACTCAAACAAGCCCGATGCTCTGCAAATTCGCCCAGATGCTATCCTGATTCTCTCTGGCTGCTTTCCCAAGAATCCTGCATGTATCCTCAGGCAGGGAATGCGCTTCCTCCAAAAGCATCTATGCATCAGCACCCCTGCATCTACCCAAAAACTAGACACCTCGGTATCTTAGCCTTATAGCATCATACTTATTTCACTATATTCAGAGAAGCCTTCCCAACACCTACTTATTAGTAGTCACCTATCACCTATCATTGTGAAACCATCATTGTTCATGTAAATGTTATGAGGCCTATGGCTAGGGGTATCGAATCTTGGGTATGGTCCAAAAGGGTTGATATTGAAACTTAGGGAGGATGTATAGATCCCAAAAGGGTATCTTAATTAGGTTTTAGTTTCCATAGTTGTTTGGGAACTATTGGAGAGAAATCCAAATTAGTGACTGGTGAGGGCTACTAGCTTTAAGGCTAGATATGAATGTTGGGTAAGAGATTAGTTGTCCAAAATGAATGAATGGATGGAACATGGTGGAAAGGCCATGAGGAGATGATTCACAAAGGAAGAATGAAGGTTGAAGCCTTGGAAGAAGTTATGGTGTTTGGGAAACTCTAAGTGCACTTGGGGTAGCGTGGAAGGTAAGTCCTTGAGGGGACATTGGAGTAAAGAGTTGTTGCTAAATGAATTGATTTTCTATCTCATATGAAGAAGATGGATACCACACACCACCTCTGCATCATAGAGTAAGAGTGCATTGCGCTTGTTATGGCGCTTGGGAATGTAGTTTCTTCATGTGATGCATTGGTCTTCATGTGATGCTTGGAAGATATAAGGATGAAAGTTTCAGACGTTTAGGTGTTATTCACCATTTGACTAGTCACTTTGTGTCCCTGTTTCATCTAGAGATTGATTGGGACAAGATTCTCAATAATGATTTGAGCATTGATCAAATTGGTACACTTGAGATCGTTGCTTGGAAATCCTTGGTGAAGGAAGGCTCACTCCTTTAATTGTGAACTTATTGGTTGGTTGCAGACCAGCCACACCACTCTGTAGTTTGCCATAATAGTAGAGAGTTGGCAAGTTCTTCTTGGCCAAGGCAGGGAGAGTTCATAGTCTCAGACTTGTGCAGGCTTCTTCCAGCCACTTCTGAGGCAATCTGGACTGAGGCATTCCTCAAAATTCATGCTAAGACTATAGGCCACTCCTATGCTTCAAATAGAGTGTTGAAATTGGTGATATCAAAATGTATTTCACAAATTCATGTTATGGGCAGCAGTAGTCATGGATCATTATAGACCTACCACATGCGAAGTGACCATTTTATGTTAGTTTGAGCTTCACTTGGTTTCAAGAATACTATAATATTCTCTACTTAACAAGGCCAACCACGTGAAGGTGGAAGCTCGTCTAGCCTCACCCCCCTACCCCTAACATCAATCTAAAGTACCCATTATCATCTAATTACATACTTCATTGATTCATTCATCCATTTATGAACCATAACATTCAATCAATACAATCACATAACATTCATTAATATGATATAAAATTCATTAATACACAATACTAATCAAGACTTCATTAAGACATAACAATATTTATTAACATAAGATAAAAATTAGTATTAATATGCATCATTCATACATAATTACTTTAAAAAAAGTTCTTTCATTATCCAACAAGGTTTTTGAAAGAAGATTTTTAAAACATCATTTCTTCTTTTTGTTTTTATGAGCTCTCTTAAGAAAAGTGCTCATAGGAGCATCCATATCTGCATCATTCTCCTCCTCTTCTAGCACGTGTAATGTTAAATTACAATGGCTCCTTCTCTTTGTAGGAGCAGGAGGCTGTTGCACTAAAGGGGGCTCTATTGCAAGAACAAGTGAATGGGATAAATTGGCATACTCTTTTTCTTTTTTTAACTGTTACCAGTCTATAATTAAGTACTAGTACAACATAACATGCATTTTTCTTACCTGACGATGCCACATCATGTACATTAACATTTTGATCCACCGCCACGTCAACATGTTGAACACTTGGAACATGTTCCACTCCTTCGACATGATGTTCAACATGCTCTGAAATATTCAAAAAAAATATTATCATGAGTGATGGATTCATTTTGAGCACTGCACATGAAATATGAGTCAATAAATTTGACTCAAATACTACACAGTTAAATCATGATAGCAATATCAAAATATTTACTCTATGAGATTTGTTAGAAAAAATGATTTATCAAAGTATAGAGTTGGAAATCATTATCAAATACTGATCAAAAGCTTAAAGATCCCTATTTTAAAATAATTAATATGTTTCAGCAACCAGAGATAATCTTTAAAGTAGTGTTAGAGAAATAAGAACAAAACTATGTGAATGATCCAAATCATATAATAAATTGCCTTGCCAATCTATAAACCTAGTTCTCATTGCTCAAGAATACCCTAAATACATAATACAAGAAATGCAAACTACTATGATTTAATAAACAACAAATAGCCAAGAGAAAAGTCTTAGCTCAAACAAACAAAATCTCATGTACACTGCAATGGAATTGAGCAGCAACATAGAAACACCTTCCAGTGATGAAAACTATAGTTATGGATTTTCAAATCATACAATAAAATAGCCTCAATGATCTGAAGACCTGGTGGTAATGGCTCACAAACTAATATCAGTCTTTAAACAATACATTTTCTAGAAGATCTGTACAATGAGCATAGAATATATGTTTTGATAAGAGCATGCTTGGACAATAAATGGAAGGAGAACATTTCATATTTATGATTGCATAATTAATTTCCAATAGCAAATTAATACCTCCACCACTATAATGCACATTATGGCCTTCGTCACGAGCAGGTTCTGTGGTAGGATATGAAGGCTGCAATAAAATGTTATGCACATTGTTATGTAGTCAATTTACGTTCAAAACTAATACCAAAAAAGAAAAGGATCAACTATTCAATTTCATTTACTTTTCATCTAACCAATTTACCTATGAGATATCATTTGGTGAACTGGATTCTTGAGCAAGGCTTATAGATTCTTTGAGTAGGCATGTAGCCACGAATTTATAGCCTTCCTTCAAGGCAAGTTTTCTATCTTCATCTGTGACCTCCACATTGAATTCTATGCCCTGTATTTTTTGCTTAATATCATCAGTTTTGTATGTATGGTTTCACTAAACAAAATTTTTTGCAACATTATATTAAAAAAATTTATTTCATATCATTGCTCCTACTTACAACTTGAGACTGGAGATTCATATAGCCACCAGAGCCAAGTTTGTGTTGGCCAAACTTTTCTACTCTTACTTTTGTAGCCACGGATGTGTCCTGCAATCTATGAACAATTTCAAACATCTTAGATTATATATTTACAAATATGAATAATTAGTGCATGATTACAATGTACTTAATACTATAATGACATACCTCTTTTTGCCCTATGTTGCTTCATTACCTCTATCTTCGGATTGCCTTTTCTCCTTTGCATCTTCTACTATTTCATTCCACTCCATTGGTGGAATCATAGCTAGACGGTCGTACTTTGGGTTATCCTTAAGAGCCCTTCTATATTGATCCCTCACAGTCTTTATATGCTTTGCTGCTCTTTTGAGAAGTAGGCCATTGTCAAACATGTCTTTTCCAAATTTCTCGTCAAAAGATGCAATGAGCTGATTTTTTAATTCCATGGTTTGTAAATTCCACCTTTTTAAAAACAAATAGATTGTTAGATCAATAGCTTTAATATATTATAGTAAATGAAAGAAAAGAAAAATTATGTAGAAATGATATGAAACTATGTACCTTTTACGTATGGTGGGTCCGAATAGTCTCAATTTCATATGAAAAAGATGTTCAAAGAAAACATTATTACCTACAAAAACATAAAGGATTTATCAGTACAAAACAAGTAATATAAAAATAGATTTTTTTTATACTTTAAATAAAAACAATTTTAAAGCACCTGGAAGCTTTCGTTCTCTTAACGGAAACATAGTTTTCTTATTCAGCAATAATGTCCCTTCATATGAACCAGTACTAATGACATGAACTGCTCCAGGAAATGGATCAACTTCACTAGTACTGTTCTCTGCTAGTCTATCAACTGAAACATCGTGACAATTAAAGTAGACACCAAATGAATTAAAGCATACTTATGGATATAATCAAATTGAAGAAATTGACTAGCAAAAATGTTTTTTCCTCGCATTCCATTAAGGATTTAATTCAGGATAATCAAATAGTGTATTAAAGATACCATATTTTTAGAATTCATGATATATTGTTGTTTATGTTTATGATAAGATAATGTGTGATTTTTAATCATCTATGTTTAGGATAGCTTTCAATGGTCCATGGTCTGTTATCACAGTGACAGTTCAAGAATATAAAAGTATCTATGCACATACATCGTATAGAAACACCGCAGAGAAACATAAAATACAAAATTAAAATATATTTTTTAAATGATGTTTCAGTTTACTTTTGGATTCAAAGGTTAGACTTATTTTTCCATGTGAATCTGAAACATTAATTCAAAAAGTAGCACAAAATCTTGCCTGCGTAGTACAATATATGTATGTATGTATGTATGCGTGGTGTGTGTATGCATGTGTTTGTGTGTATGCAAGCTTCTGTAGACATCATTTAAGCACTGATATGCTACTTTGTTGTTCATCAACTTGTACAAATACATTACAAAATATAGCAAAACAAGGTTTTACCAGTTCTAGTGGGCATAGATGAAGATGTTTGCATGGCCCTTGTTGCCGACAATGCACTAGGCAATAGTGGACTGACAGCCGAAGGAGGAGTCCGCACATCATAATGAGCTGAGGAATACAATATTGTTAGCAAAGACATTTGCAATGGATAAAGATCAAATTGGATACTAGCTAGAAATGTCCACAAAAAAAAAGTAAGTGTTATAATGTTGATGAAAACAAAGTGCTACTTACACGAAGGTTGTGCGCAACGACCATCACCATGTTCACCATGTGATGTCACAAATGGCACAAATGTCTATACAAGTACACATAAAATTAGAGATCAAGATCCATAAGATAGTATAAAATATTCATATCTATTGAACTTCTATTATTGCTTTAGTCGAATTACTGCTTACCTACAAAGATTGGATTCTACGGCCCAATTCCATTCTCAGTGCCTCTTTCTCCTCACTTTTGTCACCCTTGATGATAATGTTAACAAGTTCATCAATGTATCTTTGCTTGATTTGCTGGGTGATGAACACAGGGTCAGTACTAAGGGTGATGTTATGTAGATATGAAGCTCATATTTTAGATCGCATTTGATCAGTAGTCATTCTAGCCTTTTCCTATCATTTGTGACATTAAATATCAATAAAATTTCATCAAAACAACTCCAAAGACATAAAGAAAAGAACATAATAATATGACATTTGTTTCTATATTAATATTTAAATTTACAATATTTAATGTTTACCTCTACTGAAGGTGTCTGAGATGGTGCATCCATATCACCCTGTGAAAAAAATTAGTAACTCTTAGAAATCAACAGCGAAATTAAAGTAATAGACTTACCAAAAAAAAATATTAATAATAAATTAGATTGTATATGTAAATCATTTGTCTTAAGTTAAAAATTTAGTGTAACTAATGTGTATATCTAAAAAAAAATTGACATGTTCTACTTAATGTTTATATGTGCACATATGGTTTACAAAGAAAAGTTTGGTCGTACAAAACCCCATCATAGTTGACATTGATCCTAGCTGGACATTTCGTTGATCATCATGATCTTCATCCATGTCATCATCATCATCATCATCATCACCATCTTCATCACCGTCATCATCATCTTCATCACCATCATCGCCATGATCATGATCGTCATCAACATCGTCATCATCATTATCACCATTATCGTCAGCATGACCAAAATCATCACCATCTTCTTCATCTTCACCACTAGGTAACTGTTGTTCTTGATAATCATTTACTTCCTCTTCTGCTTCTTCAATTTCTTCTTCTTCGATCACATTATACTTTATCGGCCTTCCTCTTGGGTCATGTCTAACAACAAATGACCAACCTAGTTTCTGTGGAACACCAAAATAAAACACTTGCTCACACTGGCTTGGAAGAACATAGGGCTCATCTCTAATTGGCTCAAATGACCTTGTATTAATCATAGTAAATCCACTATCATGTTCAATAATAGTCCTATCAGGATCATTCGATTCAGTCGTAACCTGAACCATTTGACGACAAATAGAACTATTTTGAATGAATTAAAGTCACACTCAAGTATATCATCCAAAATGCCATAGTATCAATTTTTAGATCGTTGAGGATGTATGTCAGTTCTAGATGAAATATTGGTGACCGCAAAGACAACACTTATCTCGAAATCACACGTTTTCTTCATTTCATTTGACTTTTTGGTACAGAATTTATAGCCATGGTAGTACTTAGCTTTGTGGTGTTTGACCTACAATTATTCAAACATGTCAAGAATATTTGCATCAATCTATGAGTTGATATTAAACTTATGTGTGATGATTACAAATCTTATGCATACCTTTGTATCTCTTAAGCCATATATTAGATCAAGTACCATTTCTGTAACATTGGGATCTCCATTACGATGAGCTTCTTTAACCAACGATACAACACCATCCCATGTTAATGAGAGACCATTTTCTTGAGACTGCTCAATCCATACCGTCATCCAATCAAGATTGTTTGCAATATACAAGTGCAAGGCATCCCACTCATGACCAACTATAAGGAAGACAATTACACTAGTTAGAAACAACTTATATATATTGATAATGAATAATAATTATTAAACTACAAAAAAAAAAACTTATAATTACCTGTCACCCTCCTCAATCTACCTTTCCCCCTCAGGTACTCCCCTTCAAATTTGTCATTAGAGTTGGGATCCCAAATGCGATCTACATGGATATCTGCTGCAAACTTTGGAAGATATTCAGTAATGTACACCATGGTCTAGTATATCATATATCCCTCTATCATAGAACCCTCAGGACGTGCTCTTTGTCGAACCAAGCCCTTCATAAATTTCAAGTGCCTCTCAACCATCCACATTCATCTAGCTTGTACAGGTCCACACAATTCAATCTCCTCAACTTGATGTATGAGGTAGTGTTCTTGAGCATTGAAAAAGGTTGGAGGTAAACAATTTTGCATTTCACACATAAGCTGTGGAATTTTTTCCTTCCAGTATTTTATGTCTTTTTTGTCAATTTCTTTAGATGATAACCACCTAAAAGAGATTCAACACACAAAACCACATAAACGAGATTTCAAATAAAATTATACAATAGATTTAAGAGACATCTAGAAATCTAAGAAAAAACACTTCTAACCTCGTGTATTTTCCAAGATCATATATAACTTGTTTAATACTGTTGTCAAACTGTTGTGGAAGGGATAGAGGTAGGATGAACTGCAATCATTAAAAATGATCATTTCAATATATTATTAAATAATGCAATAGGTAGTACATTCAATCTTACAAATATACTGTAAATGGAGAACATGACTTACCTTAAGGAAGGTATGCCAATCATGTGTTTTCAACCCAGGCCCAAAATCACCTTTCTTTGATAGAAGAGTGCTTATATTTGCAGCAAACCTTGTTGGAAATTTTGCTTTTTTTATGACTTCTTTTAATGCATCACTCTATTGCTCCGTTAATAACCAAGGAAGGGCACTTGTATTTATGCAGTCTCCATTGCTATTTGATTCAATGGAAGCTTTTAGTGCATGATTGGATTCATGAATGTCGGTACAAATTTTGGCAATTTGTTCTCTATCACGCCTTCCATCCAACATTTTCTATAGTGTCTCTGTTACATTCTTTCCAATATGCATAGTATCAAACAAATGCGCAATTGGGAGATCCTTGTAGTACGGTAACCTACTAAATTGAGTAGGATAACTTTTCATTCCTCTAGGAAGTTGGTCATTGATGCCTTGACGATCTTCACAAGCATCAATTACAATATTAGTAACTATAAGACAATATCAAAATACAAATTTTAAACTTCGAACGAAAAATTGGATATTACCTCGACAATTTAGTCGATCATATTCCAACTTCCATAAATGAGTTGTCATTCTTCGTGGCCTTGATGATGTCTCTTCTTTCCCATTGAAAAGATGTTTTTCAGCAATTTGATACCTATGATTACTGTGGAGAAAGTGTCTAAATTCATCAAACACCTACTTTCTTAAAGTTCTCGAATGACGAGATTTCATCTTCAGACCACAAACTGGACATGCGAATTTTCCCTTTGTCTGAAGACCTACAAGATCATGCAGAAGTGGATCATGTACAATTATCATGCGCAGCTTAAACATTTGATAGTAATGTGTAAGCATTATAACAGACCAAAAATATGTGATATTAACAATATAACATACCACAAAAATGAGTTAACCCAGGGGCATCATGTATTGTCCATACAAGCATTGCATGGAATTGAAATTGTCGATGTCCTATCGGTCTAGAGATGTCATACATAGTGATGCCATTCCATAACTTCAACAACTCATCAATCAGGGGCTCAATATACACATTCATATCTTTCACTTGGTATTTACCTAGCAATTGAATGAACATAAACATTACATTCTTATTATGACCATTTTCATGCGCTATTTATAAATTAATTTAGATAACTATAAAATGATAAAAATACCTAGCACAATCATTGAAAACATTATGTGCTCCCTCTTTATGGACATCTAAGGAGGAATGTTATTATTAATAACAAAAATAGGCCACACTAAGTAAACAGATCTCATATCTCCATATGGATTGACACCGTCCGCTGCCAATGAAAGCTTCAAATTATGAGGTTCTTCTTTAAAGTGTGACCATGTTTCTTCTATCTCTTTAAATGCAAAACCATCGGCAGGCATTCGCATAATGTCATCCTAACTTCTATTGCGTGCATGGTAATCCATAAATTGTGCCAAGGTAGCGCACCTAAATAACCGTTGAAGACGTGGAATAATGGGAATGTACCGAAGAACCTTGTGAGGAACTTTTTTTGTTATTTGATCTGACCAATATCTACTACTATGACAATCAGGGCATTCTTCTGCAAATTCATATTGATTATGATATAGAATGTGATCATTGGGACATGCATGTATTGTTTGATACTTCATTCCAATCTGATCCATAATGTTAGATAATTCTCGGTACGAACGAGGCAAAATGTTTGATGGTGGTAACAAAAACTCACTAATCAACCTACAACAACAAATATGCATTGTTAATATAATGGATAGTAATTGTATGCTAACATTGAAAATGACAAAAATGACATACCTTAGCATACGTGACATTGCTACATTAGATATACCATTCATAACCTTTAAGTTCACCAACAACACTATAGCCGAGAGTAGAGTTGTTTGGGAGCCTTTGTATAAGGGCTCATGTGCCTTCTCAAGAAAAGGTATATCAAGACCATCTTCATCATCATTATCAAATTCGCTAGTACCATCATTGTGAGCCTCTTCATCACCTGCCCCAATACCATCTTCTTCAATCATGTCCTCTGGCACATTATCATCTTCTTCCATGAGAGTGTTATCCTCAGCTTGGATATTCACACCTCCATCTTCCTCTAGTAGGCAATCCACATTCAGCAATGGACGAAAATCGTGGCCCCCTTCAACATGACCATGTTGCCTACAATGACTCTGGGCTGTTGTGATTAGAATTCTTCGAGTCTTTAAGCCTTTACACTTCTTGCAAGGACAATAACATTTATTAGGTTTTCTTCAGAACTGAGCCCACAATGCAGCCATTATCTCATTTTGTTCAGCATTCATATTGTCAGGCGTGGTCTTTCTTCACAGGAAAATATATCTACAAATAAATTGGACATCATGTGATTAATGTTTATATCTGCACATATGGTTTTTCTTGATTAATGTTTTCAAATGTAACTAAAATGATCCTATAATTTCTAGAAGGCGTAGATGTTTGCAAAATGTGCAGTACCACCCTTCTACCAAAAAAACACACCTAGTATAGAATAATGGATAAGATCAAGACAACAATAATACTAGTCCTTCTATTGATACGCCTTTTGAAGGTTGAATAAGGTCATAATTTTGCTAACCCACTCTGTTTTATCTGTTATACTTTTTGCTTTCAGCACAATTGCACTATGTGCTGGAATAGAAAGCCATGAAACAAAGATCAGCAACCATTTGAGCATAGAAGGTGCCAATTTAATATACAAATATGTGCACTTGCAGTTTGAAACTTGAACCCCAAAAAGACACACACCTTTTAGTACTATTTTGTATGAAACCTTGTTGTTGATTTTGAATGTAAGACTTATAGCTACAGCATCAGAACCATTTGCCTTTTTTGAGTTTTTAGAACTTGATTTAGCTAGAGCTGGAGAATCAGAAGCACCATCATTAATTCATTTATTCAAAGACATTAATTCATTAAAAATTTCTGTGGTGCTTGCTAGATAATGAAGAAAACCAAATACTCCATATAAAATTACACAATGGATAAACTGACAGAAACAGTCAATCTCATTTTTCCATTACTTGATTTAGAGGTTTAAAGGTTCCAATTACAAAACAATTTTTGTATCCTTCGAGGAACTTTTGAAAAAGACCAAAAGCCTTTACAATCACAAGAGATCAACTTATAGTATACTTAAATGTTAGTAAAGATCTACATTGTAAAGTTTCCTGGAAGTGACTGGCACACATTACAATTACTATGCCACTTAGGCACCACGATATTGCCACATGGGCACTACGATAAACTTAACCATTTCTATTACTATGCCACTAGCGTAAGAGTCCTACACCTTATCAGTCAAATCCTACAACTCTTGTCATCTTGGTGTGACCCTTGACTAGAGGTGTATCCAACATCTTAGGATTGTCCTACAGTTGAACTAGTGTACCTAGGCAAAGGATTTCAGAACTATGAAGTTAACCTCTCATCCTATCCCACTTGAACTTAAGTCATGTTAGATCATGGGGTTACTAAGGAATAAGATTCCCTCCTTTGGTATTCGAATCCTAGAGATACATGAATTTAACTTCTAATTACAACTACTAAAGAACATCATCTCATAAATTATAATGATTCTTGTCCATGGATTAGTTTGGTAAGTGTAATTGTAATTTAAAACTTGGCTCCAATGCATCAAATGTTGCTATACTTGGAATTGCCCTACATCTTGTCCATTTGTAAGTTTGATCTGATAATTTAGAATTCATAAAATAGTTGAAAGTGTTATAATTTTCTAAATAGAAGAAATATCTTCTACCATCATGCTACATGCTAGAAGGGAGAGAGAACATACAAAATTTAGTTGTGTTACTGGTAGAGTCCTTTGACTGTTAAAGTATCACGTTCATATGCTTTGACTTTTGAGACACAAAAATTCAAAGCTCATTGTTAAGATAGTTTCATATTATAGCAGATGATTTTTTTTCCATTTACATATTTTATTTTCACATTAAATTTAGTCTCTTTGGTTTTGTCCATCCTATTGTCAACTGATGCAATGGTTTCTTCTTCTAGAGTATTTAGTCAGTTTTCTTATTTAAAAACTATGGTGATTAGCACTACCATTTTTTATTAACAAAAAGGATATACAACATACTAGTAAATGATGTCATTACAATTTTCTCAAGGTTTATTATTTCTAGGTTGTGTATGTTACTATCTAGGCTCAAAAGTTTAGTCTTTTTGAAGATTATCTTATAGGAAGAATTATTAATGTTTATATTTCAAGAAGAATGTAAAATAAAAATGTACACATGAATACCTTCTTGGGCATGCTATAACTATAGAAGATTCAAGATCACATATGGAAAGTTTTAAAGTAGAATAAAGAATTGATAGTCTCTAGGGAGCTACAGCTAAGAGGTTAGGAATTTTGTACATTCTAACTATATATGTTAAGGAATCTTAATGGAAAGATCAAACTAAAGTAAGATTTTAGAGAGATTGGCTACAATTAACATGCCAAAACCTTTGAGAGTTATACGAGGCATAGGTTACTTGTAGATGGAAATGTATGCTAAAAAACTTGGTGCAGTTCTTTATTACTTGAGAGGGGATCTCAGTGATAGGAATCAGTCACTACCTATGCAGTATTCTAAATTAATGCAAACCTGCACTGAACACCAGCAAAAGGAAGGAAACAGAGCTGAATTTGCATACTCACAGCACCCACCTATAGAAACTTGGACCATTCTTGGCTCAATTTGTAAATCTCATTAAGAATGGTTCCAATTTTTGCCATCGCTAGATAACAAAGAGGGATGTCAGAGTCATTGCCAGTTTTTCCACCATTCTTTATGTTGAAATAGAGATTCAGAAATGCCTGTAATAAAATCTATCGGATCGTACATGTAAAATTCAAAATAATATACATCTACTATTCATGTCACGTCATCCCCAAAATAAATGAAGATGCATAAAATAAATGCAACAATACTAATAAAAAGAGGATGAGGATAAACTAAACGTAGAAAAATGCTTCTAAATTGTCTGAAAGGCTCACTTAGATATAAACAGTGGGGAAAGACTTATTTTGAAGGCATGGAAGTCTAGATAATCATAAGATAACCATAGTAAATTCTGGCCTAAGATATAAGACAGTTCTGATATGCATAAAGGGAGCATAGGAATTAAGGAAGGATTGATGGAAGAAGGGAGGGGAAGATAGTAAGGAAGTACCTTCATTTGGTCAACAATGATGAAGAGTTTGACCTTATTTGAAGGGTGGTAATTGTGAAAGGCTGTGACCAATGCAAGGGGCACATGTGGTGAACAGAAGTGACTCTTACATTGTAAGATATAAAGAAGAGGTTTTGTTTGATGAGAGCATCCAAGGGAGATAAAGTTGGGGAATAACATATTAATTTAAAGTGGTGATTCAATTTTTATGATAGGTGTTGAACCTTCCATGAATAATATATAAAAGAAGAAATTTTTTTATGATCATTTACCATTCATCACTTCCAAATACATTAAATCAACACACAATCATCACTCCTCAATTTATGAATTACAAAATTCATTTAGTTGTACTTGCATCATGTGTCTTAGTTTTTTTTAGATTAGTGGAGTTGTGCTTGCATCACCTGACTTGTATTTTTCTAGTTTGGTGGAGATATTCTGCATGTATGTGACAGCATCTCCTATCAACCCACATTGGTTCTACATTTGTATCTTTTAATGGTGTATTCTATATATCCCCATTTGCATCTTATTGTGTAAAACTGATAATAGATTTTTTTGTATTGGTTTTGTACATCTATTTTATAAATTTGTAGAATTTGGTCAAGGTGTTTGATCTCTTTAGAAGTTTCAAGAATACAGTAGTGAACAAGAGAGTATTATTAGAAAAGTTATGGTTTATTGTGGTTGATTCCTCTTTTAATTGTTGGGTGTTGTATTGCTTCTTTTATTCATTAGTTTCAGGAATTGTTCTACATAGTTTCTCCCACATTATTATAAACAGATATGGGCCTAGACATATCCTTTTTTGAGTTCTTCAAAGAAAGCAAAAGTTGTCCTACTTCTCCATTAAGCTTAGTTTTGTAGGTGGGAGTGTAGGTACAATAGTCTATCCACTTGATTGCTGACTGATTGAAATAAAAAACCTATAGTTTAATGTTTATGAATTGTTGGTTACACAGATCTAAGGATTTAAAGGTATCAAGGTGGGTCTTAAACTCAGGCCGAGTCTACAAGAATGAATCAGTTTTAGTATTTGATTCCTTCTCCAATTGTTGGCATGCCATTATGTTTCATTTGTTCCTTGGCTTGATACAAGGTTTTACATAGATTCTCCTATGAGGGGCTCAAGGGATCTTTTGGTTGGAGCTCTAGAGGGAAAGCTATATATAGATTCTCTGATCTTAGTATAAATGGACAGGGACTCAAAGGATCTCTTGGTTGGAGTCTTGTAGAGAAGGTGATAGATTGTCTCATTTCCCCATCAATGGTAACTTTGTGCATATGCAACTATTTAGCCATTTCATTTCCAATTTATTGAAACAAAATGCCCAAAAAGTTTCAACTTTTATTCATTGGTTATGGACTGAGTCTATGAAAGGATTTGGGGATATTTAGCTTGATCACAAATTGGGGAATTTTTTAATTTCCTAGAATAGAATAGATCCTTTAGTGTGATAATATTGTTTTTAATTTTTTTCTAGGTGGAATAATTGAGTGTGTTCACTCTCAGCTCAACAAAGTGATGCTTTATCTTTAAAGCCATTAATATTGGCAGAAATTAACAAGACATGCTACATTGGCTATAAGGTTGTATTGTTCCACTTTTGTAGCTTGGGTAGCCTCTAGGATAAGAGTAAGCTTTAGTATATTTAAAATAGTTGAGTATCTTCTAATTGATGATTTATTGTAAATTCAAAAACTTGATTTCCTCCTCAATCACTAGTTTAGTAGTGTATTGTTGTTCATTTAATTGATAATGTCAGGGTGCCAAAGTAATTCCTATTGGAAGAATTTTTTTTTTATTGGTAGGGTTTTTTCTGACATCTTGGAGATATTCTCAAGGACTTTAAATGTAACGCCAGTTTCGGTCCTTTAAATAAGGTAGACAGCTCTACTAATGTAAATAAAATCAAGATAAGATATTTCCACATTTCATTTATGATACATTGGGGTCCCAATGCAGACCCATCACTTCTAATGCAATCAAAGAAAAACTAAGTGAAAGGCCACCTTTCAAGTAACTCTTTACACACAATCTCTTCTAACATAAAGAAGGAATATAATTAACTCATAACTTGCATTTCATTTGAGCAACCAAGATCAACATAACATAAAAGTATTCAAAACTCAAGTTCTAATTACAAGTTGTGATCCATGAATCTAGTTGCAACTACATTTATTGGCACTTAACCAGCATACAAGGTCACCAAACTTTAGTACCCTTATTTTATGTACTATACTGTTAACAAATAACATCATCCTCAGTTTCTTTTTCTAACAACCCTTGTTGTTCTTTCAACACCATAATTGATAATATCACTATTTACCTTCAGTGTTACCTCTATCTTTTCTTATTATTAATCTACCTTGGCAGGATTCTTGGCTTATAATTCCACCAATAGTAACCCATCTTTTTCAACGCTTTTTATCATGTATAGTATAGTCATCTACATACATGGTCAATATGATCAAATGCCAACAACTACACTCAACCTCCACTAATATTAGTTGTAGATAATTGTAGGTAATAAATATTATTATCTATACCAACTTTATAGTCAACAGTTAGAATATTGCCTAACATTCTTTAAAATGCTCAATAGTATAGTTGTTGCTATCATAATAGTTGCCAAAGGTCATGTAGTTCATAGGCTATTCTTGCAGAACTATCCCATTAAGAGCAAGTAGACATGAAGTTTGAAATGATAATATCCAATTATAGTTCTTGCAACAATAAAGAGAACCCAAGAAATTGCAACAAAGAGAACATATAAACATTCAACCGGATTAGCAACAACTTTTAGTAGGAATGCACAAAAGGTCCAAATGATCTTGCACCATCTAATCCTTATTGAGATTTCAAGTCATTGGTTCTTTTCTTTCAAGGAAACTAGCTTTTAAGTCTTGTCTTTGCATGGGTACACCCTATTCTCCATTCTAGAATGTCCATGCTTTTTGGTACATTTCCAAGATATATCTTTGAACAAATGATTTTTAATGCAATGAATAACCATGGTACTAAATGGTGTAGACGTTTGAGATCCTTTCTTGGGGTTTACTTATTAGGCATGGATTAGGAGGGTTCAAACCATTAAGCTTTAACATGTGGTTTAGTGAAAATAGATGGTCCCTTGATGTGCCATCTAAACCAAAATTTCCACCCCACCTCCTTTGCCTCAAGAATATCTTCAAACTCTCCTAGTTTGTATATAAGTTTCAATATATAGGTGATTATGCTTCATCCTTTTTTGACATTTCCTTCCTCTTTGGAGATTCTCCTTGGGTCCTCCAAGCATTAGTGTTCTTGGTTTTTAAGGTCACTTTTATTTTCTAGTCTATTGACATTTCTTTGGAGAGGTTTCATCGTCTTTCAATCTAGAGGTTTCCCTCCTCATCTCTTTTTGGCAAAGAGGTGAGCAATCAATCCATTATAGGATATATTTATTGTTGACACATCTAGATCGCTTGGACCTCCCTTTGAATTTTTTCATCCTCAAATTGGCTTCCAATACTTTTGACATGTTGTAAATGGGAACATAGTTGGACCCAACCATATTCAATATCATTGTTCTCATGGTTT
The DNA here is from genome assembly GCA_028749045.1 of Cupressus sempervirens. NCBI lineage: Eukaryota > Viridiplantae > Streptophyta > Pinopsida > Cupressales > Cupressaceae > Cupressus > Cupressus sempervirens. Next base: position 648,311,381 of record CM053789.1, on the reverse strand, counting down.
ATGGATCCCACTTAGTTGATGAATGTGTATTTACAAAAATTATAAGTTGAGACTAAGCACTATTTTTTATAAATTTAAAAGCGTGTCACATTGTTCTTTCTAGGAGTGGAAATTTGGGAGGATTTTATTTTTGTAGTGTCTTGTCTGCTTTATATGTGTGGGTACCATTGTTTATATAGAGATTTTGGTAGATCTAAAATGCTTCTGTAACCTTGATTAGAGATGCTTACCTCATTTTATTCTTAATGTCACCACACTTTGTCATATCTATCTTCATGAAGGCCTAGAAACTACAAAACTTATTACTTCTTTATTTTAACTTCTTGTAGATGCATTTAAGCACAATTCCTAGACTTTCCAAGTCTCACTAACTCTTAACATGTTCTTAGTTGAGTGACCTTGGTCGAGTCCTAGTGGTGCATGAAAATCATCTAAGATAAAACTCCTAGAAACTTGTTTTTTGTCGAGTCCTACCAAGTTTTAGCTAGTCTTGTTGAATTTTTTTCAAGTCCTGAGTTGGCTTAGCCTTGCCAAGTCTTGAGTTGGTTCAGCCTTACTAAGTCCTAAGCTAGTTTATCCTTGCCAAGTCCAAGACTCATTTCTAATCATTCAGTGCATTTTCAATACTCTCAATACAATCATAGACATTGAAGTCAGAATGATTGCATAAGCAGGAAAGTGAGCATGCTTCTATTGCAAATGTTCTTTTAGGATGCCTCACGCATCCAATATGGTTGTTGCATGTTGTTTGCATGAATGTTGCCCTCTGAAGCATAGGCATCGCATAACCTAAATATTTTTCAAAATGTTCCCCAATGGATCTAGAAGAGGCAGCATGGATGTGCAGATCGAATGACTTCATAATTCCCTTGTTTTATGACGTGCAACCCTACGATGTTTGATACTCTATTTTATGAGGTGCATTCGCTCAGGCATTATAGAAACATTGCAGCCATTCAGAGCAACAGGATGAAAACACTATCGAGGAATGGAAGAGAGCTCTTCATCAAATCTTTAGTTTCTTTGGTTGGTCCCTCCAAGAAGAATCTAGGTAAGTAGTTAACATAATCTTTTAATTGTCAGGTCAAGACCAAAGATATATGGCAGAATGGAAATAACCATGTACTACAATATAGAGAAAATTTTCCCATTGAGATGTATTTTACATCCTATTTTTCCTTCCTTTTAAATCAAGAGGAGTAGAAGCCATGGCCTTGCTTCCCTGAATATAAGTAGATTTAGTGTTGTTCAGGAGCTTCTCCATTTCATACACCGAAACTTGTATTCCTTTAGTGAGAAACTCTTCAATGGGGCTTTTGTATTTCTTACAATCATAATGTTCTTCATATCTTCACCTCCTTGAAATTATTTCTTGAGAGCCGATCCAACATTCTGTCCTATTTTCGTGCCAGATTAACCAGACTATTTTCCCTTTTGTTTGAAAACCAAACTAAAATGATTGAGTAAAACTAGTTGTCAAACTTTCATTGTTAAGAGTAAAGAATAGAGTAGGTGTAAACCTTAATAACAAACTATAGCATGTATTGTGGAATAGTGTCAAAAATTGATTCCTTTCCTCTGGTAATGGGAGATACACAATCAATAGCTAATGAATGCTACTTATTAGGGGATCCACCTTTTCCCACGCCTCATAACCCTACAATCCTATCAAATTTATTTCCTTTTCCCTTCATTTCTTTCAGATCATTAAAAACAAAAGGACATTCTTCATAAATTATAGAGAGAACACAAATTAATGGCCTTAAGAGGCAGCAAGCAGACCACTTGCGAGGTTTTTAAGAATTAAAGCTAACAAATGCAATGAAAGATGTATCTTATTTGGAATCTTTTAAAAAATAGTCTGGAGCAAATAAAAAATCAGATTACATTAAATTATATAAATATGGCCAACTCTTTATATATTCACTTCATATGAACTAAGAAACTGAGCGATGTAAATTCTAGCATTAAAAGTATCTAGCATGATACAGTGCTATATCTCCAAAGCATGAAAATATTGAGGGTTTTAATGAACGATGCAGCCTATCACTTTAAAAAAAAAGTATATGCTACCAGATCAGGTAACGACATGGACTTACCTCACCTCAAAGAGCTCCCGCACGTGGTGCACATGTAGACAAACCCTCCTTCGGCCGACGGCAAAATGACGACTTGTTTTTCCCTTTTTTTCTTATGATGAACCTGAGTTGGTCAAAATTTCAACCAACTCGGGCATAAATGAGTTATGTGAACCCAAGTTGGTCAAAATTTTGACCAACTCAGGCATAAAAACAAAAAAAAAATTATTCATCAAGCATTTTAAGAGCATTGGTCGAAAATAAAGGTCAAAATTTGATCTAAAATGTACTAGTGAAATCAGTGAAAGAATGATGAAATCCAAGTAGACATGAATCAATTGAATGAGTAAAATCTCTATAGAAAAAAAAGGAAAAAGAGTAATTGAATATACAGAAGAAGGAGAATCATCCAAGCAAGGAGCTCAAAAGAATCAAAGACCTACTTGCAATCACTATGGTAAGATAGGTCATACATCAAAAAAATGTTGGAGCAATAGAAAAAGAAAAATTCAATGGAAAATGCTACAATTGCAATCAGCATGATCATAAGGCTAATGAATGCAAAGAGAAACCTAGATTTGAAGGCAAATGTCACAAATGTAAGAAACATGGACACAAGTCATCAAAATGAAAAACCAACATATTGAATCTAGTAGAGCAAATTGTGAAAGAAATATTTGGTTGGGACTACAACACCTAGTGTAGATATCATTACTGTGGAGAATTTGGACACATTGGAATAAATTGTGTAAAACATCATATGAGGAAAAGAGATACCGCTAAAAGATGTTTCACTTGTATAGAACTTGGTCATCTTGCCAAGAACTCTATGGATACTGGTAGAATAGAATATGAGAAGAAGGCAAAGCCTAATAACATTCAAAAATAGATGAGACAACAATGGGTTCCAAAGTCTACTGAGAATACAAGTCCAAGCAATGGTTATCAAGTCACTCAAGAATTGGTTGACTCTACCATTTCTACTTAAAGTTATCAAGAGAGATGTGGAACTAGGCTATCAAAGAAGGTGTCCAAATTAGTTCCAATTGAAAATTCAAAAGATCCATATCTATATTCAAGATACAAAGGGATCACCAAGAAAAAAAAAAGGGGGTACCAACTACTACCGAGTTACTTTCCTTACCGAGTGAGGTTAGGTCACAAACTCTACCAAGCGAGGTTGGGAGTAACTAAATTTTATATGATTACTGAATAATGGAAGACTCTACCAATTGATCAATGCAAGTGAAGTGGATGTCAGTCTATCAACATGATGTCAATCAATCTACCTCTTGTACTGAGCATTTATGGAAAAAATTGATAAAATGAATGGAATCAAAGTCATTTTTCCCATGAAATTTTTGAGAGCTATTGTGAAGTGCAATCTTCAGAGCATGCAAGTGATTTGAACAAATTGTTAGCAAAAAATTTCAAATTCTCTCAAACCCTACTGAGTGAAGATGGCATCCAGTAGCAACAAGGCAAGGCAAGGTTCAAAAATGCTTGTTCGTGGTGAATGGAAGGCACCAAACTTCAAGCTCACCCCTGTAATCGTAGAAGACATAGATCCAAGTGGAGCATAGTCACAAATCCCTCCCAAGGTACTATTGATCAATGATATCCAAACTCACTTTAAATGTGTTATTACAGAAATTGGCACTTTAGAAATCAATGATGCCCTAGAAAAACTATGTGTAAATGGAGTTCTGAAACCCGAACATGAACACCTGGAAACTAAAGGATTAACTCACATCCCTCACATGCCCCATGAATTTGAAGTAAAATGGATTAGTTTTATCCTTAGTCAAGTGCATAATGGGCAGCTGTGGTTGGAACAACCAGTATTGATCACAAAGAAGATGATTCATCAAATTACTAGTCTCCCAATGTTTCCCAAAGCTAAGATGACCAAAACCCTAGGTTAGGTAGAACTTGAAAAGAAAACCCTAGCAGAATGGGATGGTAGAGGCATGAAAATAAGTAGTGCCACTAATGTGGAATTGAAATTTGGCATCCATATCATTGCACACAAGATTTAGAACTCGAGCAAGTTAAATAGTGTGTTGTGTGAACCTATTGACCTTGCATACAAGGTAGTGAAGAACAATCTATCTTTTGACCTTGTCGAGCTACTGTTGAAATAGTTCAAAAAGAACATGGAAAGCATCAAGAGATCAAAGAATAACCTGTGTATGTTTCACTCCTTATTAACATGCTTATTATTTTATGTTCAGAAATTTTTCCCTTCAAAAGGCTCTATTGTGTGGAGAAAAGATGTGCTAATGTTGTATCAGATCAATGAGTTTATTGCTAACATGGGTGAAAACTATAATAGTATTATGGCTAACTATTTTGATGCATTTAAGGAGAAAATGAATAATAGATACCAAATTCCCAAGAAACTTGTTGAAGATTATAAGGATGATGTGTGTTTCATGGTGGATAGTGACAAAGTATACATTCATGCAATTAGGCCTAGAATAGCATGGGTGAAACCTCTTGGATATGAGGTCAATATTGATGAAACTAAAGACATCATTGAGGCATTTGTTAATGAACCAGTTGAACCTAAGGTTTCATATTTTGGCACCTATGATGAAGCTAAAGCTAGGATAGAACTGGACATCAAGCTCCCTTAGGCAGTTAACAAAGAAAAGAAAAGAATTGCTAAATTGAAAACAAATTCTACACTCTTGTTGATCAAGGGAAAAGGTGAGAATGAAGGGGTAGAGTATGAAGAAGAATAAAAGGAAGAGGAACCACTAAATAAAAAGGGCAAGGTAATTATTACCAAGCCAACCAAGCCATCCACTGTTGTGTTTACCTGGAGATCAAGGAAGAAAGATGACAAGGAAGGAGGAGAAATTATATTTAGGAAACCTCCACCCACCTTCCAAGATAAACTAAAAGAACTATAGGAAGGAGCAGGAATAACAAATTTTAAGGCATTAAAGTATGAAACTAGGACTAAGGAAGAAAAGAAGCAAATTGAAGACCTGGTGATGGACAAAATGGGTAAGTGGAAATACTCACCAAACCAACTTACTTCTCAACTCCCTAACATTTTATTGGATAAGATCAAGCCAAGATGAGAATTTTCCATACAAACAATGAAAAAAATCTATGGGCAAACCCTGAGACAATTTTTACCAAGCTTAATAGACAAAGAGATTGTGGAATCCCTAAAGAAAAATGAAGAAAAATTAACTCTTAAATTCAATACTTTTCTAGTTCTCATGAAAGACATTGAGCATGTTGTAAGGAATGTAACAAATACATGGAAAAATGTTTATCTTTTACATAAACTGAGTGATTTTCCTATTGATGTAAAAAATGATGATGATGACAATAATAAAGAAGAGAAAGATGGAGAAGAAAATGTAGAAGAAGCAACTCATTTTGATAACATTGATGATAAAAAGGAATAGGAGCAAGAGGCTCCTGAGGAAGAAAAGAAAGAAGATGAGGAAACTGATCTAGTCAAGATTGCTATAGTAGTTATTGCCTCACTTGCTCACTCTCCAAGAAAGTTATTAAAAACATCAAGCACGAAGACAACCTCAACAAGATTGATTGTGACTACCAGTGTGAATACAAACATCCAATCACTCCTTGCTCTAATTCATCTACTAAGTTGCAGACTCTTCCCTCTACTACTGAGTTGGCTACAACAATTTTGAATACATCAGTTTTGAGCACAATAGTTTTGGACACATCTGTGATTGCCACATCAATTTTGGATTCTTTAGGTATTTTTATTAGTATTCCTTTAATAAGTACATTATTAGTTTTTATAGCTAGTCCTAGCATGTCTATAATTATTTCTATTCTAAACACACAAGCAATAAGTGCAATGACAGTTGAGACCAAGCCTCAACCGAGCACAAATTATTTGAGCAAAGGAAAAGAGATGGAGGAAGAAATAGATCTAGATGAGGAAATTATAATCCCTAATTAGAATGTCTCCAAGCTTAATCCAGACCAAATGTAGACATTTGGTGAACTCCTCCAGAAGAAAGACAAACAGTAGAGATTAAGAGAGGAAAGGAACAAAGAATTTAAAATTATTGAGGATGAAAAGAATATTTTGGTAGATGCTATAGGTGTAGACATTAATCCTTCATAGCCAATTTTGTATCAATTAGCAGAGGTAGTTCTAAAGTTCAATGAAGATAGTAGTGGGTAGGATAAGTTATTACAGAAGGCAAAGAAGAAATTTGAAAATAAAGTGTTGCAGCACATTGCTCAACAAAAAGCTGTCTATCAAGTAGAACTTTCTACAATTTTGGGCTCTCTGGAAACATCTTGTATAAATGTATCATCACTTTTTGGTAATCTATGTGATGTTTCTAATTTTACCAAGGAAATAAAGGAAATTTTTTCCAAGATAGATGAAGACCTTAAGGCAAGCACTCAACATGCATAGCTTGACCCTAGTTCAAGATTTGTACACTTCAAGAAGATAAGGTTTTTGATAGATATGCAAGCTGAACTACTTAGAGAAGAAGCAAGGATCAAATCTACATTAGTAGATATATAGAATATGATTCTTCCCAACATGGATGCACTACAGAAACACATTGTACATTCTAAAATTCTCATCCATGACAAAAAATTCTCCATAGCAAGGTCTTGCTAGAGGACTGGGACAAGACCTTGGCAATCATACTCAAGGTACATTTAGAATTTTTATCTCATCTTGGCATTAACATTTAAATAAATAGAATAAATCTTTGGCATTAATGTCAAAAAGGGGGAGAAAGATATATGTATAGGGGAGCATATATTGTGAATAAGAAGATATAATAAAGACGTATAGGAGGAGACAAATGGATAAATATGTAAAGAGTTATGGGGGAGAAAGATATTTATAGTAAGTATATGTTGCATATAGCAAGAAGATGTGTAGTATACTGTATGAAAGAACCTTACCATATACAAATATATATCTTACAAAATCAATTTTGAAAAATCTCAAAAATAGTATACTCTACTAAGCTAGTATCACAAGGTGATGGATAAAAGGTTTTTAGGAAACTTTTTGAATTTAGTTTTGGATGATAAGTGTTTTTGTCACTAATGCCAAAGGGGGAGATTGTTGACATATTAGTCAAGTTTAATATTAGTGACATACACTTATTCATATCATAAATAGCTACCAAGCTTATTGTATAGATAATAGTGTTTGCCATGTAGTTTAGTTGTTGCCAAGTTCTTTAGTTGAGCTACTGAGTCCTTTGGACAAATTCTAGTGTTTACCAAGTAGTTATAGTTACTGTGAAGATCAACAGTGTAAATCATGCATCTCAGTGTATGCCAAGTTTACTAGTGCAAACTGAGCTATGCAATGTTTACTGAGCTTGCAATTTATGAGATGCAAGTCCATTTTTAACCAAGTTACTCAATGTTAACCAAGTGGCTTAGTTTATACCGAGATTGAGGTGATATTTTTTACTAAGCTATGTAGTGGTAAAAAAGTGATTTAGTTTATATGATGAGTTTTACAGTATTCATTGAGTCACCAGTATAGATTGAGTTCAAGACTACTTGGAAGTGATCAGTACGGACCAAGCTTATACATCTACCAAGTGCATGATGATGCCGAGCATTGACAATGGATGTCAAGTATCAGAACCCCACCGAGTCAATCTTCAAGACCCGAGTGTTTTCATTTGGGCTAACTTTGGAATATCTGTGTAAACTTGTAATATGGTTGCCTTTGTAATTTGTATAATTGGATTGATATATATATCCAATGTGTGTGTGTATCAATGCAATAATCAGAAAAGAGTAGAGAGTATGAATTACAAAGGCTACAATAGTACAAGGAGCAGCAAAGATTCATCTATCACAGCAAGGTAATTTGTACACTTAAAGGAATCTCATCTAGCAAACTAAGTAACAGATCAAAGATCAGCTACTATTTCATCCTTACAGTGGATCAGTCAAATCCTTTTACAAGGTGGACCTAGCAGTCCTTATTTCTCCTAACAGGGCAGATCATCAAAAGTGATCAATGTAAGCCTTAACAAGCCAACTTTATACTGCAGTACTAAAGCTTGTGGGTATCATCCCCACCCCAGTTTTACTTTATATTTGGAAGGTTTCTGGGTTACCAAATCTTTTTGTCACAATGTTATGAATGCTTTCATGTTTTCAGTTTCTTATGCATACAATTAGATCAAATTATATGTGATGGATTAAATGCTAATTGGACTATTGGATTAAGAGTTGAGATTGTAGAAATTTTAGAAGTTATTGATTCACCCCTCCTCTCTCAGTAACTTAGCCTAGTTAAGAATATTTCCAACATAAAGGTGGCAAAATCATGAGCTCTACTCATGTAAGCAACTGATCTATTACTATGACCAAATGGTACTTTAGTTGAGATCTAACAATAGGAGGAGTGGAGATAGATCTTGCAGGTGTATGGATTTTTTATGTACTCCTAATTGGTGATAGAAACAATCTAGTCTTCTTTTTTCTAGGATTGGAAAATAAAAGCTCTTGGTATTGTAAATTACCTCTAGAAGATGCCCTTGTTTTAGCTTTGGGCATGAATCATAACAACTTTGGTTTGGAAACTAGATGTGAATGATGTAGAGTTGCCAAGTGCTTTGTGGAAAAGAGCCTCTTGGAGGCCTAGAATACTAAGAGCAACATTATCCTCTCAGAATCAACTTGAAATTATTCCCTTTTGACACCAGTAGACTTAAAATATTCTGATATGAGAGTCCCATGGGGCATACCAAAAACTATTGTGACAAAAGCTTGCTCCCTAGTCTAAGGGAATACTTCTTAGCCAGCCTCGTGTAACATGGAAACAATCTTGAAATTTTGGAACTTTACAACTTGAGATTGAGTCTCTGGAGAAAGTTGGCTTCCTTTACTATCAAGATGCACCTAACTAGTTCTTGAGAGGAAAAGGGAGAAGAGACACATAAAAAATAAATTCTACCTAATCAAATCTAGAGGGTGATGGACCAAATAGTATATGGGTCTACTTCTTTTCCAATGAATGCACTAGAACTTAATAGATTTCTCAATCTATACCATTATCTACACTTTTTCAATCTTTGTATCATAGATAAGCCAAAGATAACACAATCAGAGAAGGAATATAATGGATTCACTTAATCTAATCAGTCACCAAATATGAACATGATCATATGATATTTCAACTATCAAAATACATTTGAAAATTGAGGCCACAAGAATGCGCACACACTTAGTTGGCAGAGAATGGATATAGTAGAGAAAATCTCTATTGAGCATAGGAAAAATTATAGAAAAGCTCTAAAAATTAGAAAAGAGAGAGCCCTTGAGAAAACAAACAAACTTGCTTTTATAGTTCAAGCATAACTCTAGATTGCTTCACAATTTCATTCATGCATTTAAGACTGTCAGAGAGTGCTTGGGTAGGGTCTAGATGATAGATTTGATCTGGTATGCCTTTAGAGTCATGGAAAACATCAACCCTAAATGGAAGAACCCTGATCCTAACATGAAATGATGCCATTGATGCAAAAATTCCCTCAAATGGATAACCAAGTGATGTGAAGCATGTCCCTCATGTCTTTCCATCATAGCCATGATTCAGGAGTGGTTGGGATTGATTGAGAAGATTCTCTCTTGTAGAGGAAACCCTATTTCCTTGATCTAGGCTCGACAAATTCTTAGAATTAGTAGGTCAACTGGGTCAATCAATAGGAAAGAACACGTGGACCAATAGCCTTCTTTCCTTTCGCCACCTCATGAAGTCTTTGAGTGTTGATCATTTTTTGTCTTCCTGAGCTCATCACCTTCCAACGTAATTGTCTAAACCTTTATGATCTTATGATCACCAATTATGTCATAGCATTACTAGTTGGAATTCTAGCCCCTTACGATTTCATGGCACCTAGTTTATCTTATGGTCATGAGCACCCCTTGTAACCCCTATGACTTTACGATCATGGTTAATAGACCATCTTGTAACATTGGCAGTTACCCCAGCAGCTATTGTTGATGAGCCACATGACAGCAGCTATCTTTCCTTATCATAGCCTTAAAAGCTTCAAATTTTACCATTATGATCTCACAATGACCATCACTTCGTAACATTAGGTAGGTATCATTTTTGGTTGACAATCTTATGATCCCCTCAATGCTATGACCATATGATGCTACGAACCTATGATGTTACGATGAATTGTTGGTATCATGGTATCAGAACCTCCATTGCTTGCCTCCATGATCTTATAATCAATTGCTATTGTAAGATTAGGAGACCATTTGCATCATGCAAAAACCCTTATGCTTTCCTCTGGCCCTACTATACCATGTGTGATATGTCGTTATCTCGCCATTGCTATCTTTCATGCAACTTTTGTTAGTGACAAAGTGACAACTACTTGATTATAATTCATCTGATGGTCTTGAAGATGTATCAACTTTGTCAGCACATAGACGAATAGAAAAATCTCCCTTTTGCCTACTCACCTAATAACTTGTCCACCTCGCCTACAGCCCACATTGAGAACTAGACCCACTTGCCAAATGAAAATCACTCACTTTCTAGCATAATTTAGAGTCCTTGCATCTTGAGAAAGTGAGAAAGTGACAACACTCAATCCTTTTCGATCTGGCAATCGATGAAACACGATCTTGCAAAGGAATATTTAAAATGCAAAATACTTAGAAAAATATATAACCTAAGGTCTTGAGAGATTTATTTGTATTCCCAAATATATTTGAATATTTAAAATATATGAATGTTACTGAGCTCAAATTCAAATATCTACATTTTGGTGGGAGGGTGAAATCAACCAATAGAAATTAACCTATTAAGTAACTAAGTTTGTTGAAAATAATTTTTTAAAGATTAAAACAAATAGAGATACCATAGCAAAAGCATTAACACACACACACACACACACACACACACACACACACACACACACACACACACACACACACACACACACACACACACACACACACACACACACACACACACACACACACACACACATAAGCAATGCATTGACAGATACATCTCCTAATAGTTTCATAATGTTGAATCACACACATAAGTTTTAATAAGATTAAATTTGATAAGTAAACAAAGTCCATGTCATAGAATAACCACATGTACAAAAACATGCCTGAAATAATATACAAATACATAAGATGCCACACGGCATAACCAAAATGCATAATCATCCTCTGTACAAGTCACATGGTATGAAATGCTAAAAGAATATACAACATGATAAGGTACAACATTTGATAAGATCTCAAATAATTAAAGTACAATAAATCAGCATATGACCATAGAACAAAATAACAAGATCAACAGAATGAAACAAATGCACAAGTACATCTAGCAATGACATCTAGCTATTGGAACTCAATGGTATAAGAAACACTAGCACCTGAACTCATGGAACCTAAATGGCCCACTCCCACTGTGCTAAGGAGATAAGTCCCAAATAGATAATAATCCAAAAGTCATAACAAGAATCTAGGTCAAGGAATCCTAATATCAATCTATCTAAAGGTACAAAGTATATAGGTAACTTCTAATCCTAGAGGCAACAAAGACACATAGGAAACCTAATCTGCATGTGGGCAAGTGTCATCATGTGAGTCAACTCTAAGGTTACCCTGGAAGCCTCTCTGGACTGCAACCCCCTAGTGACTCTATGTGGCATAAGTATCCTTTCTTATGGACAAGGCATAGTAACGAGGCAAGGTTGCAACAAACATCGTCTCTACTCCCATCCTAGCATGTACTAGCACTCGAGGCATGGGTGAGGTAAAACATTGACTCTTGTTAATTCATTTTAACCCATTTAATGAAATGTTATCACTTATTAATACACCTTCCAATGGGTTACCCAGGTAGCCTCTTTAGGGCTCTAGCCTCCATTGAAAGTCACTTCCTAGCATACACATAGATAACCTACCCTAAGCTCATAAAAGTATATCACATCAAATCACAATATTTACCCCAATCATATACAAGAAATTGTTGGTTAGATGTTTGTTTTTGAAGTTATTGCATTTTACATTTTATGTGTTTTACTCCAACTTTTTAGGGGTGTAGATGATGTTTCCTTTGGAAACACTGAGTTAGGTTTTTAGTAGATGGTGATTTTGTTAAGTTGACTTCTTTTCCATTTCTTTTTGCTAAATGTTCAACATTTTTTTGCTAACATGGTTAATGAGTTCTTTGCTAATGTAATGAGCTTTAGTAATTTTGATTTTTACTATTCATTCTTTGTCTCTATTTAGGTAGAGAATTATATGGGCATTCTTGGTTATGACATTCAAAGATCTTATTGAGAATGGTTTCATTGTGGTAGCCTCTATCCACTTGCTCCTATTCTTTCTATAGTAGATCATGTGTCCTTTTTGATGCCTAGAAAAATTTTCTTTGTGGATTAGGGACTAGATTTCAATAGGGTTTTTCATCTTTGCAATCACTGGAGTTATTTTTAGAGGGTCACTAGTTTTATTTGGTATAGATCTTATAGTGGTTGTTATTAAGAGGCATCTATCCATGATATTTTTTATCAAGATAACTTCTCTTTGGTTGGCTTCAATAGGTGTCCATTTTCTTTGGGTTTTTTCCCTCTTGGCTTGTACTATCTCTTCAGATTATGAACAAATTTGGGATTCTCATCTTTTTGTTGACTATTTTGACCTCATGAACCTTAGGGGTTATTTTGGCAATGGTGAGAAGATTAGTGTTGATCAATTTTTTTTAATACAGTTCTGATGGGTGTGAAAAAATTGTTGTTTATTTTTCATGCTTTTTCTTTTTCTATTTATCTTGTATTTAAACTTGACTACCTTGATCCTATTAAGCCCAATTTTAGTTTATATCTTTTGGTTAAACATCTCATGTGTTGTATCTATTGGGGTTATTTTCATGATGAATGTCCTTAGGAACCTAGAATGTATATAGGATAATATCATAACTAATTTTTTTTATTATTATTCATTTTTTGTTGTTTCACAAGTATTCTAAAGAGGTGAAAATTGTAAAGATTTGTTTTATCTTGTTATCATTCTACTTTTTCTCTATCATGTTTTATTTAGGTCTTTTATAGGGGTTGAAATGGTTTTCTTATGAGAAGTGGCATGTTGGTGGATGCTTCTCCTATAGAGGTGAAGGGTTGTAGGGGAGAAGGAATTTTTTGTTATACAAGCTTGTTTGTTACTCTTGCTTGTTTGGACTTTGGTTATCTTATGACACATATATTTTTTCCCTAGCTATTGAATCCATGCAAAACCCTTGTTTTAGGTTATAGGAACCTATCAAAACCCTTCTAAGGTTGAGGGATCCTTTCGAAAACTATGCGAAATATTGTGGGGATTTTTCTTATTATTGGTATGCCTAAAGCATGTTCTTATTACTCGCTTTAGGCTACTAATTTTTTGTTTTTCATAGGGATGTTATTGGGTGATGCATATTTTCTTTCTAACCATCTATTGGTGGGTTTGGAATCTTGATCTGTAAGAATGGATTTCAAGTCCTTTCAAAATCCATTTAATCTTAATTAAAAAAATCACATGGTAGTATTGAGATTAAAATCCCTTATAACAATACAAATCATCTAATACAACAAGATCAATCAAAAATAAATAAATAAATCTGCATGCAAATTTTAGAAAACTATTTAATTACATTAATCAATCAAATTACACTTCAATATGGGAGAAATAAAAATGTATATACTTATGATTTATTTCATGCTTTTGAAATGATTAAATTGCATTAATTTACAAACTTACACTTTATTTTGAAGGAAAATAAAAATATGTATACTTTTAAATTATTTCATACATCTATATAATTCATTTAGTTTTAGAAATCATCTTGACTCTAAAAGTCCATGCTAACGTACCCAAGGCACTTAACAAATCAAACAAAATAAGGACAAAACCAAAACACAAGTGTAACAAACAAGGCATTATCTTTTTTCTATCTTGCCATCATCTACATGTGTCCTTCGATCAAAGAAAATAAGTTGCATCTTAAATGAACTAGAAACCACTCAACCAAATCATGAAACCTTCAACATAGAACAAAAGAGCAAATTGCTAACTTGCAACATATGCAAGAGGAAATAACAAGAAAAATGTAAGAGGGCTAGCTCTCATATAAGAATTATTTGAGATTATAAAAACCATTTCAACGCTTTTATTGGTAGCACTTAACAAAATTGAAAATTAATTAGAGCCAACAACATAGTTATAGAAAAGTTTCACCTCTTTAAATATTTATTCTAGTCATCCCTCAAAACAATTGTCCACACCACACAATCGTTCCTCGTTAAGTAAGAAACTAAGTTGGGTTGACACCTACTAAACATTTAAATATATTTGAAACTTGCTAGGCTATCCTTCTTTATGCTTTTAAAGACTTCCCTAGCTCATTAGCTTTTTCCACATGAAGAAGAATGGTTTGAATCCTTAAGGGCTTGTTTGGCAATAGGAATACAAGTAGAATAGGCATATGTAAATTCTTAAAAATTTTAATTCTTTGTTTAAATTGAACAAATTGGAATTGGAATACGAAGTAAGATAGGAATACGTATTCCAATTTTGGCCCAAAAATGAGGTTTTGCAGTTCCACCCAAATAGGTGGAATTGGAATACTTATTCCTATTCCAGTATTATTTATTTTAGAAAACATAAATTTTTGGGTCCATGAATTCCCCATCAAATTCTTGCTGGCTGAACCAAACAGAGAATAGGAATACATACCCCCATTTTCTATTCCAAAATAGCTATTCATATTCCCACAGCCAAACAGACCCTAAGAGTTGAACGATTGTAATCCTTAGAATAGCCCAAATCCAACTTTCACACATTTATGATAGATAATTTTGACAGTTAGCTAAAACCTTTTTTCATATGTCATAAAGCATTGGAATACAATCATGCAACTACCTACATGGTGTAGTATTTCCAAATGATTGACACTAACAACTACTTATTTATATCTCATGATTTCATGGTACCGATTTCCAAGATCTTATCATTAAATATGGCACCCTTTATGTTGAGCTCAAACACTTCCAAGCCAAAACGGAACTATTAAAATAAGACTGTTAACAAGTGGAGAGAAAAACAAAGTATGCAATCTTTTTCCTCAAATCTAATGTATTCCATCCTTACCGCAAGAGTCGTGATTTAGTTGACTTGTTCAAACGACATGAAATATTTGAGGGAGATGATGTAGCTATGCAACGTAAAATGTGAGCAATTATTTCATGCATTAATGCCCCTTGGCAGCAGATTTTTGGAGTGTGGTTCTTAACGTGGGAATCCATTTTCACGCTTAAGAATGAGAACGACCGTGCAGCTGCATTGCACAAACCTTGACCAAAACTTTTCATGTTATTCTTACGTCAACACGGCAATGAATCAAATATCACTTGTTCTCTAAAACTATTCTCTTATATCCCATATTTCTTTCAATGTAGATAGGCATGGCTTTTATCATCGTCAGCTTTTTGTTTTATTATGTTAAAGCAGTCAAGATTAGGGGTTGGTTCTTAAGTACATATCAATGTAAAATTCATTATCAATGGGCAATCAGAGAAAAAAAAAACTAGTATATTTACACTTTTAATAAATAATATCAAATATTTATCCTCATAAAACTTATATAACCAGATAAAGTACATATCAAACAAAAATATAGTATTGTCTATAGAATTATCCAACATCATATATGAAATGAAAATACCCTTAAAGCTTGTAGTAAAGTTTTAATAAATATAAAAGACAATGCAAGGCTAGTACAAAAGATTAGTAGGCGGGTCATCCAAGCATATCCACAACACCTAAAACAAAGCACATTAAACAAAAAGGATATGTTTTCCCCACATCCTTTTGCAGCCTCTAAAGGAGGATCCTCGTGTAGTCATATACCAAAAATTCATAGATTTTATTCATCCCCCAACCTCAAGAGACACATCCTCTTTCTCCTACTACAAGAGTTGAAGTGTAGTTGTTACCACATGCATAACCTTCACAACAAATTTGGTGAGCATGTTGAAACTCTCATCCAAAGAGGCAAATTTGAACTGTAGGGACTCAATAGCATTTGTGACTTTATCCATCATGTTTTCCAACTTTTGGAAACTAGCATTGCCCTTACGCTTTTCAGCTTCTTAGACCTACATCATAGTAGGGTTAGCTAAAACCTTTTCTTTTCTTTTTTTTCATAGCAACCTCCAAGGAACATAGCTATCATAGGGAAGCTATCTTTCATGACATTGGCAACATGTGAGGTAGGGGAGGTGAAGTCCACATTGTCAATGGTGAAACTGGAAGACACATGGATGGAGTCCAGACTAGGATCTTTCTCCATCTGCACCTTCTCTTCATCTAACTCTGAAGTTTTCTCATCCTCCTCGACATACTTATCCCTGACAACTTTCTCTTTTTTCTTGGGTTTATTTTTCTTAGCACTCATATAGAGTCCAAATCCTCTTCCCCTGTATCCAGTATCCTATTAGTCATATGTTTACACCCTACCTTACTCTTTGCTAATCTATCCATACTCTTATGACCACTCTCATGTTGCTCTTTAGACTACATGAGTTCAACATAATTAGGGGCCTCAATTTTAGGTTTATTAACATTAACCTAGGCTCTAACAATGTTTTTTTTCTAGTTCTTGGAGGCCCTAGAGGGGATCGATGATGGGGATGGTTGGGGGGTGGTGGCTACAGAATAATTTCCTCCAACAACTCTAGGTGGATTAGGCGGACCCTAGGCATCGTACATGGCAACACAACATGAAGGGCACAAAGATAAATTGAAATAATAAAAGCAAAGAATGAGCCCCTAGAGAAAACTAACAAACTTTTTCTCTTTTCCTCTCCCTAATCTATCACATTGGCCTCTAAATCATGCAATAAAAAGAATGAGATGGAGATAAATTTTCACGGTGCATGCAGTGATTTAGAAAGGGGAAGTGATAATAAAAAAAGACACCAAAACTACCTTCAAGAGTGATATAATTCAATATTAAGGGGCATACCTCTGCCCATGGCTATGGAAGAAACTCCCAATTGAACCCACCTCTACATCTAATAGGGGCTTCATATTCTATAAAAACTCTATTAAGAATCATTTCATCTAAGATCTTTATCACTTTCTACCACTTCCTTCCTTCAATAGATAAACCAATAGCCATGGTGATTACCTCCTTGTTGACTTGAAAAGTTATTCCATTTATTGCAACCTTCCTATCATTCTATGAATCGACGAACTAGGTAGAGAAATTCTCATCATGCCCTTCCATCAACTCCATGAAAAGGATCATCTCTCTCTTTGTTATTTTCATCCATACACCCCCTCCTCAAATGGTTACTTAATAGGCTTGGATATTTATATATTTTTCTTAGGTTTGAAATAATTATTAAGAAAGTTAAAAAGTGAATTATTTTTGTTTGGGGGACTTTATAATATTTTTTGTTATCAATAGGGAATTTTAGTGGAGAGTACAATATCTATCACATTTCTATCTATTACATTTTTAGAGGTTTGGATTTTGAGAGAATGTGTCATTAAGGGATGTCTCTTCACCTTTATAAAGTTTCATTTATTTGATTATAAAAACATAATTTATGATATGGGAATGTAAACTTGTTGAGAACACAATCACAGTCACATTTCTTATCTATATCATATTTTTAGAGGTCTTGATTTTTGGGGATGGCATGATAAAGGAACATCTCATCACTCATACCAACAATCAATTGAACTTCACCTCTTTGATTATCTAATAACATAACAATTTACTATAAGGATGTCATTTGAGAACACAATCTCGGCCATATCTATTATATATAATATTTCTAAGGTTTCAATTTTGTGGGATGGTGCAATTAAGAAGCATCTCATCACCCTTTTCAAATTTTCTCCATTCATTGAACTTCAAAGCTTTAATTATTAAAACAAAATTTTGATATGGGAATATTGGTTGAGAAAACAATCTTAGGCACATCTCTCATCTATCAGATTTCTAAAGATTTGGATTTTGGTGGATGACATATATTTAAGCATCGTATTTTCACCCTTATCATTTTTTCTCACCATTGAAGTTGGCCCCTTTGCTTATAAAAACATAAGTTTTGGTCAAATCTACTAATATCATATTTTGAGAGGTTTGGGTTTTGGTGTGTAGTGTAATATTTAAGGAATGTCTCAAGACCTTACCAGTTTTGATCAAGAATTTGAACTTTATTCAATTGGTTATAAAAATAGTTTTTGATATAGGAGTGTCAATTGACATTAAAATCTTAGCCATGTCTTTAGTATATCATATTTAGGGAAGATATCATTATCATTTCCAATTTTCTGCAATAAATTGAACTTCACCATTTTGATCTTATAAAACATTTTTCTAATTCATGCATTTAAAATAAAAATTAAGTGTCTAAAATAAAAATCATGTTGAAAATATAGTTTACTATGTCATTTCTATCACATTATAGTTTAAGTTTAAAAAAATAAAAAATATTATGTAATTAAATTTATATTATATTAAGATCTAAGAGTTATAGATTGAAAATATTTAAACATAAAACAAAATTTAGCTATATCGTTTGAGTTGAATCAATGCAACATTTAAGAATCATTATTTTCTGTTATTAATATTAAATTATTCAATCAAATTATGTTTTATTTTTATAATTATTTTAAGATAATTTTACATAGACATAATTTACTTTTGACAAACTACAAGATAGTTATGCTTAGATGTAATTATAGTAATCCGTGAATCTCTAAATTTATCTAGAAGTGGACATAAAATTGTTCACTTGTATGTTTCTAATATTTTAAATAGTATTATAATATATTTTTTAGAATAATATTATCATATAAATTAGGATGGACCTCTTATCAAGTTATTATGATTAAAATTAGACATAATATCAATAAATTCACTATGTTGTTTTAATTTATAATACACAAATTTATTTGCAAAGTAACTATCATCAACTACTCACATAAATACACATATTTAGCACATTCTCATTACTAACAGTTTTGTTAATATTGCATAGTTTAAATAATACAACTCAAACAAAATAAATTTTCATAATTTTGTATAGAATTAAAGAACAATAAAATATTTGCAATAAGATATCATCTTATTGAATTTATGCTCAAACATCCAACAATTCAATATATTAAGGAAAACTTAAAAAATATAATATACCAATATACCAAATCTATTCAAAATGGTCGACTACTATAAAAAAAAATGTTTGCACAAATAAATTGAAACTTCTCTCTCTACACACATGTACAAATGGATATTCCCTCAATGTAGCTTAGTGTTTATAGACGTCTTGTCTTGGATTTACTATCATGTCTGGTCAAGAAGGGTTGAGCTAAGGTGAGACTAATCCTCTAATGCACATAATCAATTGTAAATCATTTGCATCAAGGAAAGCTATATCTTGGAATAGAAAAAAAAAACAATGCATAACCTAACCATGACATAAGACAACTTCAATACTTGTGTGAACTAAATTAATACATAGACGACCATTTTTTTATTTATATTTTATAAATGATAAATTATTTATTTAACTTATGATTATTTATTAAAAATAAATAGTCAAGTATGATGCAATAAATTAATTTAGAAAACATAATTATAAACCTTATGATAATTTATTAAAAATATAAATATTTAATATTTAAAAGATTAAAATGGTATAAAATTGTTAGACAAAATAAGTAATTTTTTTTAAATGATTAAAATTTACTTTAGAATAATATATGGAATAAAATAGGAAAATAAAAAATATATAAAATAAAGAGGCAAGAGCGTACACTACAACAATAAATTTTGAGTCTCTTATTTGGGAGGTCCTGGGTTTGAGTTGATTCACCCTTAATAGATAATAATAATTAATCACAGCAAATAATAATAATTAATCGCAGCTTTGTTCTATCACCTATCAAAAAAGTAGAGAAAATTATAAAATTTATTTAAAAAATAAATAAGAAAATGCAATGAATAAATTAAGTTGCCCGTTTACAACTTTTCCTAGATAAAAGGTCTTACTCCAAAAAATTAATATCTTTTATTGGATCTTGCTTTAGAATAAAATTCTTACTCAAGACAACCTACAAAAGAGAGGTATTAATGTGGTTAATCAGTGCAACCTATATAAAGAAGGTTAGGAAGATAGAGATCACTTGTTCTTATACTATACTTATAGTCAAAAAGTATGGAGTTCTATTCTCAACTTCTAGAATATTACTTGGGTACACCAAAACAATATTGAACATTGTTTTCAAAGCTAGAATTGCCCATCTAAGGATAATGATATTGGTTTCCTATGGAAAATTACTCTTCCCCATCTCAGTTGGGGAATCTGGAAAGAAAGAAATAACAAAATCTTTAGAAACAAAGAAATGCCTAAGTGGGTGCTTGGTCAAAACATTCTTAGAGCAATAAAGGAAAAATTCAATTCCCAGAGAAAGTGTAATGAAGATTTCCAAATTAACAATCCAATGAATACTAATGGTTCTAAAATGAAGAAAGAAGATCAAAGACTGAATACTAAGTGGAAGGCTCCTCCTATGAGATGGATTAAAGGGAAATTTGATGGTGTTGCTAAAGGAAACCCTAACAAAGCAAGCTGTGGAGGGGTTTTGAGGGATCACATTTGTAATATTATAGATGCTATTGCTATACCTATTGGTACTTCTACTAGTCATAAAGTTGAGGCTATTGCAACTCTTTATGCGATGAGGTTAGCAGTGGAAACTAGTTTTCGATACCTCTGGATGGAACGAGACTCCTTGAATATCATAAATATGCTTAATGGAAAAAGTTTGATCACATAGTCTATTGAAGCTAGTGTAATGGAAATTAAATCCTTAATGGATAGATTTGATAAAGTCATTTTCTCTCATTCCTTTCGTGAAGGAAATGTTGTGATTGACTGGATTGCTAACCAGGCTATCCAACGGGAATGTAAGATGACTTGGCATGGTGACCTAAGCAGGAGCGTGGATTTGAAAGCTCCAATTAATAATGACAGAACTCATGCAACAGAAGGCAAGATCTTCTAAGGTTATCAATTTAATGATAAATGGAAGTGGGGTTATGGAGGATAGCGTTATATCCCTGAGAAAGTACTTAAATGTGATTATTATCCTGGCTTGGCATGTAAGTGTTTTAATGAGTGCCTTGGTTGTTTTAATGAACATCTTGGCTTTTCTCAAATCTTTATGTCTACTTGTCTGCTCAACTTTGGCCTCTCACAAAGAAACAAAGTTTTCAAAAATGGGCAGCGAACCGAAAAAATAGAAACCAAAGAACTATAAAGCATGGAAGGCCAAAGCCTCTATTTGGTAGATTCTAGAGAAGGGTAATGTCACTACTTACCTGGAGTGCCTTCATGGCTACAAACCACATTTCATGGAGGCATTCTTCAAAAATTGGATCGAGGTTAGGGTTTCCATGCATGGGGTAATGATTCATTTGTCTGAAGATTTCATTGCCAAAGTCACATGGCTACCTAAGGAGGGCATAAAATTTAGAAAGGAAACCAACATCTCCAATGCTACATTTAAGAATTTTTTGAAGACAAAAGAGGACGAAAACAATCTAGAGAAGACTGGCGACTTTTACGACCTGAGTCAAATAAAAGTTATTTGGCAAGACATCCTCTCTTGCATCCATGAGTTCTTCATTTTAGATGGTAGGGAGAAAAGAGTTCATAAATTTCATTTTGTGTTCCTAAATAATTATTGGTATAAGGATAGGATCTCATTTCCTTTTTATCTGAGGTTCTCTTTGCTTCAAAGTCTTCAAGCCCATAAGAAAAAATATTCCCGTTCGATTTTACATGAAGGGCTAATCCTTTTAATTGAGAATTATTGTAAGAGTAAGGCTATTATTTTTTCCCTACCCTCTAAGAAAAAAAGGGGCTCTATTAGTGAAACTTATTCTAGGAAGAGTAAGGGAGAGGAAGGGGTTAGTGTGAGAAAGAGGAGTCAGAAACAAGACACACCTCAAAAAAATGTAGAGGAAATTACTATATCTAAGAATTCAAACAAAACTGATGAAATGAATATGGAGAACGAGGAGAATATAGATATGGGAGATTTTAGTTCAAATCTGGAGGGTTACCCTAGCAGCAAAGGTGAGACTGGTAAGGATGAGGCTGAGGAAAGTTATGATAAAAATATAGGGTTGAAAAATGTTAGAGAAGAGGATAAAAACCAGAGTGAGAAAACCTAGAAAGCTAGGGAGGAAAATTTGGAGGAAGAAATGGGGAAGGAGAAGGATGACCTCATTGGTAAGGGTGCTATGAATGTGGAGGAAGATATAGGGAAGGAGAAGGATGATTCTACTGGTAAGGATGCAATTTTTTCTTTCCTCCACACTGCCAAGCTCAAGGCAGACTCCTCTCTCCAAGGTGATTCCTAGATGTACAATGAGTTAATGAATCTAAAAAGAAAACTGGGAAAGATGTAGTAGGACCAAGAAGCTGACCAAGCTAAGATCATTTAGTTGGAAGTTCAAGTTGGCAATATCTCAGAGAAGCTAAAGGAATATGAACATAAGCTCCATCTTTTGATCAAAGAGAGTAGCAACAAGATGGAACAGGTCACTTCAAGCATCTATGCAGCTGTTGCTAGCTTAGGGAAGAGAAATAATGAGGAAATCATGTCTCCTGGTAGGCCAAACAAAAGAACAAGATAGAGTTCAAGGAAGAAGGTAGCTGAGGCAACTGGGACATCTACTGCTGACACTATCCAAAACACTGCGGAGGCAGACAAGGAGGTGGTGAAAATGATCAAGGAGTTGCAATAGTTGTTGATGGTGGTTCTAGTAACTGGTCTCTGGCCTAGGTTTTTTATCTAGTTTTTGTTCCTTTTGTTCAAAATCTAGGTTCCAAGTTCTTGTAAAAGCTAGTTTTTTATTTGGTCTTATTTTGTGGTTTTAGGTCCCTGTAAAACCTAAATTTGTAACTTTTATACTGTAGTTTTTAGGTCCTTGTAAAACCTGGTTGTGCTTACTTGAATATCTTTTTCTTTTTTGTTAAGGGTTTTGGGTCCCTTGAAAACCTATTTTTACTTTAATCTAAAACTTTTCCTCCCTTCATTTGTAATTAAATAAAAATATAGGGGAATTGGTTGATTCTATAATCTCTAGCTTATTTTGGTTTTTAAGAGGTCAAGTTTCTTTATGCTACACCTTCACTCATCCCAACTTTACATGAAACTTCATAGTAACATATCTAAAGTATGTATTCAATATTCATCTCATCACTTCATTTATTCCTTCATCTTAGGAAAATCCTTTTTATATTCCTACATCATTGGTTGAGTCCTCAAAGCCTATGCATTCATTCATTTATCCTTCCAAAAATATATAAATTTGATTATTCATATCCATTGTCACATCTCTAAATATATGATGTAAAGTTAAATAGTATTGAAAAAAAGCATCTACATATCAAAATTATATTTCTAAGTATATGATGTAATATTATATTACATAATCTTGGTGGTAAGCTTAATAGCTTGAGGTAAAGACTTGAATGATGAAGAAGGAAGGTCCAAGATTTTTTGAGGACAACTACTCCATATGGTGTGACTGGATGAAGATCTATATAAATAGAATGGGCCCAGAGTACTAGACAAATGTTTAGGAAAAATATGTTACACCTATTGGGACACTAGTAAAAACATTTGAAGGTAAAATTAGAGAGCATTAAAGAATTGCACCCCATTATATGTACTTTATTTTTTGATGAGTTTATTGGTATTCGTGGACTTGACATTGTTCTTGAGGTTTGGGAAAAACTTAGGGTACTTTTTTATGGAGATGTACATGTGCAAATAGATAAGCTAGATATTTTAGAAGGAAAGTATGATGACATAAAAATGGTAGAGGGAGAAAATATTGCTCGGTGTGGTAATAGGATAAAAGAAGTTGTTTCTTCTATCAAAAGTTCCATTGGTACCATTGATCATGAAGATGTGGTAAGAATAATATTGGGAACCTTGCTACATACTTATGTCATTAGATTTTTGTCTATTGATGTGTTAAGAACTTTTGACAAAGTCTTCATTGAAGGATTAATTGGAAAGCTTGCTATATTTGAGTTGATAAATTATGATAATAGCATTCCCAAAGTTGAAGCAACTTTCAAGGCCTTTGTGCCTATGGATATGAGGAATAAAAGAAAAGAAACAAGAGAGAATGATTTAGTGTTTGATGAGAAATAAATGCAAGAAGAATTTAAATCTTTACTTGAAAGAATATTTCCTATAAGTACTACTAAATACAAAGGAAATTTTCCATTAAAATATTTTTCATGTAAGAAGATAATTCTTGTTGCTACAAGATGTCCTAATGGTGATCAAAAGGATGTGATTATAAGATCTAGTGACAAAGGTAAGAAGAAATGGTATCTTGCAATAGATGAAGGTATCACAAATTAAAGGAATTAGAGGATAAAGACGAGGAATAGATGGTGTTTGATGTTGTCAAGAAAGAATAAAAAAAGGTGAGAAGATATTAGTTTAAAATCTAGATCACAGGGATGAATGAGTTATTTATTGTGGATTCTCACATCATGTGAGCACTGGTAGAAGTAAGTTTATCAAGCTTGAAGAATTTGATGGTGATGTAGTCAAATTTGGTAGCAATCCACCTTCCTTTGTAAAACGTAAATGTTATATCTCTTTAAATGGTAATATTCTAATTAAAATGATGTCTATCTTGTGAAAGATCTAAAGCATAAATTGATTACTGTTGGAAATTAAATGACAAAGGATATAATCTAGAGTTTAAACAAAGTATGTATAGGATTCTAGGAAGCATAGTAGAAATGATTTCTATTGGGAGACAAACCAAAGACCTAACTTACTCAACTTGAATACTATTATTAACAGATATTTTCTTACAAATTTTGAAGATATCTAGCTTTGGAATATAAGGCATTATCATGAACTTTTATATCTTGGTCAAAGTAAGTAAGACAAACACAATCAGAGGATTACCTCCATTAGTAAAACCAACAATGTTATGTGAAAAAAATGTAAATTGGGTAAGTTACATTGTAGTAAGTTATATTCATATGAGAATGTGTTGGACTCAA
The DNA here is from genome assembly GCA_028749045.1 of Cupressus sempervirens. Taxonomy (NCBI): domain Eukaryota; kingdom Viridiplantae; phylum Streptophyta; class Pinopsida; order Cupressales; family Cupressaceae; genus Cupressus; species Cupressus sempervirens. Next base: position 648,286,147 of record CM053789.1, on the reverse strand, counting down.
TGCATATTGACTTGATTGGTCCTATCAAGACAAGGAGTTACCATGGTGATAAATATTTCATTCTTTTTATGATGATTACTCTAGATTAAGGCTTGTAACCTTCTTGAGGGATAAAAATAAATTATTTCATAAGTTTTATGTGTTCTCGTAATGGACAAACTTCATTTTGAGACCCATTTAGCTCTTCTTGTTGTGGTTTTGCACTCTCTCTCTCTCTCTCTCTCTCTCTCTCTCTCTCTCTCTCTCTCTCTCTCTCTCTCTCTCTCTCTCTCTCTCTCTCTCTCTCTCTCTCTCTCTCTCTCTCACACACACACACACACACACACATTTATAAGTCATCTCTCATTTTCTCACATGACCATATCTTCCACTAACGTCATTAGTTTCTAGATACTTTTGCACTTTCTTTAAGACCTTTTTTGGACTTCCTTAGGAATAGGCCAACCTATTCAAGAAAATTTTGAACTAGGTTGACCTATCCAATAGAGTTCAACTTAGGTCAACCTCTTTCTCCAGGATTTTGAATTTTAGATCTTGAAGTGTCTTAAGTTTCTAAATTGTTTAATATTGCTCCTAAGCCTAATTTGTTATTTATTCCAAAAACTTGTATATAAGGAGGAATTGGCATTTGATTTTCATCCATCAATCCATCAAGCTACATAATTATTTGATAGGAAAATAAAAGAAAGAATACACTTTTCCATAAGACTTCATCAAGAAGGAATTTTCAACTATTCATCAAGATCAATCATTTCCTTCTTGCATCAAGATTCTAGCTTCAAGGTGGTGGTGGATTTTGGCTTTTAAGAAGGATATCTAGCATTCAAATCATTCAAGTTATTTCATTCTTTGTCAAGGTATGTCACACACATTCCTATTCATGAGGTTTTTATATTCTATGCTTTCCTTTTGGTTTCTTTGAGTCAAGGCTATTATAATTTCATATTTGATCACTTATCAAATTCAATTGCATCTACAAAGGTAATTATATCTTTTATTGATATATTAAATCATGCTAATATTTCCTTTATTAGTACTTTTACATCTAAATTTACAAGGTCGATTCCTTAATATAAGGCTTAACCAAGGAAAGGCCTCATCAAAAAAAGTTTACTATGTACAAGTGTAGGATATAAGAGTTGTTACCACATATCCAAAACCTACTCATCAAAATATTTCTAAAGAGTTGGGTCGAATTTGCTATTGTGTCCTAGGAACATGCTTATCTTCCTACAAAGTTTACAAACACATTACCACCAACTCAACCTATTCCTAGAGGTATGAGAAAAACAAAAAAAAATAGGGACTTTTTGTTGTGATCATAGATTTGTAGTTGGAAGTTCAGCCATAGGTTCAAATCCCAAAAAAAAAGAATTAAAAGGTATTATCCCTTGCATAATTTGAGGTAAGTAATTTATCATTTATTTCATATTTTAGAAAACACCTATTTGCATATCTTATTTGGTTTGATTGTGTGCATTTAGCATGTGGATCTATCGTACTCTTCTCATTCAGTCAATCGGTTCAATTTCACATTACAATTAAACATCTTTAGTCTGGAACGTACATTGCATGAACTTAATTGTGTACTTCCTTGATATAATTTGGGTTTAGTATTGGTATAACTTCATCAATTTGGGCGTTTCTAATCTAACTTGGACTGTGTTCATAGTTATGTTTGGAAGCCCCTATTTCTCTTATTGAATGTTAGTGTGAAGTGGAAGTCTTATATTTACAAACCTTATTTAAACATTTCCATTTCATCATTAAATAAGTTCAATTTTGATATTGGGGATTTATTCATGGCTCACTTGAACAAAGCTAGGCTTCAAAAAGGTGTACCAAGCAAGATGAAAATGAGAAGAATATGCCCTTGCAAAATACTGGCCAAATATAGGATGAATACCTATAAGATATACTTACCTATGGACTTAGCCATCTCCCTTATTCTAATTGTTTTAGATCTGGTTAAATACAAATATCCCTTTGTAGAAAAGGATGGAACAAGTTCCTAAAGTTGTGGGAGTCACTCCTTGTCCCTCTCCTAACATGGTTAAACATATATATTTTAATAATGAAACTAACCATAGCATAGTTAATCAATAGTTCTCTAGGAATCGTGCTGAAGATAACGTGTTAATTCCTATATTTGGCTAAGTCTAAATTTTCCTGAAAACTCTCAAAATCAAAAAAATTTATCTTAACTACTATGAAGTTAAACCCAGTCTCAAATGTCTTGAAAGTATATACATAAAATGTAACTTATGTATAAGAAAGAAAGAGTATGTAACTTAATTATAAGAAAGGAAGAGTATGTAGGTTATACTTCAATGTGACATTTTATGTTGGGTATCGGTGTTGAAATTGACTTGCCAAGGTGTTCCTCCTTTAATCTATTTCGTATTCTCACTATAGCGTGTACTCACAGTAGTACACGTGTGCTATTTTATGTACATGCTATGTAAAATATTTTTCAAATGAAACTTGGGAAAACATTTGTATGTTAATAACTTCCATGCCCTATAGTTTATGTGAGCTACTCTATTTACATACTTTACAAGCATTGAAATCCATAAATCCCAAGTATTGGACTTACATTGGAGATCCAACCCAAAGGCTTGGAAGGTTCAAATAGGTTTGAAATGTGTTTTCCAACAAGTTTGCACTCTTTTTTGTGTGCCCCTTGTAAAGCATTTTTCAAATGAGACTTGGGAAAACATTTGCATGTAAATAGCATCCACACACTATAGTTTTTGTGAGCTACTCTACTTATATACTTTGTTTAAGCATTGAAGTCCATAAGTCCCAAGTATTGGACTTACATTGGAGATTCAACCCAAAGGCTTGGAAGATTCAAATAGGTTTGAAATGTATTTTCCAACAAGTATGCACTCTTTTTTGTGTGCCCCTTGTCAGGTTTACTAATGCATCAATAAATGTAAGATTAGATGACATGATATTGTACATCTATTTATTATCTATCTAGCCAAATAAATTATTCTAAATTTGCATTATATTAAGCCTCTAATCTCTAATTTCTTTTGAATGATGCCATTTTTTGTCAAAAACCAACATGAAGTATTTTGGGTTTATATTTTGGCTCATTTGATAAATTTGTCAACGAGTCAGTTTTTGAGAAACTAGATTTCATGGTGGCTATGGAGGTTATGATAGTACTTTTAATTGTAGAATCAATTAGACAAAATAGAGCAAAGCATAGATAGGACAAAGGAGATATATCATATTAGAAGGATCAAGGATTTATCAACAAAGAGAAGATCTGACATCTAACAACAGTGTGTTAACTAAAGGATCATGGTGTTGAATCATTTTAACAAGTGATACAAAGAAAATCTCCTAATAGAGTAGTCTTAATAGGCTTTTGTAAATCTCTTAACTAAGTGCTTACTTTATTGTAAGTTTAAATCTTCTAATAAGGTGAGACCTAATAGTCTATGTAAGCCTTTAACAGGGCAAACCCCTCACAAGGTAGATCATAGTTTATGGTCAAACTCATTGCAACCATAGTTGGCTACACTTTACAACTACAGTAGTGAAGATTTGTGGGTGTCATCCTCACCCCAATTTTACATTCTCATTGGAGGGTTTCTAGGTAACCAAATTTATTGTGTCATGTGTTATTTGCTTCATGCTATGGATGCAAATGTGTAGTTCTCTATTTTAGTTTACATGCTAAATTATGACATGGATGTGTGGTGAATGATTTATGGTTAAAGATTTTAAGTGTTGATTCATCCCACCCCCCCCCCCCCCCTTCTCAAAGTTTAGTTTCCCATTGTTATTTCCAACATGTAACTTATCACTAGACACAAGTATGGGTAGTGATATCACTTCCCCTATGAAGAATACTGAGAAGGGAAAGGGGAACACAAAAGCACCCCCGCCCCCCCAACCACCCCCACCCCCCCCCCCCCCCACCCTTAGGAAAAAGAGAATGGTGATAAAAGGATGGATAGGATAGTGAAATCTATGCATGAGCTTGTGGATGACCAAGAGGTGTTGTAAAAGAAATTTGAGATCCTTTCTAAGTATATCGCTAAGGTAATGCATTTAGTTACCACTACATTGTATCTTCTACATGCTAGTAATGAGGAGAAGGACGTGGGAAAGGAAAGTGAAGCTACTCACTTGCTCTACAACTTCCTAGTGGATGACTGGTCCAAGAATATACTAGACAAACCCATAAAGGAGGAGGATGATGGGGTTGTTAAGAAGGACCTGAGAGATAAAGAGGGGAACTAGGCCGTGTGCTAGTATACTATTGTTTTTTGATGTTTTGGTATTTTATAAACTTTGTGCCTAGTGGGGCTAATTTGAATAAGTTGAAACATTGACATAACCATAGCAGCACCTGTAATATGGGTTACTAGTATGTTTTTTGTTTTAATTGGTTAGATTTTAGGTACATTTCTATGAATACTAGTAGTAGTAAGAATCTTGATTGTTATTATGAAGATACGTTGTTTTTTATGTTTGAAAAAGGTATAAGATGAACTTTTGATGAATGATTGCCGACAGGCCTCTAATTTGTTGTACATTGGGATCAACCCCCCTTTTTTGGCCGCCATTTAATACAACAAAAACATTGTTGATAAAAATTATTCAATTTTATATTGTCATTGATGTTACACAAATGTTATACTAAGTTTAGAAGACTATTGCATTCACTAATAAAAAAGTTTAGAAGAGGAGAAGTTCATGGATTCCTGTGTAAACTAAGTCAGGTCATTTACCAAGGAACTCAATGGTAACTAAGTGACCTAGTTTTAGTCAACCTTTAGAAAATTAGTTTTATCCTTTTGTTGGTTTATGTAAGACAACTTAGCAGATGTTGTTTGTTTGTTTGAAAGGCTGTTCAAGCCAATTTGACATTGGGTTTCATATAAATGAAAGGTCAAGTTGTAAATTATGTATGAGCAAGTGGTGAAGAAGATAAGGTGCAACAAGAGAAGGATATTTGATTCAGAGCAGAGTATCCAAGGAGCTGCAAAGAATATTCTAATTAAGGAGGATCCAAAGGATAAACTAGAACAATGATCTAATTGTGTAGTTCAGTTGCTTCATAAATTAGGTCAATCATTGTTACTCTCTAACAATTGTAGCAGTAAAGAAATCTCTTAAAAGAGTTGACATAACAATCATTTTGTAAATCCTCTAACCAAGTGTCATTTCTAGATTGAAGTGCCTTAAGACCTCTAACAAGGCCACTCCTAATAGGGTGATTTAAGTCCTTTAACATGGTCACACCTAACAATGTATTTTGTAACCTTGAACAGGGTTGGCTCCTAATAGGGCTCACTTTAGAAGAGTGAAAAATTGTAACAAGTTGCATTGGTGGTTTTCCCAAGTTGGGTTTCCACATTAAATCTTGGTGTCTCATGTGTTAATGATACTTTCTTATTTCTTTATCTTTCTACAACTAAGTTACTAAAGGTTAATACACATTAACATATGAGATTTCTTTTTTAACCAAGTTATAGTGAATATCTAGTTCTAACCGAGCTATGAGTTTAAAGAAAGTTTGTATTGGCATCTAAGGGATTTGGAATTATTTTAGTGGTAACTGATTCAATCCTCTCATCTTAGTCACTCCTCTTATATTTCCAACAAGCATAAAAATAACCAAAAATTTAACATAGTACATTAGAACTATCCACATACAATAATGACAATATTAACATACATTTTTTCCCTCTTTAAAGTAATTACAATATGTGTAATTAATTATGATTGATGTCATATACTCCAAAAAGTGTTATGTAAAGATATTAAAATAATTACTCGTACACCTTATTCAAATATGGAAATGACAGGTTTTAACATCACCTGTTGACATATTTCCACATTTTATAGTCATTTAAATTGACTGCTAGTTGTTCTACTATTTTGATTGGAATGTACTTGTTTATTTTATTAATTAAATATTACTATTTTATAAATAGGAGAATATGAAACTTCTATGACTAAGAACACTAACCTTCTAATTTTAATAATGTATTTATCAGGCAACTTGGAAATTTATTAATTGAAGTGGTGGAAAATTATTTTTTCTCCTTATCAAAAATAGTGGGAACCAATCAGAAGATGAATAAATATGATTATTTTAAAATTTTAAATATATAAAAATTAAAGAACTATAGTATACACTAATAAATTCTAAAATTACTTGAATTTCATTGGTCAATTGATTAATTTCTTTGCATCTAATGGATTCAACAATATTTTTCCAATGGTAGGAACTAATAATTGGTTGTTATAGGAAAAAATTGAATGGGATGATTCTATCATAAACTTTTCACTATCAAGTCCATCACTATATTTTCATCTTTATTAGAGCATTACAAATTAAAATAATAATAGGTCTTTCTCAACTTTCTAAAATATGGGATATGTTGGTTTGATACAAAATTTGAAGTTTTTAAGTATATTTCAAAAGATGAGATTTTAGAGGAGTTTGGGAATGAATGTTTCCTAAGCCTTTATTCTTTAGTAAAATAATTAAATAAATTTATATTTTTGATATAAATGATATGAAATTAAGTTTATTTTATGAGATGAAGATAGGGTCTCAAATATTTTGTGCAATACATATATCTCAATCTTTGATTCTATATATAAGAAGCTTCAACCTAAAATTCAAATTCTTTAACTATATTCTAAGATGTGAAGACTAGTTTGTGGTAAATTTTCCATATATGTGAACTTGACATAGAATCTATCTAGAAAGTTCAACAAGGTTGGATTTTTATTATTTAGAGATCATAGCTCAAGAGTGAAATGACTTAGAAGTTGTGCTTTCTAGGTCACTTTTATTTTCAACACAAGTTGAATTCTAATTAAGTTAAAAGATTGCAATTTATAGTCATGACTAAAGAAATAATTATATACAACAATTTGAAGTCTAAACTTTATTTTTTAATTTTTTGAATGTGCACAAAAAAAAAGAAAAAGAAAAAAAACTATTATTCATTAGTTTCTTTTTTAAAATTTAAGATTATATTTGATTATAATAAATCCATTGAATTCATTTCAAAAACAATATATAATTTTAATGTTCTATTGAATGAAAAATAAATTAACCATTTTCTATGTGTTTTCTTCAATTTTCTTGAGTTTTTAATAGCTTGTGTAAAATAATGTAGGAAATGTTAATTGCTAGTTGTTGTATGTAATTGAAGAATCAATTTCTTCTTTTTCTCTTGGAGTTTGGTTTATGGTGAATTCAAATAAGAAATGATTCACTATTTACTTTTACGATGCTAAATAATATTTCTATTGTTTCTCCATTTAAGGAGTGTGATAATAATGAAAACTTTGGAAAATAAAATAATATTTAATTGAAAAAGTTAAAGTAAACTATATTACATGTTACTCCCAAAAGGATATCTTGATCTTTTTGCCTTGTTATCTTTATATTTAATTTTTATTACTCTTGCATCCTAGTCTCACACAATGAACCCCATTAGCATTGGAGTTAACTTTTGAATCTCTAGTAAAACTGATTTTGAATTATCTTGCTTCTAGATCTCCCACTTCACTCCTACCATCAAGTTAAAGTCAAGATCAACCTTCCTTAATCCATTAATAAGATGATTTTTCTTTACTTTTAAAGCTTATTTCCAATTTAATAGACTTTTTTTTATAATGCACTAAAATAGACAAAAATAAATCTTAGTGTGCACTCTCTTTTTCAAATGTATAATGGGCAGACATTATAACATACACATGTTTTTAAGTCGATAGGCTTTTTCCCTAGCAGACTTGCATTAGAATTTTATGAGTTTTCAACATTGTCGAACACCTGAGAAGAGATATCTAATGCCACAAATGATATCTGGTAATGGCTTAACAATGTTGATATCCAGAAAATGGCTTAAAACACTAGCAACATGTCTCTCCCAAATCCCAACTTTAAACTACACCCCATTGTTTTTAAAAATCCTCAGCATTAACATAATCATATAAAAATTTGATCAATGCTAATACGAAAAATAATTCATTTTCTTTGTTGAGTGGAAGGGGTCTTCTATCATGTACATGACTCTGCCTCTATTTTACTTTTGTTTCTATAGCGTGAGCCTAGAGTTTTGGGTACTCATTGTATGATAGTTGCAGCTTAGGTTTTGATAATTTCTTGAAACATTAAAAAATTAGAAACAAAGTAAATAATTCAATAGTATTTATGTTGCGATATTATTATTAGGATTTAACATTATTTTAGTCAAAATTAGAATCTTTTGCATATTTTACTATAGTATTCGTAGAGGTTTCCCCTGATATTTTAAATCATCTATATTTTAAAAATTCTAAAAAGTGTGACCAAATTACTCTATTGGCCTTATATATTACAATATAATTTGGGTAGAATGCATGTAGAAAATGGGCAAAAGTTTAAACAAGAAATCCAATAGAAAAAAAATAAAGTTGAATTAAGAAAATGTTTGACTGCTCTTAAAGTTACTAATGAAAGGTATATGCCTATAGAGAGTACATTCTTCCCATTTCAATATAAATACAAGATGAGGAAAGCACACCTCTTAGAAACTTTTGTTGTGTGAAAAGATTGAAGATTATATGTTGCATCAAGGACAATAAAGTTTTTGCATCACGGAAACTTTATTACATAGTAAAAATATTTTATTAATAATTTTAAAACTACACATCACATCATAGTTGATAATTAAATATGATTTTGAATTATCTAAGTCATTTAGATTTTAGGATAGTCTCAATATTTATAGATTGTACTATAAGATACAATCTATAAGAAAAAAAATTTAAAAATTCATATATAATTAAATATGTTTTTAAATTATCTAATTCTTTTAGATTTTAGGATAGCTTCAATATTTATAGATTGTACTATAAGATACAATCTATAAACAAAAAATACCTATTTTTTCATAAATGTGAAAAATATCTATAGTAAAGTAAATCATTTTTATTATTATTTATTATTATTTTATATAATAAATAATTATATTAAAAAAAATTATTCCATTATAATTGAATTAGGTCTACAATTAGGTCCATTACATTATAGTTGGTATTTTAATATTCAAATGAAGGTTAGAGATAACATTCAAGGGATAAGGTTCTATTAATATTAGAGTTAAAATTATTGTCCTAGTTCAATTTGATGATCATTTATATTTTTCTTAGTAATATAAATGAATTATATTTTTATACAAAATGAGTGGATATATAAATCTACAATATATGTTAAATATTTAATATTGGTTACTTAATACACAAATATGTTTTAATAATATAGGATGGGATTCACATTTATATTGTATTATTAACCTTCTTTTTATTATGGTTTAAATATTATTTCTATTATATTAAGTATTAAAATAAGAGGTTTTGTTGAGAATATTATTTATTTATAATAACTAAATTAAAAACTTATGCAATAGAAATATTATCATTTAATATTTAAAAACTAATCATATTGTAGTATATTATTTGTATTATACATTTTAATTAATATAATATTAAAAAAATTACATTTTTAAAAATTTAAATATATATTGATTGAATAATTTTTTTGATGAATAGAATTTCATTTTAAATTTATAGTATTAAAATACATTTCCCAAAAAACAAACTTCCCTATTAGAGAGCAAAATATTATATGTAAAAAAATCTATATATATATATATATATATATATATATATATAATATAAGGCAAGAGCCTACAACACAATGGTAACTTGTGAGCCTCTCATGTAGGAGGTCTTGGGTTCAAACTCCCTTAACACATAAAAATGATTAAGCTAGGGTACTCAATAAGATGAATAGTATGAAGAGAGAAGAGAGATAGAGAGGTGAAAAGATTGATATTGATAAAAATAGGGAAGGGAAATGAGAGAGAGAGAGAGAGAGAGAGAGAGAGAGAGAGAGAGAGAGAGAGAGAGAAATATGAAGGGAAACACAAAAAAGGAGGATGTGGGAGGGAGTGGAATATGCAAGAGGAGAGTGGGTAGATGAAGAGATACAATAAAGATGTTTGAGTTTATAGATAGTATATAGATAGATTTACATAGAGGATCAAATAGAAATAGAGAAAAGAACCCTTTCACATATGAAATAATAGTTAGAGGAAATAGGAAAATACTGGGAGAGACCATGTTTAGATAGATGGATCATAATCAAATATCAAAGTAGGGGGAGAAATAGGAAGATCGGATGAGGAATATAAATAGAGAGAATTATAAAGATATATAAGGTGATACATAGATAATGGATAGATAGATAGACAAAGTATGTATATAGAGTATATCAAAGAAAAATAGGGGAAATAAGATATAAATATATAAGAGAAAACATTAAAGAAGGGTAAGATAAAATAGAGATAAGGAGGGAAAAAGGAGTGTCCGCATGTGTGAATAAGATAGATATAATATTAGGACAGGAAAGTAGATAGGGAGAGTTTTAAGAAGGCATACCAAAAAAAGGTACAATTACTACTACTAGCTCCCACAGGCATTGTTGTATTCAATCTACATTCTACAACAATACATTCAAAGCTCAAGATTACTATTAAGGATATGCAACCGCTACAAGGCCAAGCATTAATAGCATTCCAAGAAGAATTAAAAATATATCAAGTACATTATTATTAATGAAATGAGCTTCTTAGGTCCAAAGCTCCTACTTAAAATTAATAGTTGATTATGAGAGGCCTTTCATCATCGAAAATATGTCCACTTTGGTGGAGTATTAGTTATTTTGTTCAGTAACCTTGTACAGCTATCCCCTGTTATAGACAAACCAATCTATACATCGCATTTAAGTGCTAAGTTGATTTGGGAATAGTTCACTATAGTTGTTACCTTGAGAACTATCTTCCAAAAAAAAATGTGAAACTACCACACAAGCAAAATTTCATCAGCTTTTACACAATATACGAGAAGCAAACCCTACACAACATGATTGGGAGATCCTAATGAGTCGTATAGACATCCACTTAAGCATAGATGAAAATGAAGAACTTAATAGGTCTATACATCTACATGCTACAAATGATGTAGTGAAACTACATATTTAGAAAATGCTAAAATCATTAAATCACCCAATCGCCACAAACACAACAATAAACTAGATGCAAAGATAAGAGCGAGATGTATGACAAACAATTGGGAAAATATGTACTCCTCTATATAGGACATCACCTGATGCTTACAATAAACATTTGGATAGAAGTAGGACTTGTCAATGGAGCAATTGGTGAAATCACAGATATTGTCTACAAAATGGGTACCAAGCCACCTGACATGCCCATGGATGCTATACATTTTGAAAACTACAATGGACCACCATGGAATCAAGATGAGCCAAAATGTGTTTCAATGGTGTTGATCATATTAAGAAGCCGAGGACAACTACCACTCACCATGTTGTGGGCTACCACAATACACAAATCCTAGGGACTCACACTACAAAAAGAAATGGTTAATACTAGTGGAATTGAAAGACAAGGACTCACTTTTATAACTAGATATAGAGTAAAAACAATAGATGGTCTTCATATTCGACCTACTTCCACGTTTGAAAGATACTCAAAATGAAAAGCAATGCATATACAATTATATGCAAAAAAAGAGGAGGACTACCTATATCAGATAGCTCTTCAGACAAAATGACACAACTGAATCAAACATATTACATAAAAAGCATACTCAAGCAAATACTCAAAACTACATAAGAATATCGGCATAACCCCTTGCACCATCAAAAGTGCAAGTGCTAGTAATATGAATTCAATTTAAAATCTCATACTTTGATGGTCATGTGATTAGGTATTCTTGTGTATAAATAAAAATATTAGTGACATTATTATATTATATTCAAGAGAAGACCTAGACATAACATCAAACTTTGAACACATTTCGAAGTTCATAATCAAGGGAGAAAATGATAAGCATATGTAAGATTTAGGTTTTTGAAAAGATTTGTATTTAGATTTTAAAGACGAGTGCTTACTGAACTTGTTCATTAGACAGATATTTCAACTTCCCTACATCCAAACTTACATAGATCAAATTAACACAAAATTAAAAAATAAAAGACAGCAATTATAGACCTACAAATGACCTAAATTTAATTCTCTTATTGCCCTGAAAAAGTGAAGTGTGCTCTACTGATCATGCTTATCAATTAAAAGACAATCACCCAAATACACATTTATTTTGTTTAAATATTTTATTCTTTGTTCTCAAATAGAAAAATAAACAATATAGCTTCCAATTTTCATTATATTTTGTAGATGATTCATTTTGAATCTATTTTGAATGATTGAATAGATTGAAACTCTACCTACCGTTAATCTTATTGAGTAATGCCTATGTATTCTGTAGAATTATTCATATCGCTGTAGATGATTCACTATCATCACAAAACTATCAACGTTGTTCTTTCAAACATAAGTCAAAGTTGCATATGGAATCTATAATTAGCTGTGAAAGCGTAGCAATAAACTTTCAAAACATAACCATCTCACCTGCAATTTGATAAGTGACTATTCTCGACCATTTTTCAACTGAGCTTTTCTTGCATTAAAAGAGTGGTCGCTGTACATGACAAACGTCAGTAACTGAGCAGTGAAAGAAATTCCGAATGGGATGATTCTGTCACAAACTCTTCATAATCAAGGCCACCCATATTATCTTTGATTGTTTATTGGACGCTTGCAAATTAAAATCTATGATTATTTTTATGAATAAGAGGTCGTGATCATTTTCTCAATCATTTTCAAACCATGATTCATATTTCTGAAGCAATTAAAATAGTCTTTGGGTTCCATATAAAATCTAAAAAACTAAGTCTATTTAAAGAAAAATAAATTAAAAATGTTAGGCTCACGTTTTTTACTGTTTTGACAGAATAAGCATCCTTCAGTTAGCGTCAAAGAAAATATTTCAAACTAAGTTTCTAAATTAGTTAAAAGAGTCTTTAGATTTCATATGAAACTTTAAAAAGCAAGTCTAAAAAAAAATGTAGGCTCAAATTTTAGAACATTTCCATAGATTATATATCCTTTAGTTAGAGTCAAGAAATTTAGTTCAAATTAAGTTTCTAAATTAGTTAAAAGAGTCTTTCCATTCCATATAAAATCTTAAAATACTAAGTCTATTTAAAACAATTGTTAGACTCATGTTTTCGACGATTTGATAGAATAAGTATCCTTCGGTTAGGGTAAAAAAAAAATATTTCAAGTAAGCTTTTAAATTAGTTAAATGATTAGTGGTGAAGGAATCTTCAGCCTAGGTTCATATTCTTCAAATAATTGAAACATTTTGTAGCTTTGATATAAAGTCATAAGAAACTATATCTTGTTTAAAAAATGAGATCAGAATCATATATTAAATAATTTTGGAAAAATAGATACTCCTTAATCTTTTAATTTGTAATGGTAAAAAACTTTTGACTTATATCATGCTTTTCAAATAGCCAAGCATTTGTAGGTTTAAGGGACATTCTAAATATAAACAAAACAAAGTCTTACAAACTAAGTATATTCAAGTGATAAGGTCATGAGAGGTCTTTCATTACTTGCTAGAATGGATATTTCTTAATTTCTAATTTTCAATAGAAGAAGTTTCAACTTAAGACTCATGCTTCAAAAATAGGTAAATGATGTTTTGGGTTTGAGAGGTGGTCCTAAGAAACAAACAAGATTAAGTCCATTTCATGTAGTAAAAGAAGTTTGATTCTAATAGCCATACCTTCCAAATAACTAAAATATTTTGTAGATTTGATACAAAAATCCAAAGAAGTTTGTTAACATTATCAAATTTTCACAATCTATTTTAATGCAAATTTTATTTATGAATTCGATTGTATGTGAATTTCTATCATCAACTTTTATTTTTGAATTCAATTGTATGTGAATTTTTATCATCAACATTTCAATCACACTCTATGATCCATCATCACAATAAGAGAGGGATATATAGAAAAAGATAAATGTGAATCTATTACAAAGAATGAGATCAAGATGGTAGCAGAACAATAAGAACTAAACCCATTCCAAATGATTGTAAACTAATCTAAAAAAGGTTGACTAGTATGATTCGACAATAAGATATCATGCAGTCATCTAAGAATGAGATAAACATGTACGTGTGCATGTACAAATGCATGTATGTATGTATATGTGTACATGTGTACATAAACACAACATGATATCCATCTAGAAACTCCCACAAAGTGAGCAAGTCCAAGGAAACACAAGAATCTGAATTCCCTCATAATTTTGTTTAGTACATGTTTGAACAAGAACAGTCCATTTTCAGTAACATCACATAATAAATGAAATGTTTTTGGCTAGACTTGTGAGGTCAACTACCGTTGGTGTTCATGTAAAGATAGATAACAAAGCTGTTGATCTCCATTAGTGCACTGTGTGATGTGCTCTCAATCCATGAAAAAAAACTCACATCATAATGAATTTTGGTTCGACAGGCGCATTGTGAGTCAAAGACTTCTAGAAGTTGTAACATTCCATCAGCATCTCTATGTTCAACACTTCACCCAAATCCTTATATTCCATTCTATGCTTTTCTCTCAAAGGTGACATTTCCTCATCTACTATGAAAGATTCTTCCCAGTACAAACTAAGAGTTTTGATTGACACCCATTTACATCTTCCACGCAATAATTTCTAGTGTTGTTTCTAACTATACATCTCCTCAAAGATTGTTCATTTCTATGAAAAATTAATCATAACCCTAAATATTTGCTCGACAACAACTATTGCTGAGTGCTAGTTTTGCTCGGCACGTGAAGGTGCCGAGTGGCAATTTTTGCTCGGCACCAATGGATGCTGAGTGATAGGCAGTAGGTGCTGAGTGAGCTTGGCACAAGAGGAAGCTAAGTAAGCTCGGCACTCAAAGGGCAACTCGGCAAAAGCGATGCTGAGTAAGCTTAGCAACCACAACAAAACTTATAACCCAGTCAAAGACCAAGCCGAGTGACAATATGATTGACTAGATTTTTCACCATTAAAATTGGAGAGCCAAAGCTTAAAGCATTTAACAATAAACCTTTCAAATGTAATGAATAAGGGAGAATAATGGATTTAAGTACGCCTGCTTGCTTACTATTCAACTTTGATTAAAACTATTACAAAATTTGGGAGCATTTGGCTTCAACCAGAAAATCCTAATATAACCCTAAAAACTTCAACCTCATAAAACTTCAAACTTTAAACTTTAAACTTGTAGCTCTAATGCCTGCATACAATAGTGCCTAGAGCAATCACTACTTCACAAGACAAATCCAACAAATAATAAACTTACAAAATGATCAAAGAAGAAACGCATGCAACTACAAGCACAAAAAAAATTTTGTTCTGTCTTTTGCACAACTAGATTTGTTGATCACTCTCTTTCCTTCTTCCTTTTCTACTCTGCAAAATCTCTTCTCTCTCTGATTTGCTGAACTGAATCAATCAATCAATACATTCCTTTTGTCTCATTTCCAAAAATGTTTCCCCCTCTTTTCCAAATTTGAAACTCACCAATCAAGCATTAAATTTTTTGATCATCCTACAAGATGTCAAGTGGTAAGTGGGTATTTGGCTCAAGGGGCAACCAATAATGTGTGAGATATTTCAACACTCCCCCTTTGTCCCAAGCCAAACAAACAAGGATCACTGCTAATCCAAATCAACTACACCAAGACACTCTCTTAGGTGTACAAAGATTCCAATGCCTAATGGCTTTATGAAAATGTCTACTAGCTACTACTTAGACTTACAAAATTTTATTTTGATATCTCCATTCTCCACCAACTCTCTGATGAAGTGATATCTAATCTCTATATGCTTGCTTCTCCCATGGAAGATTGGATTCCTAGACAATGCAATCAATGAGATGTTGTCACAATAAATTTTGGTTCCATCCTCTTGGCTTTCATTCAATTCTGTCAAGATCCTCCTTAACCAAATAGCTTGGCATGTTGTTGCATTTGCTACTATGTATTCAGCCTCTGCTGTAGATTGACCAACAATAGGTTGCTTCTTGGATGCCCATGAAATTTCACCCAATCCCATATGAAACATCTATTCTGAAGTGCTCTTCCTATCATCTAGACTTCCAGCCTAATCACTATCTATATAACCAACCAACTTGAAATCATTTACTACAATATACAAAATTTCAAATCCCTTGGTACCATTCACATACCTTAGGATCCTCTTTCTCACTTGCCAATGGGAATCCTTTGGTGTTTCTATAAATCTAAAAATCAAACTTACTGCATGTATTAGGTCTGGCTGAGTTGCAATCAAATACATCAAACTTCCAATCATACTCTTGTATAGTGTTGGATTCACACTTTTGTTGCAATCTACCTTGCTCAACTTTAGACCTATGTTGTTGGTGTTGGGGCTACCTTATTATTCTACATTTTGAATCTCTCCAGGATTTGCCTTGCATATTTTTCTTGAGAGATGAAGATGCCATCATGCATTTGTTTTACTTCTATGCCTGAAAAGTACTTCAAGAGAACTAGGTCTGTCATTTCAAATTCATTTTTCATGGCCTCTTTGAACTCACTAATTAGGAAATTATCATTTCCAGTGAAAATTAAATCACCTACATACAAGACAACAATCAACACATTACCATTTGTTGCCTTGATGTAGAGAGTGGGCTCACCATCGCTTTTGCTAAAGCCATTTTCATCAAATATGAGTCAATCCTATTGTACCACGCCCTTGGAGCTTTCTTGAGCCCATAAAGAGCTCTCTTCAATCTATACACCTTATGTTATTCACCTGCAACTTCATAACCAGGTGGCTGCTCCACATAAACTTCTTCCTTCAATACACCATTTAGGAAGGCGGACTTCACATCCATTTGTGTTGGGCTGCAATTGCTATGACAACATGCACAGTTTCCATTCTTGCAATTGGGGCATATGTCTCATTGTAATCTCTGCCATACTGTTACTTATACTCCTTGACCACTAAACATGCCTTATGCCTATCTATTTTTCCTTCAGTATTGCACTTGGTCTTGTATACCCATTTCACTCCAATTACTTGTTTCTTGGGAGGTAAAGTAGTTAACTCCCATGTCTCATTCCTTTCAATAGCATCTATCTCTTCATCCATGGCATTACACCATTTCTCCTCATTTATAGCTTCCTCAAAATAAATTGGATTGCTATAAGAAAATAATGCAAAATTTACACTCTCATCATAATCTTCCTCATACCTTTCATCTTGGTATATCTCCCTTAGACTCTTGGTCCTTCTTGGTAATAGGGAGGCAAGAGTGGGATCTGAATTATCAGTATTGTTGCTGCTAATAATTTGCATACTAGTGTGGGGCTATCTTGATGTGCTAGGAACTATTGCTCAGCATGTTAAGGGTTGCTTCCCTTTTTGCCTTTGTCTGCATTCTATGTTTGCTGCTCCATCTTCTTGCTAATCACTAATGTCATCTTATTCCCCTTCGATAGTAGGCACTTTACTTGAAGTTCTTGAGAATTCATCAACCGAGTCATCCCATGATTGATTTTCAAGAAATTCTACATCTCTTGAAATGATGATCTTCTTATCAATTGGATCATATAGCCTATAGGCCTTTGATTCTAAGTTGTAACCTATGAAGATGCACTTCACACCTTTGTCATCTAGCTTTTGCCTTTGTTCCTTAGGCAAATGTGCATCTACTACACATCTGAACACTCTCAAGTGCTCAACTATCCATCTACCCCTTGACCAAGCCTCAAGAGGAATCTTATCATGAACTAATTTTGTAGGACACTTATTAATCAAATGTATTTCTATTGCTATAGCCTCTCCCCAATATTTATTTAGGAGTCCTTTTGCTTTCATCATGCTTCTTTCCATTTCAAAAATGGTCTTATTTTTCCTCTCAGCCACTCCATTTTGATGTGGAGTATAGCTGGCAGTCAACTCCTTGATGCCATTCTACCTGCAAAAATTTACAAACATATTGGAGGTATACTCCCCTCCTCTATCTGATCTAAGGACCTTAATATAGTGTCCACATTCTTTTTCAGCCAGGGCTTTAAATTCAACAAATTTGTCAAATGCTTTAGATTTATTCTTCAAGCAATACACCCATGTCCTATGACTGAAATCATCTATGAATGTCATAAAATAAGTACTCCCCCCAATAGAAATAGTTTGCATAGGGCCTACCAAATCAGAATGCACCAATTTTAATGGTGCTCTAGTGCTTCTAGAATTTCTAGAATTAAAGGAAAGCCTATGTTGCTTACCCAATATGCAAGCCTCGCACTTGTCATATGAATGTACAATGCTTGGCAAACCTTCTACCATTCTTTTCTTGGACAACAAATTTAAACCAGCAAAGCCTAGATGTCCATACCTGAGATGCCAAAGCTTGGAGGGGTCTTCAATCACACTCCTAAGAGCTGATTTCTAATGTGCTACTATGCATGCATGCTTGGGAGGTGCAGTACTAACTTGAGAAGAGAAACATGTCTCTATTCTTAATGGGAACATTCGGTTCTTTGCCATTTGGACTGTTGTAAGTAATCTATTACTCCCATCCTTCTCATGAATGACACACTTGTCATTTTCCATTAGCACTTTATATCCATTTTGAATGAATTGTCCAACACTCATCAAGTTGTGCTTCATAACAGGGGCAAAATACACATTTTGTATCTCCTTCTTCTCACCTTGCTTGGTGCGGACCATAATAGATCCTTTGCCCACTATGGGAATAGTTCCATTATTTTCCATCTTAATTTCAGACTTAAAAGTCTTATCAATGAAAGAGAATAAACTTTCATTACCACTCATGTGGTTGCTACAACCGTTGTCCAAGTACCATACCTTAGGGCTTCCTTCTTCACCAATATTACACATGATGAAGGTAGTGGGATTGTTTGCATTTCCCATGTTCACATCAGCCACATTAGCATTTTGCTTTGACTGATCACCCTATTTCTTCCAATATTTACTGCACATAATGCCCATACTTATTATAGTAGTAGCATTCAACATTACTCTTATTGGAGTTGTAATTCTTCTTACCTCCTCTAGAGTTGTTTTGAGAGATGCTTGCTCCCTCTTGGTTGCTTGCTCTTTCTGAGCTTTCTGCACCAACATTCCTTTGACCATTCCTTCCATGACCTCTTCTTCTTGAGCCTCTGTCGGAGCCATTTCTACCTCTCCCCCACCTCTTGAATTCTCTTGAGCCTTGAAAGATTGCTCTTGTGAAGTAGTAGCTGACCTGTTTATCCAGTGCTCATGGGTTTGAAGAGTTCCCATCAACTCATCCATGGTCAATGTGGTGAGGTCCTTTGCTTCCTCAATGGTCATGACAAGATTGTCATATTTCTGAGGTAAACTCCGCAAAACCTTTTCTACAATTCTCTGCTCATCATAGTCTTCTCCATTTGATTTAAGCTAGTTTATCAAAGTGGAGATTTGTGAGTTGCACTCTGCAATAGGTTCATTTTCCCTCATCTGAAGGTTCTCAAATTCTCTTATGATCATCTATAGCTTTACTACTCTAACCTTATTAGTTCCCTTGAAGTTCGTCTCAAGGATATCCCATGCTTCCTTTGCATAATTTGTTGCTGCAATTTTTGGAAAAACTGTCTCTATCATTGCTGCCTCAATTAGACTTAATGCCTTAGCATCCTTTCTCCTTAACTCTTTCAACTAAGTACTTTGTGCATTTGTGAGGGTGGCATACTGAGTTGGATTTGTCACATCATTGAACCCACTAATCACAAAATCCCATAAATAATTTGCAACCATTATGGTTTTCATCTTCTTTGCCCATGTATCATAATTTTGTCCATTAAAGGATGGTGGTTGCTGCCATATCTTTCCTACATCTCCTGCCATGTCAAATAACCTAGAAAAACAAATGCCCTAACTCACTGTGGATGTGAGGCCTCAAAGCTCTGATACCGTGTGAAAAATTAATCACAACCCTAAATATTTGCTTGGTAACAACTATTTCCAAGTGCCAATTTTGCTTAGCACGTGAAGGTGCCGAATGGAAATTTTTGCTTGGCACCAATGGATGTCAGGTGACAGTTTTTTCTTGGCACCAATAGATGCCAAGTGACAGGTAGTAGGTGTCAAGTGAGCTCGGCACAAAAGGAAGCTGAGTAAGCTCGACACTCAAAGGGCAACACGGCACAAGCAATGTCGAGTAAGCTCGACAACCACAAAAAAACTTATAACCTAGTCAAAGACCAAGCCGAGTGACAATACGACAGATTGGATTTTTCACCATTAAAACTAAAGAGCCAAAGCTTGAAGCATTCAATAATAAACCTTTCAAATGTAATGAATAAGAGAGAACAATGGATTTAAGTATGCCTACTTGCTTACTATTTAACTTTTATTAAAAATATTACAAAATCTGGGAGCATTTGGCTTCAACCAGAAAACCCTAATATAAACCTAAAAATTTCAAACTCGTAAAACTTCAAACTTTAAACTTTAAACTTGCAGCTCTAATGGATGCATACAATAGTGCCTGGAGAAATCACTACTTCATAGGACAAATCCAACAAACAATAAACTTACAAAATGATCAGAGAAGAAACACATGCAACTATAGACACGAAACAATTTTCCTTCTATCTTTTGCATGACTAGATCTATTGATCACTTTCTTTCCTTCTTCCTTCTCTACTCTACAAAATCTCTGCTCTCTCTGATTTGCTAAACTGAATGAATGAATCAATACATTCCTTTTGTCTCATTTCCAAAAACATTTCCCCATCTTTTCCAAATTTGAAACTCACCTACCTAGCATTAATTTTTTTGATCTTTCTACAAGATGTTAGGTGGTAGGTGGGTGTTTGGCTCAATGGGAAACCAATAAAGTGTGAGATATTTCAATAGTTTCAAGGCCAACGATGTTTAAAATAATAATGTGTTTATAGGATCTTGCCCAAGTTTAGAGTACAATTAGTGAAATTGAGTTCTATTGTATCTATATATGTCGAGGGATATTCTTTTGAAGGTTCTTATTTTTAATCTTATTTATTCGAAGGCTTAATAAGCATCGTAAGAAGAATTTTCTTTTCTATATAACATAATAGCAATTGCAGCATTAATATGTGATGTTTTGTTAAGTGCCATTTCTACTATCTTCAAATTTTGATAGAATTTGAGGATGATATAAATAATGTAACTTGAGCTTAACTATGATGATGCGAGATGAGACTAGGATGAGCTAAAATAGCTATATGGGATAACAATGATAACAAATAATGTGTAGTTTTGAAGGTAATGATGATGTGAAATAACAATGACAAAGGGAAAAAGATAGATTATGATGATGTCTTAAATGAGGGCATTGGGATTTCTTTTATATCTCTCCCAAATATATGTATTTATTTATTGTAAGAAAATAGACATATAAGAAGAATGAATTTTCCAATGCATTTTCATCAGTAGAGGATCTAAAATTGGTTTAGTTTTGACATGTCAATGGTGTCCCAATAGACATTGACCTATGTCAAGGGTGTGACAAGAACCATCAACCATCCAATCAAGGGTGAGTCAAGGGACAAAAACTAATAAGTGGGTAAAATTTACAAATATATGGTGATGCAAGTAGATTCAATAATGATTAGGCATGACATGCCAAAAATTCTAGGATAAGCCTTAGAAAAATGAAATTGTATAAGGGTGTAATTTACAATTCTAATTTTGTCCCCCAGTTTGATGGGACTATGAGACTACATAATTTATACTATTGATAAGCTAGAAATTAGCAAACAAAGACTTTCACAATGTTATTGAAGAGGACATAAATATCAGGCCCCCATGTGACTTAACATCTTATCAATTAAACACCAAGACAAAAGCAGAAATATTTGTATAGAAAAGTTAGTCTAACTATGCTATCATAGTAAGATTATGCTTATTTTTGGAAGTTAGTTTATAAATTGATGATAACCTTCTACTTTCTTCAATCTGAGAACTGATATGTGAAAATTTTGGTATTGACCATTTTTTGTTAATGTTGCCTTTTATGTTGTTGTAGCCATGAGACTATAAAATGTGATGGTGTCATTAATTATTGTGAAATCAACCCTCTATTGATATGTCATTATTAAAATGTAGAGATTTTTTCTCAAGATATATGTATACCGCATGTGTTTCTATTTTAGTATTGGTATTTTTCATAAGGAAGAATATTATGATGGTGACTAACGAAGTTAATGGTAATATCTTTAAATTGTATGTCCACCTACATGATGTTGATGCCCACACCATGTACTGTTTGCATCCATAATAAGGAATGTTGTGTTGAAAATGCAAAAAAATTCCAATGAGATATAGTTGTTATGTTGATGATCACAATTTCTATATAGTACTATTCGATGTCAACCCTCCTTTTTTCTGACAATGGTTTGCATTGTCTATCCAAGCTAGAACTAAAAGATTTTGTAGTGATAACATCATAGTGAGATGAAGCTAAGAAGGGTAGAGAGAGAGAGAGAGAGAGAGAGAGAGAGAGAGAGAGAGAGAGAGAGAGAGAGAGAGAGAGAGAGAGAGAGAGATTCATAAATTATAGGTTTTTCTTCAAATATTTTATGATTTAAATTTAGTTTTGGATCACTTGGTTGATTTGATCTACTATAAAAAAAGAATTTGGAATGTGGAATTCATTACAAATTTAAGTTAGTTTTACAAATTTAGACCATATTTTAACCTAGTACACCAAAATTAATTTCTTACCTCTTCTATGGTATCTAGCAATATAAACCTTTTCAAAATTTTAAACCGTGATTACTTTCTAGAGAGGTGGATGACATAAATGGAAAGTTGGAAGTCATGCGAACAAGCTAGGAAAGTGAACAAATTTGTTTTTTTCCCATTTTCAAAATTAATCTAACATGTAACTTGTATTATGTTGAAAACAATTCATGGACATCTGACACATAAAACACTTGTATTTAATGTACGTGAGAATAGTTTCAGAAAATAATGTCAACTATGTGAGTATCAAGTGAATGTTTTTTCTAAGTTTTTAATTATGTGATTACATTTCTCTCTTTTTTGGTACATTAGTCACATTTTTGTACACTATCTTGGTGCATGTAATCTACCTTCATACCTCAATTTGTATTCATATTTGATTTATTCATGTCTCCCTGTGAGATTTAATATCTCTCTTCATAATAACACACGATTCTCCTATTTCCTCCATCAACTTTCATTAATCTTGACACAAATGTTCAATAATTAATTATATTTTAAAAGATAAGATTTTAGATGACTTTAAGAATGAATATTTCTTAATAAACCATTTTTTAGTAAAATAATTAAACAAATATGTATTTTTGATATAATATTCTATGAAATTAAGTATTTTTTAAGAAATTAAGATAGGGACTTAAATAGTTTTTGGAATAGATACATCTTAATCTTTGATTCTATATATAACAGCTTTCAACCTAAATTTTGAATTCTTTTAAAATATTCTAAGATTTGAAGACTAATTTATAGTCCGTTCTTCATATTTGTGAACTCATCATAGAATCTATTAGAAAGTTAGAGGAAGTTGAATTTTTTTATTATTAAGAGATCATAGCTCAAGAGTAAAAGGACTTAGAAACTCTGCTCCCTAAATCACTTTTATTTTCAACATAAGCTGAATTCTAATGAAGTTAAAAGATTTTGATTTATAGTCATGCTTAAACAAGTAATCACATACAAAAAATTGAAGTCTAAGCTATTCTATAGTAATTTTTCCAATATGCCAAAAACTAAATAAGAATTTAATTATTATTTATTAGTTTCTTTTTAAAATTTAAGATTCTATTTCATTATAATAAATCAAATTGAACATATTTCAAAACTAATATGTAATTTGAATGTTCTATTGAATAAAAACTGAATCAACCATTTTTTCTATGTTTCGTTGACTTTTCAATAGCCTATGCAAAGTAGCGTAGAAAATGTTTGAGACTATGATTCCTATTTCTGAAGCAATTAAATGAGTTTGTGGGTTCCATACAAAACCTTAAAAATCTAACTGTATTTCAAATAGGCAAAGTATTTGTAAGTTTAAGGATATATTAAAAATAAACCAAATAAAGCCCATTCTAAGTGGTGAAAGAAGATCTAACTTGGTACTTCTGAAATATCTTAAATATTTATGTGGGTTTGATATAAAATCCTAATAAATTAAGTCTATTCAAGTGTGATAGAATAGATACTTGTGAATCTCTAATTTTACAGAAAAAGTTTCAACTCAAGACTTATGCTTGAAAAATAGGTAAATGATGTTTCATGTTTGAAAGATAGCTCTAAGAAACAAACAAAACTAAGCCCGTTCCAAATAGTGAAAGGATTTTGAGTCTAAGATCTATACCCTTGAATTAACTAAAACATTCTGTAAATTTGATACAAAACCCTAAAAACTAAGTATATTTCGAAAGATGAAACGGGAATGGAGAATGAATATATACATATAAGATAACTTCAACACAAGATTTATCATTCACATTTTTATTTTTTCTTAAATTTAATACAAAAGATAAATAAATCTAAACCCATCCGAAAAGAAACTCACCAGGTGAGCGAGTCCAAGGAAACACAAGATGTTGAATTCCCTCATAATTTTGTTTAGTACATGTTTGAACGAGAAGAGTCCATTTTCAGTAAACATCACATAATAAATGAAATGTTTTTGGCTAGACTTGTGAGGTCAACTGCCGTTGGTGTTCATGTAAAGACAGATAACAGAGCTGTTTGATCGCCATTGCTGCACTGTGTGATGTGCTCTCAACGCGTGAATAAAGCTCACATCACGACGAATTTTGATTCCACGGCCGCGTTGTGAGTCAAATACTTCTAGAAGTTGCGAGAGTCCATCACTGTCTCTCTGTTAATCTACACTTTGCTCAAATCCTTATATTCCATTTTATGCTTTTCCCTCAAAGGTGACATTTCCTCATCTACTATGAAAGATTCTTCCTAGCATAAACTAAGAGTTTTGATTGACACCCATTTACATCTTCCTCGAACTAATTTTTGTTTCCAAGTATGGATCTCCTCAAAGATTGTTCGTTTCGTAGTCAAAGACGTTTTAAAATATTGAAACGTTTATAGGATATAAATCTAATTTTAGAGAATACAATTAGGGAGTTCTATTGAGTTCTATGGGCACCCACTTCCTTATAAAAACAACTTTAAAAAATTCACTCCTAAATTGGAGGAAGCTTGTGGTGTTATAAATTTTCAAAATAAAAATTTAATTTCTTCATAAATTTTTTGGTGGGATTATGTCATTTTTGTGGGGAAAAGAATAGTAGGTTTTGACGAGCGGTATATTTCTTCCCTAAGCTCGTGGGGTTATTTCCAGCCCCACCGCATTTTCACCTGCTCAAATTGAGGAGGCTAAAAAGTCAGAATTCCTATTTTATAGAAGTAGATTCATAATAAACCTGTAGCCCCCATTAAAAAAATTATCCCGGGGCCACCCACTCCACAAAAATAGAGCCCAAGCCTCTCACATGGGACCCCTGCCTTACAAGGATACACACACACACACACACACACACACACACACACACATATACATATATGTATGTATATGTATGTGTGTGTGTGTGTGTGTATTCTAATAGCAATTGTGGCATCAATACGTGATATTTTGTGAAGTATAAATTTTATTAGTTTGAAATTTTGACAAAGTTTGAGCATGATAGTAATAATGTAACTTGAACTCATCAATGATGATGTGAGATGAGACTAGAGTGAGCTATAATAACTATATGAGATGATAATGACGACATGGGATAATAATAATAATAACATAATGTGTCATTTGTAAGGTAATGATCTAATGTGAGATGAAAATGACAAAGGGAAAAGATGACACTGATGATGTGAGGTGAACACAAACTCTATTATGATACAAAGAAACATTCGTTGGATTATGGGTTATTAAAAATTGATTTCAATTGAGCAAGATCTCAATGGAAAACAATGCTAACCCATAAATTTCACAAATGACAACAATCTCATGAGTTTAAGAGAAAACATAGAGAAAAATAGGATAATAATTAAAACAATACAAAGATAGAAAGCATGTTAGTCCTTTATACATGCTCTAATGGAAACCCTATTAATTTGCAAATGAAACCCATAGAAAAATAGGACAAACACTAAACAAGATATAGATAATGAACATATAATTGCTCAAAATAAACTTATTAGACCCCAGAATGACTAAAAAGTAGTGGTTATCTTCCTTATACACATATTGAACCCTAGTATTATTGTTAGTGTTAGGGTTAGGATTTACATCATAATTATTATTTTGGTAATTAGGGAGAGGATTTTGATTAGGATCAGTGTTTATGGTTGGTGTTAACATTATGATTAGGATGTTGGTTTACATTATGATTCTAGTATTATAATTAGGGTTAGGGTTTGTGTTTTTTCAAGGTATGGTTTAAGATTAAGGAATATAATTACTATTAGGGTTAGAGTTTACATAATAGTTATTATTTGGGTTTAGGATTAAATGTTTGGATTAGATTTTGGCTTTAGGATTTAGGATTATTGTTAGGGTCCAGGATTAAGATTAAGATCATAATTTAGGTTTTAGGATTAGGATTAAGTCTTGAAGACATGATTAGAGTTTAGGGTAACCTTAAAATTTTCTCTCTAATGAATAAATTATTTATACATATAGATGTGAACTGTAGACATGTATACAAATTTTCTATGTTAATTTTTTTTTTTGATAAATAAGAGGCAAATGCTTATTTTATTAATTTTAAATTATTTACAAAACCTCGTTGAAGTGCAGGCACCAAGGGAAAAAATGGATTAAGAAAATTCCTAGTATAGCCTGGGACCAAAGTCCAGTATACGTACAATTGCCCTAAATGGGGCTTAGAAGAGGGCATTCCCTATTTTATAGATTTTTTTCAAGGGGCATACCCCCTATTACATTTTTTTAGAGATTTTTTACATATATGCAAGATTACACCTTTTAGTTGTTAGAGAGGGAAAGGTAAAATTGCAAGTCTTCAAAGTAGGAGAGTCTGATTGAGTAGCCTTTATGCAAAAGAGACTAGCTAAGGAAAATCCACCTTCCAAACAAGAAACAACACCCAACCAAAATATGCTTCGAAAAGAGGATTAATGAGAAAAGAAAAACATAATGAGCTAAAGGGGAAAAACCAAAAAAAAGTCAATGCCAAAAGAATCTGTAGTCAAATACCCTTATAGGTGTTGGAGTTGAGGAAAGCCAACTCCGAAGACGCCAAGATCACCTGCATGCGAACCTGTCAAAGAGAAGCCAAGAAGGGGAAAAGCATGGAGCATGGGCAAAACCCTAAACGGACATGAGAGCCATCATAATGCAAACACAAGAAGGAATGTATTTACAATAAGAAATGATATGATGATCTGTATTACAATGAGAGAGAGCCCGAATATAAAGAGCTCATGGAAGCTTGTAGAACAAGCTGGAAGATAAGTGTGACAACTAGAAGGGAACAAACTCCCGTGTTGTCACAACATGCATTAAATATGAAATATTAAATAAATGCATGACCTAAGTAAACTTAAGCAATAGAATAAATAATTAAATATTAATTATTTACTCTAACAATAGGAGCTTAACAAAGTAGAGGCATCTAATTCCATTCCAGGTCCTATAGATATGAACAAGGCTCTTTCTAATTCATTACTTTACTTTTTTTGGTACACAAATTTCTAATAAATTGGGGTTGAATTACCAACCATCTTGGAAGATCTAGACAATTTGAACAATAAAAGTAAACTAAAGGGAGAAACTGAAAAGTGTAGTTCTAACATTTGTGAATCAAAACTAGAAAAAAAACTAAATGGAAAGCCTATGCCTATGGAATATCTAGTTTAGCCCAAATTTAACTAGGAGGAAACAAGAAGCAACTTTAGATTAAGATAGGCAACTAAGAAAGAAACATTTATACAATCATACTATTTTCTTTAAAAATACCTTCATAATAGAAGTGACCATGAATTATTTATTTGGACATGATCTCTTTAGTGTTTATAGCATCCAGTGAGTTACAAGTCTAAAATTTATCATTTATCTAATAGTTGCCTAATAGAAATAAAGGTTACTCATAATTTTCTATATAATGGCCATATTCACCTGGAAGTAAAATAGAAAAAGTCCCCTGAGATCTAGTTAAGCCCCAATCTACGTTGAGAGGTCTCCAAGGTTCAAAAACTAGAGGCATAATTTACATGCTTTCAAGTCACAAAAAAATGATTTAACTAGAAGTTGCCCATAAGGATTCAAACTTGCAACACAAATTATGAGTACATTTCTTAAAAGAACCACATCATTTGAGAGCTATCACCTTCTCAAACTTAAAATATCATAAATAAGTAGGTAGATTCTAAATTTTAGAAAATTTAGAACAAATTGATAGTTCTAACTCCAATTAACCTTAAGGCCCCAAATGATAAAGACAATTGATCACACTAATATGATGAAAATATAAAAGAGATCATAATGATTGCCAATTTTTTTTACTTAATAGATAAAAGATCATGTTAATTAAGTTTATTTTTAAAACTTTTAAATTAGAAAAGGTAATAGAAAGTTAAAGATTAACCACACATTGAAGCCAAAATTCTTGAAACACACCAAACCACAGAGATGGAGAAGTTCATTACATCAAAAGTGAAAGAAAAAAAAAATAGTCAGCCTTAAAGGCCTCTCATAAATCTCTCTTGCAAAACTTCCTCTTCTTCAAAGTATTTTTCCAACCAATCTTCTTTCAATGGGTCTAGTATAGAACAAAAATGGAGGAAACACATATTTCTCTTATAAATGTCACTCTCAACCCAAAAGCCAGTTGGGTTCTCAGTAAAGATCTAATTAGGTAGGTATTGATAGACTCCCCTCTAACATACAACATATTATAGTTCGTCACCAATGATATTGTCAGGTCATCCCTTATATTTTTAAGAATTCTATCTAAGTTACTAAGCACAATTTATTCGAACAATTCCTTACAAGACTAGTAATAAGATCATTATCAACATAGAAGTGGTAGGATACAACAATAAACATGGAGATTATGTCTCAATTGGATTGGAATGTATTGGGACTATCTATATATTGAGTCCCAAGATATTACAGGACAACTCTCCAAATTACCATGTTCAAGTAACTATAACAATCTACATAATTCTCTCAATTTTGATGGGCATGTCAAATGCTATAAGGCACAAAGGGCATGAGAGCTTGATTAAAATATTGATGGCTACTTATGAAGAAAAACTTAGCAGCTACCATTAATAAAGAAGGATGGGAATGTTTACAACCCTGTCGGAAACTAAATGCATTAAAGGCCCTTGCATTGAGAATTGTAAAACCTATGAAAGAGTGCATGCCACTCTGAATATTTATTAAGTGGAACTGTAACAAGGTACTATATTTTAGGAAATTATGTGCAGGGATCAAATATAACAATTATGAAATGCCACAAGTTGAAGCATGAATTAGAGTCATAGAACTAAAAGTGAAAGTATATAAAAGATAAAATTCAAAAGAGACCATAGCCATCAAGACCAAACCAAAATAAAATTATAAATATAGTTAGAAAGTTAGATAAAGGATAAGATATAATAAATAGGGGATAGGTGACTTAAGGAGGGAAAGGATGAGGGTAAAGGGTAGATTCATTTTTCCCATTTTCTCCCCCATTGGCTAGTTTATTTTCCAAGAAATTTCCTTCTTAGTAGATATGATTAATGGTATAATTTTGGATTTTTTGGCAAAATCTAGAGCCTTACTTAAAAGGGTATTTAATCTCCAATTTGGCATTGATTGACTTCTGAAGGCATTGACTACAATTGCATAATCCCCTTTGATTTCAACTTGGTTTAGATTAAGTTTGTTACAAACCCACAATCCTTCAATAAGGGCTTTAAATTCAGCTTTGTTGTTTGTGGCCTTGCCTATAGGTTTCATGCTTTGAGCCAATAGCTACCCTTTATGATTTCTTATCCAACAAGATATCCCAGCTATTCCTAGGTTACCTCTTGAAGCCTCATCAAAGTTAAGTTTGACCCAATTAACAACTGAAGGTATCCAACTACATAGAGCTATGCTAATTTTACTTTCCCCACCACCTTTTCCATAGAAAGATTGTAGACACCTAACCATTTATTCCTAATTTTTTCATCCCAAACTATCATTGATTTTGACGTTCCATTGAGGCTTACTAATTTTCTATTAAGGATTTCTATGATAAGAGCCTCTATTTTAAGGTAAGTTAATCCCATGAAATATTGGAATTTTTAAAGATCATTCTATTTCCTTCCTTCCTTAACTCATAGAGAATGATGGAAGGGGAAATTATCCACAAACCATGGTAAATACGAACTGAATACAACTTTGGTCAAGAGAGAAAGAGGGACATTATCAAAGTGGGAAAAGTCATTTTGTAGTTCAATTTTCCATAGAGCCAGTACCATGCTTTTGTTTCATAAGGGAAGTTAAGAAGGATTTCATCTACATCTTCCTCAGAGGAGTTACATAGGAGACAACTAGGTGGGCCCTCAAAACCTATCCTTCTTATTCTATTTGTAGTCAAAATTCTTTTTTGAAGGGTCAACCATGAGAAGACCCCAACTTTTGGCAGGCATAGGGGTCCCAGGATAGGGAGTATGGTGTTTTAGAGTAGATATGTAATTGCAACCACCCTTAGAATTATATTACCTAGATTTGGATCCATCCCATATGAGCATGTCTTCTAGTCTCGTAAAGGTAACCTTTCTAGCTTTCTAGATAATTCATAAGAACTATTTCTTCATCTTAAGGGATATGAAAGAAAGAGAATGATGTCCACTTCCATCTGAGTGAGGAATCATTATCAATTTCTACATAATTGACTAGAAAATGTCCTAATCTTTCTTCTACGATAGATCTAATTGAGTGGATTTCTATAAGTCTAGTAATAATTGGATAGGCTCCCCAAAAATCAATCTAGAATCTCTCCTGGTCACCTTTCCCAATTTTCCATGTGATCTTATTTGATATAATTGGCATATATAGGCTAGCATGAACTTCCATAAGTTAGAGCTCCTCAAGGGTTCTTTTTTCTTAGGATGCTTAACATATCATTAGATTGTAAATATATGTTAATAATTTTCTTTGCCATTTTAGGTGAGGACTTTGAATCATTTTCCAAATAAACTTATCTCGTGGAGCCATAGCTTGATCTTTCATGTTTTTTATGCCAAAAACCCCTTCTTTCCTAGGGTGACATACCTTATCCCATGCTAGGAGAGAAATTTTATTTTTATCTTCTAATCCCTACTACAAGTAATCTTTAATTTTATTTTGATATAATCACTTTCCTGAGCTAGTAGCTCTAGTACTGATAACTAGTAAATTGAGACACTAGAGAGAATTGACTTGAACTTAGTGATTCTCCAAGCTAGGAATAAATATTCCCCTTTCCATGACTAAATTCTAGTCTTAATCATACTAGTTAGGGCATCCTAGCTGGAGGACATTTTCTTGGCATGTTCAAGGTGAACACCTAGATACTTGCATGGCAAGGTTCCCTTCTTAATATTAAGGATTTTTCTAATATCATGCTCCTAGGAAGGAAAGGTATTAAAAAAAAAGATCTAGGATTTTGATAGGTTGATTTCTTGGCCAGAGGCAAGCATGTAAGAATGAAGAATACATTTTAAGGATTTTTCTTCTCTAATGCTAGCTTCCCCGTATAACATGTTGTCATTAACAAATTTTTGATGGGTTTTTACCTCTTCCTCTTGGAATATCTAGATGTCTTTGAGGGATTAGTTTCTTTTGAAGTTTCTTAAGGCTCTTCCCAAAGCTTTAGAAATTATAATGAAGAGAGAAGGGGAAATGGGATCTCCTTATCTTAATCCTCAAGAAAGAGAGAAGAAGAGTTCAGGGGAATCATTAACAAAAACTAAAAAATTGGTTGTTGAGATACATTCATAAATCAAATTTACCCATTCTTTAGAAAAATAAAAGGAATGGAGACATCTGCAAAGGAACCTATAGTCAACCTTGTCATAAGCTTTACTAACATCTAGTTTGATCATCATGCTTGGAACCTTGTTGTAGATAAAAGAGTGAATTACTTCTTGTGTGATTAAAATTCCATCATAGATGGATCTGGCTAGGACTATAAAGCCATTTTTTTTTCTCAATAATTAGTGTTGGAAGGAGATTAGTCAAGCGGTTGGTTAGTGTTTTTTACAATAACTTATATAGAGCGTTGTAAAGGGAAATAGGCCAAAAATCCTTAAAATTTTATGTTGAATCCTTTTTTGGAATCAAAGTAATGAAAATATGGTTTACCTCTTTAAGGAGGCCCCTTGAATTTCTAAAAAAATTCAAGGCATCTATAACTTCATCTCCAATAAAATGCCAGCATTTTTGAAAGAAACATGCAAGGAAACCATCAGGCTTGGTGATTTATCTAGGGCCATTTGAAAAAGGGCTTTTATGACCTCTTCCTTTGATATTTTCTAGTAGAAATGCTTTACTCTTCTCCTGTAAAATGATTTTAGGAATATTATTGAGCATACCATTTTGAGAGTTCAAGGGAGAACCTTCTAAGTTGTTTAACATATCTTCAAAGTAAAAAATTGCCTCATTAAGAACATCAAAGGGTAGTTCCACTAAGATGTTATCCTTGTTGTTAATTTTAGTTATTTTATTGATAACTGTTCTTTGTTTGGTGCTATTATGAAAGAAATTGGTATTTTTGTCACCCTTACTTAACCAAGTTTCCCTTGACTTTTGTTTCCAATACACTTCTTCTTTGGCCAAAATGTCTTATAATTTTAGTCCAAGGTCTCTTTCTTTGACGTATTTTTCTACATCCATACCTCTCATCATTAATTTAGAGTTAATACAAGCTATATCATCTTCAATTTCCTTTTTAGTATCAAAGATGTTACCAAGGTTAGTCTTATTCCAATAAATAAGGTTTTTCTTTTATTATTTCAAGTTTTTGAATAACCATATAAAGTATGGAGCCCTCTACTTTTACATTAACCCACCACTATAACAAAATTGGGATTATAGTACCATCCTTAAACCACAATAATTCAAACCTAAATGGATTTCTAGGAGGGGTAACTTCAATATCTAGTATCTACTAATAAGGGGACTAGGTAGCGGTCAGACCCAGAAAAGGGGAGAGTTTCAAATAATGTGATAGCTATCTCTTTAGGCAGGTTACCCGAGATCAAAAATCTATCAAGTTTTTCATCTATCTAGCTGAAACATTGTCTTTTGTTATTCCAAGTAAAGGAGTTATCTTTGAATTTTATTTCTAATAGAGAAAATTGATGCAACCAATTATTAAAGTCAACTGATGCTTACAACAGTTTTGAAAGGTCTCCTATTTTCTTAGAGGAGGAAGTAATTGCATTGAAATCTCCCCACAATATGCAAGAGGATATTGAGGGTTATAAAGATAAGTCTAGCTCCATCCATAAGGATTTTTTATCAGTTGTAGGGCTTAGGTAAAAAATGTTGAATAGAGTAAACTACAAATTTTGAAACCTATCATGGGTTGACATCCATTGTCTTTCACCTCTTAGAGGGATAAGAACAAATGATCAAGGATTTTAAATTATAGCCAACCCACCTAAAGCCCCTAGGGAAGGAATTCCAAATATTCATCTAAAACCTAGTTTCATACCAAAAATATTGAGATCATCCTAAATCATTTTGGTCTCTTGAATCATAATAATCTCAAGTTAATGTTAGGTAAGGAAATACTTCAATAAGCATTGCTTGTTAGGGGAATTTAAGCCCCTAATATTCTATATAGTGATCTTCATTTTCCCATGGGAAGGAACTTCCCCTTCCCTACATCAAATAGACTAGTAAGCTTGGTTTGACCATAGGCCTCTATGTATTGAGACTTAAGTTTGTTCAGAGATTTCCTCCCTCTTTTTTCTAGAATCTTGCGCAAGTTTAGAGAAATCCTAAGTTCCTAGGATTGTTCCAATTTGCGAAGATTGTCTTTAGATTCCATACTAATTAAATAATTTCTCAAGTCTTCATGGGTGTAGCCTTCACCCCCAAGTTCCAAAAGTTGATTACTGGTTCATTCTTTTTTAGTTGTTAAAACTTATAAAACTACCTCCTTTATGCACATATTGATGAGTTTTTTTTTACAATAAGGCTTCTTTTTTCTCCCCTCTCATCCTTGAGTTATAAGAGACTTTACTATAATGGGATAGAGCATCCTCCTCCACTATTTCTAGAGAAGATGTGGCTCCAAGCCTTAAGCTTAGTTTAAGAGGAACATGGGGACTATTTGGAGCAGTTTTAGTAGTAATATTTCTAGTCTAGCCAGTACAAAAAAATTGACTTGCTTAATTCCTCACTAGTTTTTGTTAGTGTGATGGGGGGATCAATTTCCTCTATGTCAAGATTCTTCCTCAAATCCTTCTTTTAAGTATTAACTTGTGTAAGGCTTGTAGCCATGTATTCTATAGGGGAAGATGGTCCATCCAAAATTGTAAAGCCTCATACTATTCGATTGAAGGATATTTTTAGAGTTTAGGTAGGGTAAGGTTATTTCTAATAGTTCGAGTGATAATCTTGAGAGCCTAGAAAGGAGTCCTCCATAGTTTCAAGTTCAAGTTGTCTATTAAGAGGGGAAGAAAGATTAATAATGGTTTACTTCATAGGGGCTGGATGACCAACTCTTTTCCAACAAGTCCTTGACAAATTAATTTTTTGAAACATAGAATTAGGGGTTTCCTTAGAAGGGAATCATAGTATGAAACCCTCCCAAGTGCCCAAGAAAATCTCAGGGTTGAGGTAGTAAATGGATTGATTAGTTATTATTCTCATAGGTCTTAGGATGGATTCCCCAATCTTGAGATCAACAAGTATTTTGACCTCTGCAGAGGTTACATAATCTTCCATCATATAAAAAATCTCCCTAAGGATTTCCCAATTTGTCAAAGAATATATTCATTGATAAATTCCATAGGAAATTTTTCAAGAAGGAGACCCATTTCACAATTATTTAATCAATTAGGGATTGTAACGCCCCATTAGGGAACCCAAAAGAAATTAACCTAAAGTTTTCATGTCATGGCCCTAATAGTTCTACATCTGACACCTTGGATTCTAAAATTTGTATTATTTTTTGGATAGTTCGGTACTTATTGAGGTTATGTTAATTTTGGGCAACATTATGAGAATTCAGACTTTACTAAAATCTGATTCTCAGAACAAATGTTTTAATACTTTCAGTATTGTGTTTTATGCAGAATTTTATTATCTGTATCAATTTTGATTTAGGAATTAAATTCTAAATAATGAATTAATGTTAGTATGGTTTCAATTTTACTTTTTTCTGATTCGTATTTTCAGACTTACATTAAGGTAGCATTAAATTTTATCAGCACCTTGTTTCTGTTACTGTCGGATATATGTGTGTGTGTGTGTGTGTGTGTGTGTGTGTGTGTGTGTGTGTGTGTGTGTGTGTGTGTGTTAATGTTAATATTAATGTTAGCTAGTATTGATGTGAATATTAATACAAAGCTATTACTATCTAAGTTAGTGCCTAAACTTGGAACATGGCCTAAGTTATCAATGCATATTTTGAACATGGCATTTCTTGGACTGGGTATTGGCAGCCGATTTAGTGGGTTTTAAATGCTAGCAAGTTTATCGAGCAGCGAGCTCGTACTCCTATTGCCAAGTGTTGAAGGAAGCTCAGGAAGTGGAGTTTTGGGATAAGCTTGCAGTAATGAGCATCACTTTGCATGCCTAAATTGGTTTTGTTGGGAGATAGTTGTGATTTGATCACTCCGCCATTGTTGGATTCCAGTCGAGGCAACATGAAACTTTTGTTGAACTGGTTTTTCGGTGCAAATTTTTGGAAACTGTTAGTCATGAAAGAGATTTTTACTCTCTCTAGCTCTATAAACTTTCACAATTTTGTGTTCCTCATTCTTCTATCATTTCACAATTGTATTTCTCTGTTGTTGCTATTTGGAGAATCATGTGGTATCTCTGGAAAATGGCATCGAAAGTTTGGGATCGTGGGCTGCGAGTTTGAGTTAGAGGGCTCTTTTGACAACGTTTCTTGAGCATCATTCTACACTTTCACAGGCAAGGGGCTTCTCTTTGACCCTATCTTTTACTTATTGTAATGAATCATTTAGATATGTGAATTTTTGAATATCAAACTTTGTTATGTGAGGTATTTGGTGTGTTTATCGCTAAGCTCTATACTTGTGTTTACAAATGGGTTTAAATGAGTATGTAGGTTTTTTATCAAACATATTGTTGAGCATGTCTTAAGAATAAATATACATCATGGTGTATTTAGGGTCTGTGGTTATAGGCACATTATTATTTCATTTGGCTGCTATTGTGGGTTTCAATTAATTCAGTGTGTTTCATGCCTTTGAGTTCATTATCCTTTAAGTCGAATGCGACTCAGATTTCAGTCATGGGTTCACAGTGATCATGAGTTGGGGTTGGTATTTGTTAATTGACTTGCATGATTTTGTATCACAGACATAATACTATATTGTTTGAATTGTTGTTGGTTTGGTTTCTTCTCGGTTATAGTCGAGGGTTTTGTCATTTTGATTAATAGTTATTTTGTATTTAAACGGTAGTTATAATGTGAATTGAGACATAATCATTATGTCAAACAAATTAAGGTAACCTGAAACAAGGTTGGGTTTTCATTTGGTTAGCAAAGTTTTGTTTTATTGTGATTATTGACAAGCTGGAAGTTACATGTAGTACCAGACGATACTTTATTGACTGAGCATGATATTTTGAATACATATATATGAATGCATAAAGATTTATACGATATTTGTAACAGCAAGTCATTAAATTTTACAGTAGAAAGATTATTCATCTATTTTAATTCCAACTTTAAATTTATGAGGTTTAATGTATATATTGGTATATGTAAGTGAGTACGTGTATGTATATGTATAGATGTTGTGTGTGTGTGTGTGTGTGTGTGTGTGTGTGTGTGTGTGTGTGTGTGTGTGTGTGTGTGTAGGTATTTATTTATATGTATTAACATGTATGTTTATCCTTATGTATTGCATTGTTAGAATTGCCATAGATTTGTAATCTTGAAATTCTATGATTACTAATTTTGGAAATGGAAATTGTCTAATTTATATATATATATATATATATATATATATCTATATATATATATATATATATATATATATATATATATATATATATATATATATATATATATATATATATTCTGAGGTTAGTAAGTATTAGGGATTGTGGATAATTTTTATATCGGTATTATTAAAATGAAAAGTAAATTTAGTGAATTTGGAAAAGAAAAATGATCAATTCTTTATTATTTAATTAGAATAAGGTTGATTACTTTTGAAGAGTAAAAGGAACAAGGTTGTTTTGGAAATACGAAATGTGAATTGTATGAAAGGTTACAAATATGATTTCAGTTGGAACTTTTAAACAAGGTTATTTTGAAAGATTGGAAGTTGGTTTCATATAGTATTTATGTTTTACTGATTCAATTGTTATATTGAAGCAAATGAGACAAGTGTATTAGCTGGAATTGGAAAATTAATTTATGTTTTCTTCCAATTAGTATAACTAATTATAATGTGTGTTAGATTATGCAAGTGTGATCCTTTAGATTGGGTGGCTGTCATAAAGTGAGTAACTTGTGGTGATAGAATTATGTTGCCGGATGCCCTCCGACACTAGTCTAGATCCTTATGGGAAAGTTTATGATAGTTATTTAATCAAGTGGTAATATTTAAAATTTCATGGGTTGGGAATCATATAATAAGATAAGAACATTATGGTTTCATCTAACATATTTAGTTCTACGAGCGGCTAAACGTAGAGACTTATGTTGACACCCATGGACTACTGGATCATTACCTTGTCATATTCTGTGCAAGTTTATTTCTGCATATCTACGTGTAAGAAATTATGTACTTGCTTTATATTTTGAATGTGAAAAGAGAAAGGTATTTTCAGTACATCTGTTATTTAGATTAAATGAATATATTTCTATTTAAAAATATAACATGTAGGTTTACTGGAGATCTTATCAAATTAATTTGTGTTCTAAGCCCTGTTTGGTGCGTTGTGGTTTTGTTGTTTTGGTTTTTAGGTTCGAGATATGTTTGAATATGGACTTAGAAGGAATTGGCTTCTTAACATTTAGATTCAGTAATTAATTTGAATGTATTTCAAAGATGGTGTACTTCTAATAAGAGAGTATAAATATATTATATACTCTGATGTAATATATAGAAATGTTACATTGCTGATTATGAGTACTTTATTGTACCTGTTGTTTAAAGGATAATTTTGTAATGGATTTTTATTATTAAAAAAAAAATTCGAGCTTTTAATCTCTTATTATGTATGGCTATAGCTATATGGTTATTATTCGGTTTTATGATGGTTAGGGTACTACATTTCACTAAGTTTGTCAAAAAACAAAATTATAAAGATAATAACATCAACAGATAATATAGTGGAAGCAATAACTCACATACATACAACCATCATAAATAGATTACATCCGCTAAGGGTCCCATGACATTGAATCACATGTATAAGTTTATTAATATTAAATCTAACACATAACCAAAATCTACATCATGGAATAACAAAAAGTATGAATTCAATTAAATAATTTACAATTACATAAGATGTCACTTGGCATAACTAGAATGCATAATCATCCACTGTATAAGTCATAGGGTATGAAAAGCTCAAAGAATATGCATCATCATTAAAAAACACCATCTCATAAGATCTCTAATAAATCAAGTACAATACAATAGAATGTAACCATCCAATAGAAATACAAGATTAGAAATAAAGGTACAGCTACACAAGCACATCCAACAATCGCATCCAAGTGTCAGATCTCAATGGTATAAGTAAAAAGCACTACCACTCAACCTCATTGAACCTAAATGTCCCACTCCCACCATGCTAAGGAGATAACCTCAAATCCCATACATATATCAATCTCAAAAGTCAAATCCAGCATATAGGTCAAGGAAAAAAAACCTGAAAGTAATCTATCTCAAAGGTACCAAGATAGAAATGACATCTAAAGCTAGAGTTAATAATGACACATAGGAAATCTACTATGTAAGTGGACAAGTTTCATCACATGAGTCAAATCTAAGGTTACCTTGGCAGCCTCTCTAGACTCTGGCCCCCTAGTTTTTCTATGTGGCATCAATATCCTTTTATACAGACAAGGTATACTAACAAGGAAAGGTCACAACCAAGCATCCTCTCTACTCCTATCCTAGCATGTACTAGCACTTGAGGCATGGGCGAAGAAAACCAATGACTCTTATTAATTAATTTCTCTCATTTAATGAAATGTTATCACTTATTAGAAAAACTCACAATGGGTTACTCAGGAAACGTCTTTAGGGCTCTAGCCTCCATTGCAAGCCACTTTCCAATGCACACATAGATTACCTACCCTGGGCTCATAAAAAGTACAACTCATAAAATCACAATTTTCACCTTAGTCCTTTACAAGAAATTGGAAAGCACCTATAGATAAAAATGCATTATTCACCTTAGTCCTTTACAAGAAACTAGAAAGCACCTAAAAACCAAAAGCAATAATCACCTCAGTCCTATACAAGAAACTGAAAAGCATCACAATATAACTGATCGAAATTCAAAGGTTACATGAGGAAAGTCATACGATTGACCTCAGTTCTATCCAATCAACTAGAAAGAATTAACAAAGAATAGATCAAACTCATCATAGAAGACATTTGACTACATCACAATAGTCTAGTATAAAAGATCATATACATAACATCATTACAGAACAAAACCCTCAAGCCTTTGGAAAACATCCTAATTGGTCAAAGTACTAAGTCAAACCCGAACCCAACATCAATAAACCACACATCACATAAAGTACAAAACAATATAACTTTCATAACTTGTTAGGTTTTGAAAACACTATAGTTTAATTTTCACTAAAGGTTTTCAAGTTTTCATTTTCTCTCTAAAGACAATCTATTTGATATACAATCAAGGTTTTAATTTTCATTCATCCAAAGCATCAAATTTACTAAGGTCTTTGAATTATCAAAAGATGTAATAAAGATCCCCTAGTATTAAAAATCATTTTCATATATTTGAACCATATAAACACATCCAAGCTTTTAAAAAAACATCAATTCTCCCTATTTGAATAATAAAGTAATAAATCAAATTTTCAAATAAATAGATTTAAAATTTTAACAATTCTTATTAAAATTATTAATACTAATTATCAATTTTACCAAAATAATTTATATTTATTAAAAATACAATTATTAAAACTATTGATAAAAATAATCTTAATATTAATAACATTTATATTAAATAATATATATAATAAATATTAATAAAAATAAATAAAAAATAAAGACTAAAAAATGATTTACCTCAATCCCCATGTGGCATGCATCAAAGCAGTTGCAATCTACCTTTGGCAGCCGCAGTCTACTATTGGCAATTGTGGTTTGCTTGAGTAGTCGCACACTATGATGGAGCCATGGGAGGAAGGAAAGAGGAAGGGGGTGGTGGCCCCTACCCATCCAATAAATTATTTTTAAAATATATATATATATATATATATGTTTCAAATAAACATAACACAATCAAATAACCCCCCACATGAAATTTCAAAAATTCTAAGTTATATTATGCAATAAAAATTATCACAGTAAAATTTATTTTACTATGGTAATTTTTATTAACATATATTTTTTTAATAAATTTATGAAGACTTGATAGGAAGAATATGAGTAGCCAATCGAATTTATAAATTAAATTTTGATTTCTTTTCCAAACCCTACCCGAAACAAAATATGAATCTCTAACTTACTGAAACAAGGGTTTCAAATCTTCAATTTATTTATAGAGGTTTTCGAAAATGAAGAACAATTAAATTCACACACAAGGGTTTCAACCCGAATATAATCTGAAACAATTCCAATCAGATACAGAGAAGACAAATATTTTCAATGAAAGAACTACTGCACAAAACCCACAAGATCCTACCTAGAAATGATGCTAAACAATGGATGCATGGAGTTCATAGGGGAATTCCTTTTCTTTCGAAAACCCTCTTCTCCGAAATTGGCTCCTCCAAACCTATGTGTGGAGAAATGAGCTCTGATTTCTTAATAAAGGGCTTTCCCTAAATTAGGTTTTCAATTTTGCAATCATGCCAAACCCTTTTTCCTTTGTTATTTTATTATATTTTAATTTCATATGCAACATTTTTGCAATTTAATTAAAATAAACTCTATTAAATCAACTCATTTCTCTCTTTTATTATTTCATAAGATGCCTTTAATAAAATATTTATTAATTTAACTAATAATATTTTTTAGAGTTTATTATTAAAATGAAACTCCTAAATAAATTATTATTAAAGTAAATAAATACAAATACGCCAAAATTAGACTTAATTAAATCTTTTAAATTTAATTCTTTTATTTAATTAATTTCTTAATTAATTAAATATAATTAAATATTGTTTTTTCTTTTTAAAATTTTCATTAAATTAAATCATTACATACTCTTTTAATTTGATTTAATTATAACTAAAAATAACAATAGACCCATAAGGCTAAATAAGAAAAATTGCTATAAAGAACAAAGTACTAGATCAAACTCAAGGGTCAAAATCATGAATTCACGTCATTTGACAAATTTGGAAGGGTAAAACTCAGATACTTGTCCTGCTTTCTAGAACAAATGGCTTAAGGTTAGGATTTGGACTCAAGAATTATCTCCCCTCTTTTACCATTGAGATACTCCAATAGGGCACACTCATCCTGGCAATTCAGGGAAGTTGATGCCTAGTACCTACAATCTACATAAAATTTGAGCATGTACATGTACACATAAATCTAAACTAAACATGCAATGGCAAGAAGTGGTGCATCATGCAGATCTCGACTAGTAGGTGACTATGACTCCCTCCCACAACCACATCTGGAACATCAAACATAAAGTAGAACATACAAGTACACCATACTCATGCAAGTATGGGGTAAGTATCCATAGAAACCACATTTAAATTGCACATCTAACTTTCATCACAAGATAACTGAAAATCAACTAATTGAACATATGTATATCATCATCAAAATAATCATGAACACATGAAATAACTAAGTAACTCATCGAATATATCAATTGAATATGAAATAACATCCAAACAAATTGGGTAACCAAGTACCACTAATCATAAAACATACTCATAAAACTAGCCTAAAAGAATCTAGCAATCCAATATGAAAAGTCACGTAGGGGTAGGCATTACAAGGGTTGAGGGTTAAAATTTGGTTTCCATTCAAATAACTTGACATATTGGGCTTCTAAGAAGAACATAGCACTATATAATAGACTATTTCTTAGCTCCACATTTTTACTATCAATAAAAAGTATTTTATTGAGTAAGTTAGTGATACTTACAAGCACTAAAATCATCTTTAAAAATAATTTGGTCAAAAGTGGGCAATCTCCACACCATTTTTCTAATATTTCTTAAGAATTACAGAGTTCCCACATCCCATCCGAATGAGAGTTGGTGAGAATAAGATCTTGGAGACCACTTGAGGGAGTCCTAGTAGATTCGTGTTGGGAATCTATGATGAGATCCGAGGTGGTAACTTTTCCAAGATGGAGACCTTGGGGCTTTGATCACTTTCTTAAGATGAAAGGTTGGAGGTGTGTTTTTACTCAGCTCTTGACCAAGCAGAATAGAATTAGCTCCTATAGCCATGGAGGGGATATGTGTAGAAATCACCCAGAGATTCCCATTCTTTGTTATCTCTTGCCCTAACTTTGAGGGGTTAATCTGGGTAGAGTTTATTATAAAAGAATAGTTATTCCCTAATTTGCTTCATTTAGACGAATGTTGCTCAAGGATTTGGTTAGCATGACATTTGGCCATGGCAATGGTAAAAACCCTCTCCCCTTTTGTTGAAGTAGGATGATCCGATCCCAAGGCAAAAAAGGAATTTTGAGTGGAGATGGTTGCTTTGACTACTCCATATTTATCCCTAGGAAATTGAGGGGAAGAAAAATCATCCTAAGGAGCCAAATGGTTGCAAGGGTTCATGTAGTTATTCACCTTCCCTGACTGTCGCTTTGAGGCAAACAATTTTCCTACCCTACTTTGCATGTTCAAATAACATTCTATTTGCAAGATTATTTTATGTTCTATATGAGCATGAATTTTAAGTTAATTTTCTAGGCTAATTATCATAATAAGGATTTATAAATAAATGTATACTACAAGAGTTAAGATCAACAAGTTTCATATATTGGTAAAAATTATCCCTATATAGCATTATACTAATAGAAATGATAGTATTATAGTTAAAATCAAAATATAAGACCATGAATATAACATCATATTATAATAATATTAATGATTTCAATTATTAATATTATATTCTAAACATAATATGAATAAGAATATAATTAAATATATGGATACTTATATGAAATAAAAAAATTTATAACTATGATCATTTCAATAAACATAAATAAATAAGAATAATCCCTAGCAATTAGGAAATATCAAACTTAAGAGGTTAACTATGCAATAATTACTCTCTCTCTCTCTCTCTCTCTCTCTCTCTCTCTCTCTCTCTCTCTCTCTCTCTCTCTCTCTCTCTCTCTCTCTCTCTCTCTCTCTCTCTCTCACACACACACACACGCACTCACTCACTCACACATACACACACACACACCCATGTGCATGCATACACACATGCACGCATGCGGGTGCTCACGCACACACACA
Source organism: Cupressus sempervirens (assembly GCA_028749045.1). Taxonomy (NCBI): domain Eukaryota; kingdom Viridiplantae; phylum Streptophyta; class Pinopsida; order Cupressales; family Cupressaceae; genus Cupressus; species Cupressus sempervirens. The sequence continues at coordinate 648,242,244 of CM053789.1, read as the reverse complement.
CACACACACACACACACACATACACACACACACACACACACACACATTACATTAATAATATTTTGTAAACATTACATGATAAATTAGGTAAATATTTTAATTTGATCCATCATGCTAGCATGAAACATGTGTGTACTAGTTAGGTTGGGAGGAGACTAGACCTTGTTCTTTACCACATGAATCTTTCACCTATCAAGCTGATGACCTATCATATTAAATTAATTACCTTAAATATTATTAAAATAAAAGAAATTCATGAGCTTTTAAAGGCTTTCGCAATGCAAATAGATTTTAATTATCTCTAATGTTTTTTAATAAAAAAGTATAAACTCTTTAGCCATATTATTACTTATATTTTGGTGTTCCAAAATAATATAACTCATGGCAATAATTTTCAACATAATTCATTCTAATAATTAGCATAGTAATATTTTCAAAATAAATGGTTTTATGCTCAACTTTCCAATAAATCTATTACTTTAACCTATTTTTCCTTTGACAAGTTATATCAAGGAAAAATAATTTAAAATGGATTCTTGGTCTTGTTAAGTGGAATGACTCCAAATGAGCCTACTAAGGTCGACTAGGCCTTGGTGAGTGTTGGATCAAACATCACAATGGAGGAGGTTAAGATCATGCCCCATTAGAAAAATGGATACCTTCTTAGTCCTTGGCTCTTACTTCCAATGATATTAACCTGTAGGCTTAAGTTATCATATGGATAGCTAAAAGTACTTTATGAAGGTCATCTTTCAACTAGTGTGCTCACAAGATTTCTTACACTTATTGCGCTACCACACTTTCAATCTAAAATTCCATAAGTAAAATTAGAAAAATATTTTATGAAATAAAAAATCTACCATGTTAACTTTTTTAAAACTAAGAACTATATTACACATACCCAAGTATAGAGCATTAATAGAAGAACTAATTTGATCATTTGAACCTATTTATCATTTTTTTGGCTCATTTGTCATTCACCCAATAATTGAGAACTTTCAGAGTGATATTAAGGCGATTGCAAAGCAATTTGTGTGAAGTTTGTAAAGATCTAAGTGTGTGTAGTCAACAAGGTAAATTGAAGTGTAGAAGATTGTAGTTGTCAAGTTTTATAGAAGCTTGTGATAAAACCCTAAAATGATGAAATGATAACCAATTCATTTGAAAGAAAAAATAAGTAACAAATTAAGGTTAGTAATCTTGAATTAGTTAAGAATGATGCTTGTCGACCTCCAAAGTATAAAGTTGTACCTAAAATTGTGATGAAGGGAGACTCTATGGGTGCCCTATCATCGATTCTACCCAAGGTTATAATGATACATGATGTGTGATCATGTTACACATGCAAAATTGGTAAAGTAGGAGATTATGAGTTAAAAATAGCTTATGAGAAGTTGTACGTAGAAGGAATCTTGAAGGATGAATTCAAAATCATTGCCACGAAAGGATTAATGTTTTCCTTGGATTTCCTAAAGAGCTTCAAAGTTGAATGGATCAAAGTTGTGCTCAACCAAATTTATGATATGTAGTTGTGGTTAGAATCTATACCAATCAAGATTACAAAGAAAATAATTGATGCAATGACTGGATACCATGTATGTGATTGAATGAAGATAATGTGATGTCAAAGCAAAGAGGTAATAGAAGAAAACAAAAAAGTAGTTTGGAATGGAAGAGGATTGACAATCACAACCATTGAGGACCCTCTTATTGAGTTTTTTGTGTGAGTGCTCATGCACACATTTTATTAGTCAAGCTAGAAATGAATAGTGTGCCCTACATAGTAGTTGACCAAGCATGGAAATTTGTTAAAAAGGATCATGAATACGATCTTGTTGAGTTGCAATGGACACAATTAGCTGAAAATTTGGTTTCTATTTTCAAGGAAAAGAACTCCATGTGTAATTTTGGATCATTCAAAAGTATTACCCTACAATTGGTGATGTGATATGCGAACAAGGTAAACTTGTGACAAGTCAAATTGGTGATTTCATTCAGCAAATTGGTGAGAATTTTGAGAGTGTGATGGATAGTTATTTTGAATATTTCAAATAGAAGATGAAAAAGATGAAAAGGATCCATAAGTCACTTGTTGATAGGTATTATGATGATGTATGATTCTTAGTTGATATAGGTAATACTTATGTTTAGGTAGTTATGCATAGGGTAGCATGGTTGAGAACATTTCGATACAAGATCAATATAGATGAAGTAACTATAGTCATCACTACATTGTTAGAAAATAAAGTTGATTCAAAGGCTAACTGATTCAAAAAATATGAGGTTGCAAAGGCCAAGATTACATTGGAAGTGAGGATGTCTTGACCTAGTGCAAGGTAGGAGAATCCTCAAAGAAGATGTCCTAATCCCCAGCAAATAACCACACAATGGAATATACATAATAACATAGAGATTTAGATCTAGAATAAAACCAATTCTCATAATAGAATCATGAGGTTTACATCCAACATGCCCATCTATAAGGTCTTCTGGGTTACAGCTAAATACATCAACAATTACAATACAAGTTCAGCAAGATCTTGCAAGCCACCAATCAACCTTGTTTTTCCCAAGCAACACTTAGCTACTACCTCTTCTCAAAATTTAATAACTTGGCTACTCCTCCTTCTCCATGTTGAATGACTATGACTCTAGACTCCACAAGAGATATTTTTCTACTCATGTTGGATGATATTTGAGATGACCTATCTCAAGGAACAAAGAATTACAATTACTACATACACTATGACATGTTGGAGTCTACATGTGGAGTCTACATGAAGAGATATTTTTCTACTATGAGTCGAGAAATATTTTGATAATCATGTTGGATGATATTCAAGATGACCTGATGGTCAAATACTCTATTTGATTGCTAATATCATAGATGATAGATACTATGTTGTTCAGTTTGATCATATCTACATGATGATGCTTATTGATGTGACATGATGCTTTATGATGATATCTTGTTATTTTGTATTCGGACATATGTTCTATTTATGAATATATGATCGACTTATTGGATTTTGAATACTATGATATGATGCTATGTATATTTACTTCATTCTTGCTTTAAGAGGTTTTATTATGCACTAAGTGATGTAAATAGATTATGTTAATGTAATAAAATAAATAGTTAATTATTTCATTCAATACATTTTATCACTTCAGCAATACTATTATATGCAATTGTACTTAATTGTGTTGTTTAGTGTGTGGGATTTATATCCCTGGCAGTGGCATATGGAGTTAGTGATTTGGTTGTTTACACCTAGAAAATATCATCCCTGTATGGACAATGTATCTTGTTTAATTGTTAATTAAACCCTTTAGTAATTTAATAACTTTGGATTCATTTACATTTGTGACTAGACTAGTATTATGTCTATGCATTTAGATATCTACATTTGTCAGGGAAATTATTAAGGCATATTGTGATTTAATGTTTTAAGAGTATTTTGTTATTTGGTATTTGGTTTTATTAATTTAATTATCAGTAGCTTTGTTGTATTTGAATTCCATTTATTTGGAATTACCTGATTTTGTCTAAGTTGAGAAGTGGTTTAATCTAGTAAGTCGGTTATTTTCCTAATTTTATATTGCACTTTTAGAGTGAATATATATCCCAAAAAGTGAGTTATTTCTCACTTCTCACTTTCAAATTAGAAATTGAGAGAAAAATCCCAAAACCCTCTTAAGGAGGTCTTGTTGTTTTACTCATTGTGGGAGCTATGGGCATGGGATCAACATAGAATTGATCTCGTTAGATCTAGCTCAAGGAGACCTTGGTTTTTCAAGACTTCTGGCACTTTTAGATGAGAAATTATTTTATCATGAGCATTCTTTTTTTTTCCCTTTTGGTTACCAAGTAGGGCTCTTCCATTTTTATGTCTCAGCTCTACTTCTGAGTTTATTTTTGGTACTAGTTTGTTAGGATGCAAAGAACGAGTTTTCCCCTCCATTCTTGTTTGTTGGCACTACCTAGTTGGGTGGGTATAAGTATTTGTTTTCCTTTTGAAGTGGGGTTTGGGGGTTTTAGACCATTATGATGGCCATTTTTGCATACAGACTCTGAACCCAAATTTTATTTTATATCTAGGGTTTTATACCCAATTGTAAAAAGGGTTTTAATTTTATTGAATTCTAGTCATTTGTGTTTTTGCCTCAATTTACATGCCTCCTAGCTTTCTTGGGTGTTTCTTGTAGGAACTGATGTTGGTCATGAACTTAGATCATTTGTGAAGAATCCAATCCAGCCATAGATGTATTCTTCTTGCATTAGGATTTGCGTCAAATCCATACTCTCAGCTATGTGCTCGGTTGAGTGATTTTATACTTCATATTCTTCTTTTTTCATCTAGCTCTTGTTGTGTATGATCTTCATGTATTCATGTGCTCGCACACAATCACATGAGTGTACACTTGTTGGGTGCTTATAAGGCCCAAACTCCCAGTTGATATCAATAGAGTTATGTTCATTGGGGGTTGGGTTCAGAAACTACATTGTCCACAAGAACTCATTATGTGATGACCATGGGTATGTAGGTTAGGTGGTCAAGTGGCTCCTCTTGTGTACCCTGACCTAGAAGTGGTTGAAAAGGTAATGTGAAGAGGTTTTTAACAAGTGATAACCAAAATTAACAAATGAAAAAAATAAAGTTAATGAAAGGTAAGATTAAGGAACACCTGGCCTCTCGAGGGAGTTGATCAAAGGTGTATGTGTCTAGCCTCCTAAGGGAGTTGATTAAAGGCATAGTATCTGGTCTCCTATAGGAGTTGATCGAAGATGCATTCTGAGTCTAGCCTCTTGAGGGAGTTGATCGAAGGCTTAAAGTACTTTTTCTACCCGATGGAAAGTAATAACACTCCACTAGAGTCCCTACATATTTATCCTTAGTGGATCTAACTAGTGACCTATTGTACTACATTATCTCCTTGATCATATAGACATTTGTATTAGGTTCTTGATTGGCATGTGTGTTAGCCATGGGTGATTTTATTCTATGCTTGTGGTAATGTCATTATCTCCATGAGCACAGTGGGTGTGGACCTATAGGTACGACATGGTTGGGAGACGTAGCTATCTATACCACTGTTGGGGACTAGTGTATAGAGATGGTCTACTTCTAGTTTGAGGCTAGTGTTGGATATTCATTTGGTACTTTAGTTTATCTAGAGTATTTTATCTTGTGATTTATGTTTTATCTTGGATGCATTAATATCGTGTTTAGATGATATTTATTATTTTTACTTTATGCATTTCTTTATCATGATGTTGTATCATATTGCTAGATGATGCTTCTTACCACTACCTTGGATTAGTGATGTAATTGGTAGATTAGCATGTCAAATGTACTTGTTTTTTATTAAGAAAAATAGGTTTTATAGGGATCCTGAAACTCAGAAGTTTTTACAAAATAGCTGGCAGCATAATATTAAATAAAGTCCATACCCAATACTTCTACCTACATAAGGCCAAAAAAAAAGATAGGCCAATGGCCAAATAGTAAAAGCCAACAGATTGACAGACAAAGGGACAAGATAGGAAATAAAACCCTTACTATTCAATCTTCCTATTAGTTTCCTACATGGTTTCAGCTACTTCATTAGCAGTCTGGATCTCCAAAGTCATGCACTCTTGGTTCAGATCAGTAGCATGTTCCACTGGGCCCTTTGTCACATTCATTTCCCCCTTAGTCTGCCTAGATTTCCTCATTGCCCCTTTCATCCTTTTCCCCACCAATGCCCACATTTTTCAAAGATTTTCCTAGGCTATTTATGTTCTTGTTAAGAATGTTTAGAGTGGCAATCACCTGATTAGCAAGATTTTGGTTTGATATCTCCATCCTTTGCACCCTTTTTCTTGACCTTAGAAATATGATCCTCCTGATCTGCTATAGAACCCTGGTTGTTGCTCTTGCTTTGGCCTTCCTCCTAGCTCCTTTTCTCCTTGATCTATTCAATCTCATGGAACAGTCACTTAATTGAGAAGATGTTGTCTATAACACTATTTTTGGCATTATTGAGAAGGTTAAGCCCTATCTCCCTTGCATTGTCCAAAATTGCTACCAAAGCCAGATCTATGAGTTCCTCAAAATGAACTTTTCCCTCCTTATCTTCAAGAACTTGAGGATTCATTATCTCTCTAACTATCCCCATCTTCGTTGTTCTAGTATTGAAGTTTCTCCATGCCCTCCTCCTTTCCTTCATTACCTCCTCACCAATGTCTTCCACCAAAATCTCTTTTATCTTCTTCTAGGGAGAAGAGAGGGAAAGGGAGGGACCAAGAATCTTCAGTGTCTCATCACTTCTCCTTTCCAAAGGCATATCCTCTTCAACCTTCCTCTTCTTGGGATTCCTAGGCAGAATAGTGACATCCTCCTCCATCTTCTCATCCTCTGACTCCATTTTCTCCTCATCATCATTATAGTCCTCCTCCCTCTGTTCCACAGGAGTAGGTGTTAATCCTCTAGGGTTCTTTCTACATGGGACAATACTGGTAGAGGGAGAAGGTTTTTCCCCCCTTTTGGCTTCTTACCTATTGAGGGGGTATTATCCTCTTCCTCTAAGCTATGACTTTGGGTGTCGCTAGAGTCAAAAAAATTTGAGCTCCTAGTATTCTTTGAAGCTTCCCCAGAGTGGTCTAAGGGTTTGCCCCTAGTCTAGGTCTTGAGATATTCACAGACCAAAAGGAGAAAACTCTCGTAAAGAGTTGGGTTTGCACTGGGTTACTTCTTATAACCCTCAATGTTCTTGCTCAAAGAAATAAATAGATAGAAAGGAAAAGAATTTTTTATTCCATGTCTAAAATGATTTAGCAGAATAAAGTGGTGCATTCTGACTCTGTCAAATCTAGTATCCAAGGTAATGAATTCAATGAAAACCCTTAATACATACCTCCATAGCTTTTTTATTGAATCCATTTTGTAATAAGTCTCGACCTTCACTAACTTCTTCCTCTCTTCTGCATTCTTTGCAAAATCTTTCACTACATTTGCTGACATTTTCTTGTCCCTGTAAAAATTTACCCCCTCTGGAGGAACCTTTGTGACAAGAGAAATCATTTCCATGCTCACTTGGTGAGAGACCCCATCAATTTTGACTTGTCCATCTTTCCAGCTATTCACCATGAACTTAGTAATCTCTTTGTCAAACCCATGGAGTTTTTCCATGTACGTCACTATTCTGCCCTTCTCTAGTCTGTTCTAGACCTTCGTTCTTTTTCTCCATTTTTCCACCTCCCCAGTCAACTCCTTCCTACTCCTCTCCCTAACCATCTTGATCTCCTATGAAGAAACCATACACTATTACTCTGACCCTTTATAGTTGTCTTATTTCTGAGTTTCTCGATTAGCCAAATCTTTTCTACCTCCAATAGTTTTATTGGAAGATGAAAATAAGACCCATAAAATGTGCTAGAAGTACACGAAATGATGGCATCTCATAACACCACTTTATTCTCATTAAAACCTTGTCTTTCACATCATCCTACATATCTTTCCATTATTAACTGTAGATTACCTTTGTACTCCCCTGGATTCATTCCAAAATTAAAATATCTTTCATGGCCACCACAAAGTTGTCTCCACTACACCACATCATCATCATATTTTTGGTCACTGCCTCATTTGCAAACCAGTCTACAACAAAATTTTCCTCTCTATACACATGGCTGACATGGACCCTTTTGAATTTTCCCAAATCAGCTTGGATATCCTCCACCACATTAGCAATGGTCTAGGAAGGATGGGAGCATCCATTTAAAAAATTTATTATATTTAAACAATCTCCCTCTAAACAAAGGTTCTCAATCCCAATAGCAAGAGCTAGCTTGACAACATGAAAAGTTGTACTGGTCTTTACATACATGTTCTTATGATGTTATTTGATGGTTATTGGTAAGAATGATCTCATGAGACAACGCCAACTATCTTGTTGGAAATTTGAGATTCATGCCCGAGGGTATGGTTAGGGCCTTTGAGGTCTCATGATGTCATTATTGTTGGGAGGAAATGAGAACGGTTGTAGTTAGTTCAATGGCTTCCTTTGTTATGCTTTCTTTCTTGATATAGTTGATTTATGCACATGTATGTTCATTGTGATGTTGCTTTCTACATGATTACATTAGATGTTATGGATTAGATGGTTAGATGTTTGATTCTCCTTTATTAATATGTCATTTATATTCCATGTTCTCAAGTGTTTGAGCCTTGACATATATGTTTCTGGTACTCCCCAGTGGGGATGATTTATCTTTTTTGTGTTTCCATTTATGTGTTTTATCTTTTTTGTCATCTCATTTCACATCAAAGATACATTTGCTCGTGTGAAGAAAGCATTTTCTCCCATTTTTCATGGTATATACTCACACAAGAATGCATTCTCTCACATAGCCTAGAATTTACTTACACGTATTGGTTCGCACGGCCATGTGTTCTCTCACACAATTGAGCATTCTCTTGCACAAAAGAGCATTCCCTTGCATGAGAAATTAAACTTTCTTTTGTGAGCATGTGTTCACTTGTGTGAGTTTAGCATGGTGTACTTCTTCATATGACAAATAGGGAGCATTTTTGGGCACCTTTAGGAAATTATATTTGGAGTTTTGGATACCCTGTTGGGTTGCACACCTTCCTAGATCTTGAAAATTTAATATAGAGTATATCTTATATGATTAACTTTTATATTTGGTTAAAGATTGAATTGGTAAGTAGTGACACTTGGAGATCATTGGTTGCTTGGATTATTTGGTTAAGTCTTTCTTTGTGATCTTGTGATCAATTGCATGTTGATGTTGTTAGAATGCATTTTTAATACCTTTAAAAAAATGTACTAGCTTTTTTTTATCCTTGCTCCAAGGATCTCCGGGTGAGGCATTACAATTGAAATCTATCATCATTTATACAATGACCTTTTTTGTCTCTTCATTGACTTCCTAATAATTACTTCCCATTATCAATATGGCTCTTGTCTTATTCCTAGGATAATGTTCAAGACTCTTCATTAGAATGGCTAAATGTTCATCACTGTCAATCTAGCATATATTTTTTATTTGATTTTCTATTATGCCTTTTTCTTCCTCATCTACCTTCTTTCTTCTATTCATTAGTCTCTCATGGAGATCCTTGGGTATCTCATCCTTAACATCTTCAAATTTCTTATCAGATAATATCATATGTCTAATGTTATAATTCTCAAGCTCTAATCTATCAATTACGATGTAAAGATGATAAAACTCTTCTAACTAAAAAAAATTACCTTTATTAATGATTGTGCTACTTAGCTTCTCAATTTTAGGCTTGCAAGCATTTATTCTTATGCTCACAACTTCAGGTTACTTCTCTACTAGCTTCTTAGGCTCTGTGCAACCTCATATCTTCTTCAAAGGTACATTGGGAATTATATCCTTGTGCCTCTTTCCAAGTCTTGTTGCGATAGATTTCACTCTCTTCTTTCTTGGGGAATCAATGTATTCTTGTTTTACTTCAGCCAATTTGATTGATTTTATTTTCACCTCAACTACCTCCACTTCTTCTTCCTCTAATGGTTTGGCTAGTGGAATAGTAGGTGTAATAGGTGTATGATTTTGTGACATTGTTACATATTATGATATAGGTATTGTTGTAGATGGCACTACTAACATGACTCCCTCAAATGGTCCTACTAATGCCAAGTGTGGTACATACATAATCCTTTGCTAACTTTTCTACCTCATATGTATGATGGCGCTCTTTGCTACACTTATTTATTCTTTAGTCATGCCTTCTTCCAGCATTGACTTCTTTAACACCGAATCAACTTTTCTTTTAGTTGTCTTCTCTAGAGATACTTGACTTGTTGATTGCATCAATTCATCATATGTTCCAAACCTATCAAACTCTTCATCCTTATCAGATTTAAGGATTATTTCAGCATATCCCTCGATTTCTTTTGTTTTCACTTCATAGCCAAGTGGCTCAACATAAAACATTCTGTACTCAACTGCCTCAATATGTGTAGTTAGTATCAATCACAAAACAAATATCATTGTTGTACTTTTCTACCATAGTGGGTAGAACTCTGTACCTTCCCTTTATTTCATTCTAAAAGGTTTTCATAATAAGGTTTGTGATGTCAACAATTTTATCAATAGGATTTTTAATATGCATCACTAATATCTTCTCTATGGTACACTTATCACCACTAAGTAACTCAACTACTAACATGAAAGGGATTCTTTTGATCAATTGGAAAAACATATGAGTTATCAATGATTGGAATATGAATTGGTGACTCTTACTTTTCTTGATCCTTTCAAGGTTCTCAAACAACTGTGCTCATGGAATTTCTCTTAAGTTACCTTTTTCTCTCTCAATGAAAACTTTTTAGGTTGCTTCAATTAATCTTGTTGCCATATCATTGCTTCTTGAACTAGAACATATCTATGTTTCAATAATTTTGCTCAGAAACATTACAACATCTTGTTTGATCTTTCTTATCAGTACCCTCTTCCATTTTAGATAGATTTAGTGTTATCAAGTACCATCTTCTTAACATTTTCCTTATTTACTATTATACTTCCCTCATTACATAAACCATTAACTTCATGAACTAGGTTAGATGATATTTATGTTATGTTAACCCCTAACCAAAACTTTCCAACATAAATTCTGCTAAGTATGATCTTAGTCCATTCTTCATTGTCAAAATCGTAGAAAAACATGAATTTTACTAAATTGGTGTTCTTTAGATGTTCAAAATCTTTCTTAAAGCTCATATCCTTATTATAGATTAGGTTGAGGTCCTTGGAAACATATTCTTCTCCTAAAAATTCAAATTTACTCTTGGTATATAGCTAATTATATCTTCTAGGTGGTTAACTTTCTCTAGAACTTTTGAAAATGTGTCACTAGGGTTATCTGCTACTAATTTAACTTGATTAACCTTTAGCTTAGGTCTTGCTTCTTCCTCAACATTATAAATCAAATTCTTATTTATGATTATCACAAATTATGGTTTCAACTTCACAAATAAACTCTCAAAAATTGGAAAATACCTTGATTATACAGAATGTAAGGTTTTCTAGACTTCTCACTTCAATTCACCTTGAAATAGCTTTCAATTCACTTTCACTTCACACTTTACTTCTCTTTAACTCTTCACATGATCAAATATTACATAGGATCTCATTTTCATCTCTTAAATCTCACCAAATCGATCTCTGTATTAATTGTGCAAGTACACAATTTGTGAAAAGTTATTTTTGATTACCACTCAACTTGATTTCTTTTGTACACACATACAATCTCTAAATCACATGAACTCTTAACCATAGCTTAAATGGATCATGAAACACCTTATACTAACTATGCAACTCATAATTCTACTTCTACTACTTTTTTTGTCTATCTAATGCTAATTCAATTATAAAAGATGCTCAATTCAAATAGGATGAATCAAAAATGATTGTTGACTTTAGTCTTCCTTCACATGCATCAAATGAGTTTTCTTCCAATACTACATGTGATCTTGATGGATCTTTTTCTTTGATACATACTTCTTTGATTTCCTGTACATGCTCTCTCAACTCATCTTTTTGACTATTATTGATGCTATCATTCCTCCTAGCATTTTTGTTGTTGTTCCTTCTAAAATTTGTGTCCCTATAGATGTTCTTTATATCCATTCTAAAAAATATTTCTCTATGTCCAAAGTTATTGCATAGCTAGCATATGGGTGCATTGTTCTCGTGATTAAGTACAGGTTGGTTAATAGGTGTTCTACAATTTCTAGCAATTTGTCTAAGGTTTTTACATTTGTAACACACGATATTCCTCCTTGCTCCATTAGTTCCCTTATTTGATCTCCTTATTTCTACTTCAAGGTTAGTACCTCTAAACATTCTACTATTTCTATTATTACTATCAAATTTAGGTTTCTTACAATCAACTGCTCTATGACCAAAACCTTGACAACTTTAACAATAAAAATTAAAATTAGGTTTAAATGACTTACCTGTAGAGTCCCTTTTGATATGATCAATTTCATTTCATGCAAAACATCTATCTTTAAATTAATACTTTACTTCCTTGGGTGATTCAACTTGCTCAATTTCCTTAGGTTCATCAATTTTCTTAGGTTGATTTGCTTGTTCAACTTCTTTTGATGTATCATTAGATTGTTTGGATTCAATCTCATTCTAGTCAAGTTTCTTATATTTAGGATGCTCAACAACTAGATTTATTTCCTTTGTCACTTCATATTTCTTGCTTGACTTTTCTCCAATAAAGTATCTAACACCATTCTTATCATAGGAAGGTCTTTGAAAATATAGTTGCTCATCAATTTTCTCACTACTAGGATATAACTGCTATAATTGTTGCTTAGTCTTGGTAGACTCTCCTTTCACAATAGCATTATACCTCTCAAGTTATGCATGTTCTAACTTCATGGATTTGAGTTTAGATGTAACTTTTGTAAGATGGGATCTTAGATTTTAGATCTGATTCAATTTTTCTATCATATTTCTTCAAGATTGGCTTTAGTTCAATGATTTCCAACTCATGTTTTAGAATCTCCTTTTCTTTCATCAATCTTGATACTTCATAATTATCTTTTTTCTAATCTTTATCAGGGATAAATTTAAGAAACCCCCCTTTCGAAAAATGTATAAAATCATGGTGAATCCAACATTATTTTAGGGGGAACAAATTAATTTGTATTGGCAAATTTTTCTTCAAAATAGGAAAACATTTAATTTTATTGGCCCTTTTTTCCATTATGTATAATTTTTTTAAAACCCTAGAAAATCTTTAATTATTCCAAAAAATTCATGACCAAAAGTAAAAATTACTAGAAATCATAATTTTATATCATCCAAGATACAATAACTCTTTTTAATGACTATTAAATGATCCTAAATCAATGGTATAAATTCGATATCGGGCTAAAATGGTAAAGAACAACAAGTTTTAGAGAAAGTTTCCAAAGTAATGACACTTGTCTATAGTATAATCTATTTTGGGCCAAAGATTAGAAGGATAAAAATTCCTTAGAAACTCTCTAGAATGGAGAAACTTGTCAAATCTATGTACTTTACACATAACCCAACTTAAACTTTTACAATAGATTGGAAAATGTGATCTCATCTATCCAAACATGCCTCCAAAATTGTAGGCAAAAATATTTAATTTATGAAGTGGAAATATTAGATTATTTTAGCAAATTCATCACCAAACAAAAAAAAAAGTAGGTATCATTATTAGTAATTTCCCTAAGCATCAGACCCAATTTTTGTAAAGTGAGGGCAACATGGCCACCTTGAAAGTACAATTTATTTCACCAAATTCAAGGTCCTCGATGAGTGGAATTTTCCATTTGGAAATATTTGCCACTAAATTTATCCTTGATCTTTATGTTCCTTTCTAGATTTGAGATGATCAATCTTGTCTTTCAACTTCCTAATGTAGTCTTTTGCATCTTCATATCTTTCTTTCAAGTTATCCCTTTCTTCAGTAAGAATATCAATTTACTCTAAAGCTTCCTCTACGTTCTTCTATAACTATTCCATATCCATAGGGATATTACTCAAGCTATTAAGCCTCTTCTAAGTAACTAGGCATTGATACCAATTTTTATAAATAGGGAATACTAAGAGTGGGTAGGGGGTGAATTAGTATTCTACAAACTTTAAGCTAGAGCTAGACATTATTAACCATCTTATAACTTGCATATGAAAGAAAACTAAGTATATTGAACAGTAAACATAACCACACAATAAGAGAACTAATAACACCATTACTTGTTAAATAGGGAAAACTTAGCCAATGGAAAACCCTAATGGGGATGGTACCCACAAAATGATCCACTAATCAAAAGTACGTAGTTAAAGATATTGGCCTTATTAGGAGTCTATTACATGAATATAGTGTCTTGGTCCTTCTTAGAGGACTTTGACCTTGTTATAATCCTCAACCCTATTATGAATTAGTACATATACATATACAAAATGTTATACAAGTGGAGCCCAATGCCCAAACATGTAACTTACAATGTAATTCCTTGATGCAAACGATAGATACAAAAATCTATTTTCTTGCTGCTAATATCTTCAATATTAGATATATTACTTGTTGATCTTTACAAAAATCTGTATCCTCTTATTATACATCAGAATTTACATCACATTGAGTTTGCATAGTCTTCCTTAGAAGCACACTTAACTTCTCATATTGTAGTCTTCTTATATACCTTTACAATTTACAAAGTATTGTCCAATCAGCTTTCAACCTTTCACACACTTGAAAAAATATGAAACTAACTCTTCCTAGTCAAATAATTATTTTGTAAACAAAATAATTCTTTAACTCACAATTAACCACTCTCTGTTATGCTCTGTTCCTATCTATATACTACCACAACTGGTTAAACTATCATATCTTCTTTTGTAATGACCATACTGACTCACGCACTTGAACACATCATCCTAACATATTTTCCTATCTGAACCTAATAATGCACATTCCCATAATGCCTTGATCAACTATACATACCAAAACTAAATTTTCTCTATTAGATAACTTATCTGATACTTAGATAATTTTCTAAGTCTAACTATTGGATCTTCATCTATAAATTGTACTTTCTTTATAGAAGATATATGTTTTTGATTAGATAAACAGGTTTTACAGGGATCCTCAAACCCAATAGTTAAAACATATAAGGCTGATAATAAGCGTGAAAGCCTAGCCAAAAAAGTATAAGTTTAGAGGCTGATAATAAGCATAAAGCCCAACCAAAAAGTAGAGTTCTGAGAAAAGACTAGGAAAAAAGACAAGTAAAACCATGGCCTAAAGCCAGAACAAAAGCCAAAAGACAAAGAAAAACAAAAGAATAGGTGAGAATTAATCCTCTCTCTTTTGCTCCAGCTCTTGCATAACTTGAGCAGCCTCGAAGGCCAGTTGGTTCTCCTCCACTTCCAACTGTTGCGCCCTTTGGACCCCCTAGTCCTGATAGAAGATATATGTTGCCATAAATGACAACTCCAACTTATCTACTTAGCCAAACTGCCAACATGGTTATGTTAACAATCCAATATAATTAGTTTTCTTTCATATACAAGTTATAAGGCAATTAATAATATCCAATTTTGGGCTAAACTTTGTAGAATACTGATCCCCCCGCGCTCAATATTCCCTATTTCTAACAAATCCAAAGGTGAAAAAGAGCTTAAAGACAGTGGAAACCCCACCCACATGTACACCAAAAAGGGTCACAAGAAAGAGAGCTAAGGCAGAAACCCTCACAACTTCCAAGCCTATAAGGAAGGGATTAGTGAAAATCACAAAGCTAGTCAAAGGAAAGAGTCCTAAGAAGAGAACATCAAATGCTGCTGAGACCAAGAAAAGTCAAGAAAGAAGAAATCTAAAATAAAATTAGTTGTTAAGCTAGATGATGAAGAGGATGATGGGGCAAAGAGGATTGATTCAAATGACTTGAGTCAATACCAAATATTACCAAGGAAAGCACTCAAGACATTAAAAACGTAAGTGAAAATATAAGAAGTTTAGATGGCTTAACTAGTTTCAAATGTGTAAATATGAAACTCTAAATAAAGTTTATAAAGGAAAAGTAGATAAGGTAGTAGTTGATATGATGGTGAATTTTAAATATACACTAATAGAGATGGGAAAGGAAGTGCCTGAAAAATTTTACTATGAAATTGATGCAAAGTGGAAATGGGTTCTGAACGATGAGAGACAAATAAGGGAAACTACATTGACCCAAACTAATTCCACTATAGCTTTAAGAGATTACATGAAGAAATTTATGCCAAAGGCAAAGGCATATAAAGTTTTGAAGAACAAATTTAAGGATGTTGTAGAAGAAAGCAAGTTAATTTGGAATTTTTATTTTTTGGATTGATGGCTACAACTATTGAAGAAGAATAAGAAGAAAGGGAAGCTAATATAGTTTAACTTGATAATATAGAGTATATATACTCTAACTTATCATTTAACATGTGGATACTAGTTGCATATTTTTTTACTAATAGTTCTACCTAATGTGGAGGCTTTTTTTAGGTCATTTGGTATGGATATCATCACACTATAGAGTCTCACAGTCTTCATATTCTAGATTTTTTTTGCTTAATCTAATTTAAAAATCTTATCTTTGAGAATCCTCTATGAAATATCTCTAAACTAATAGGGTTGTCATTGCACCAAAAGATCAACCTGTTAATGCTCAATACAACCATTAGAATTGTAAAAGACATAAGAGGAAAAATTCAAATATGTGACAAATATAATGAGAGATGTTGGCCCTCTTTAAAACATATCCCTCCCAAAATTATTCATCACAGTCTACAAGGATTCAAAATTATGACAAAGATTTGATACCACCTTTTAATTGTTGGGGTTGTTGTTAATCTAAAATATTGTTGGTTAACTGTTTGTTCTCCTGTTAAGGTGTATAACCTGACTCTTTTTAATGCCCAATGTTTTGGAGAAACAAATGGATGTCACCAAAAAATGGGTCAGTATATGTGTTATATCATTGCCCTCTAAATTACAAGGTACAACTCCCTTTGGTTTGAAATGATATACAATGAATTGATGTCTTTATTTGATCATGATTTTAAAGGATAAGCTCTTGACCTGAGTGAAGAAGAGGCTACTGATTAAATTTTTTGTACACACAAACAATTTAGGAAAAAATTGGATTTGGATAACTCACAACCCCTAATGGAATGTTTTTTATAAGTTATCTTAAAGCCCTAGCATCTAACTTCTAATTAGAAACTATTTTAACTTCTACAACCATGACTACTTTTAATGATGTAGATACAAAAGGGAGGTGCTGAAAAATAACTACACATGGAAGATAAATGGAATTACTATGCTAGAATTACCATAATGGAATAGAATCCAAGAGAAAACCACAGTACCAAATGTAATTATCTTTAGCCCTCAATATAAATATAATCTAGCCCAAAATTATGTTGGAAATGATTGAAATAATCATAAGAAACATTGCTGGAATAATATATGGAACTGGTAAAGAATGTCCTCAAGCATTGTTTTGTCATTGATGTCAAACTTGCTACTTGCAGGAATGACAATTGCTTTAGTGATCCAAATACTATCAATTAGTTGATTGTCAAGGAGGAGGCAATCAATAAGATGTAACTAGAACACCTAGAGAAAGGTTGAAGTTATGATGTTGTAATGAAGTACAAGGATCAGCTAAGCCATTGATGAAAAAGTGTATTTGATGACATACTATAAGATACAAAGAATGGGCACACTAGAACATATCAATGATTTAAGGTTTTAGCTAAGTCTTTTGTAAAGCTCAACTAAGATCATTAGAGAGAAGGAGCTGAGCAAGCTAGCAAGAGCCAAGCAAATTCCTAGTTGATGTCGAGTAAACTTCAGATGCCGAGTAAACTTTAGATGCCGAGTAAACTTCAGATGCCAAGCAACTTTAGATGTCGAGTAAACTTTAGATGTCGAGCCAGTTCAGATGCTGAGTGACACAGAGTTTATCAAGTGCCGAGCAGAACCAAGTGTCGAGCAAGTATAGGTGTCGAGTAACATAGAGGTGCCGAGCACTAGTAACTCAATAATGCTGAGTTGCTGCATTATTTTGAAAATCAAAGATTTTCCAGATCTAAGCCGACAAGGTTGTTATCTAGAAATTTTTGAATTAAAAGGAAGATAAGAATGATGAGCTAGTGGCATAGAACACCATGTAGAACATTTCTAAGGATACAACTGGCGAAGTTTCTAGAAGAAAATAAGATATCGGGTAGATACATTGTATCCTACCTAATCCATTTTGAAACCCTAAAATTGGAGAGGGAGAATTGAGTGGCAAGGGCAAATCAGATCTCTATTTAAGAAGACATAAGCTAATAAAAAGGAGAGAGAGAGGTGGTCAAGTATAAAAGCATGAAGTGCTGAAGAATGTGCTAAGGAGAAGAAAGCACAGGAATTCAGTTTGAATAGACGACCACAAGGATGATTACATTGGCAGAATGAGTAAGAAGACTCAAGGAGACAAAGCTTGAGAGGAAGACAAGCAGTCAGAGCTGAAGTGATTGAAGCCAAGCATAAGGATTGAATTGAAAGTGTGATCTAAAATCTGCAAAGTATGTTGTAAGTTATATTAGATCAAAATACCATTATCATTACTTTCTAGCAATTGTAACAGTAAATTTAAATCCTATGGACTTAGGTTGGTTTAATAGCCATTAGATAAATCCTTTAACAGGGCGACATTCCAAGTGAATGTTCTAAAGACCTTTAACCATGCCCATTCCTAACAGTTTGGTGAAATCCTCTAACAAGGCCACATTTAATAGTTTGTTGTAAGCCTTTAACAGGGCAGGCTTTTAACAGGGCATCACTTAAGAAGAGTGAGAATCAAGTAGCATGTTACTAGTGGTTTTTCCGAAATTGGGTTTCCACGTAAATCATTGTGTCATGTGTTGATTATGGATGTTTTATCTTTGCATATTGATTTACTGTAACTTGCTTATATGATTGATTTAAGTTTGATGGATAAAAAATGTGTGGATTCATTAAAAGTTGTAAAAAGCTATTAATAGGGCATTTGGACCTTGAATAACTGATTCACCCCCCCTCTCAATTATTCTAAAGAATTCTAACAATTGGTATCGGAGCCTGATTGCTGATTCAGTTTAAAAGGGACTACAAGCAGAAAAGATCAAAATGCCAAAAAGAGAAGTTCCCAAGCT
Organism: Cupressus sempervirens; assembly: GCA_028749045.1. Lineage (NCBI taxonomy): Eukaryota > Viridiplantae > Streptophyta > Pinopsida > Cupressales > Cupressaceae > Cupressus > Cupressus sempervirens. Next base: position 648,223,499 of record CM053789.1, on the reverse strand, counting down.
CAACAAAGACAACTTTGTTGCATGGAAAAGTTTGATGAAGCTAGATCTTGGATCCATAGGAGATTATGCCCAAAATTCAATTGTCACTAAACATGTAGATCTAGCAGGTGCTCCTACTGCAGAAGACATGAAAAATAAGCAAGAACACAATCAGACAATGCTGGAAATTGCCTCTGCACTCAGCTATGCTGAATTTGATGATATCAAATGATGTGACACTGCATTCAAAATGTGGAAAGCCCTATTAGACATCTATGGAGGAGATCAGAATGTACAAAGAGAAAAAAGAGAAAGTCTCAGAGGAAAGTTTGATGACATGAAAATGGAAGAAAATGAGAATGCTGCTCAATATGGTGCAAGAATAAAGGAAGTGGTAAGTGCAATAAGATGCTTGAGTGGTCAACTGGATGAAGATACTATTAATAGTAAGTTCTTAAGAACCTTGCTCCCTATCTATGCTATTAGAGTATATGCAATACAAGAGCTAAGATGTATACCAGGAAATAATCTAAGCTTTGAAGGTATAATAGGTAGACTCACTACATTTGAGTTATCTAACTTTGACAACTACAAACCTGAAAATGTTGAATCTTCTTTTAAGGCCAAGTTATCACTGAAAGATGCTGAATAGGTGAAATCAAAGAAAGGAAGAAAAATGAAGTATGTATCCAGTGACAGTAGCACTGATGAGGAAGATGTGGAACAATTGGAAGCATTGCTTGCTAGAAGATTTCATAGGGGCAAAGGAAAATTCAAAGGTAAGATGCCTATCATTTGTTTCAATTGCAATGAAGTAGGTCATATTATTGCAAAGTGTCCACAGAAAAAGGATTCCAAGGAAGGCAACAAATACAAGAACAGAAGAGATGATGACAAGAGAGATTACAAAGAAAAAGGTAAGTGTTATAATGTTGAAGAAAATTCTGATAACAATGATGATGAAGTTGTTTATGTAGCCATGAAGGACCAATCTGATGAAGAAGAGCCCACAGCACTGGTAACATGTATAAACAAGAATGACAGATGGATCATAGATAGTGGATGCTCACATCACATGACTGGAGACAAAAGTAAGTTTGTTAACTTTACTCAATATGATGGAAATAGTGTTAGATTTGGTAATGATGCTCCATGTCAAATTAAAGGAAAAGGTTCCATTAAGCTCACAGAAAAAATTTCTTGTGACAATGCATACTATGTTGAAGGATTAAACTACAATTTACTGAGTGTCTCACAGTTAGGCAATATAGGTTGCAAAGTGGAATTTGGAAACAAAATTGCAAAAATCTATGATACTGATGGTAAATTGATAGGAAAAGGAGATCAAAAAAAGAGTAATTTATTTTACCTTGATATGGATGATGTTTCTTGTTTATTTGCAAAATTTGATGATGAATGGTTATGGCATAGAAGATTATGTCATGTCAACTTTGACAATCTAGTCAACATCAGTAAAATGAAGAAAGTCAGAGGTTTACCAAAATTGAAGAAGCCTGATAACATCATGTGCAAACAATGTCAGCTAGGAAAGATGACAAAGTCAAGTTTCAAAAGCAAAAACTATACATCTAAAGAGATACTTGAGTTAGTTCACACTGACTTATGTGGTCCAATGGAAATACAAAGCTATAGAGGAGATAAATATATAATGCTATTTGTTGATGACTATTCCAGGATGATGACTGTTATGTTCTTAAAACAAAAATCTAATGCTTTTTAAATGTTTAATTGGTATGTGGCTAGAGTTGAAAAGGAAACTGGAAAAAGCTTGAAATGCCTAAGATCAGATAGAGGTGGTGAATTTACATCAAATGAATTTGAGATATTCTGCAATGATAAAGGAATCAAAAGACAAATGTCAGCTCCTAGAACTCCCCCACAGAATGGAATTGCTGAAAGAAGAAACAGATCTATGATTGACTGTGCCAGAACACTAATGATGGAAAAGTCTGTTGCTCTAAAATACTAGAGAGAAGCAGTAAGTATAGCTGTTCATACACTGAACTGAGTACAAGTCAAAAAAGGTACGAATACAACACCTTTTGAATTATGGTATGGTTACTCACCCAATGTAAAACATTTCAAACTATTTGGTTGCAAATGCTTTATCCTTAAAGATGTTAGAAATGGAAAATTTGGTGCAAAAAGTGATGAAGGTATAGTTCTTGGTTACTCCACTCGAAGGCATATAAGTGTTTGAATATTAACACTAACAAAATTGTGGAAAGTGCAAATGTAAATTTTGATGAGCACACAGAAGTCCAAGCTGAAGAACCAAAGAAAATGGAAGAGTACAGAACCTTTGTGTATTCTTATGAAGGAATGGTTGTTGATGAGGATGATGTCAATCAAATTGAAAATCAACAACAAGTATCAGTTTCAGTCGAGTTGCATTCAGAAGCCGAGTTGCAGAATGAAGGAAATAGACAATCTGATTCTGAAAATAGTACACATGATGAAGAACAACCTAACAACAAAGTGCATAGTGATCCTGAATCCGAAAGATCAAACATGGAAACAAGGACAGAACCAAGGTTATCCAAATATGTAAAAAGATATCACCCTACTGAACAGATAATTGGTGACAAAGATGCAAGACCAATGACAAGGAACAGACTAAGACATGAATCATGTTTGATCAGCAAATTTGAACCCAAGATAGTATATGGTGCATTACAAGATGATGACTGGTATAAAGCTATGGAAGAAGAAATTGATCAAATAAGAAAAAACAAAACCTAGAGTTTGGTTCCCAGACCAACTGACAAGAATGTGATTGGCACAAAATGGGTATTCAGAAACAAGCTAGATGAGAATGGTGAGATTACCAGAAATAAAGCTAGACTAGTATGTAAGGGTTATGCTCAAGAAGAAGGAATAGACTATGGAGAAACATTCACTCCTATTGCTAGAATGGAAGGAGTAAGAACTTTACTTGCATATGCTTCCTACAAAGATTTTAAAGTCTATCAAATGGATGTAAAATCTACTTTCTTAAATGGTATACTAGAAGAAGAAGTCTACATTGAACAACCAGAAGGATTTGTTGATGAAAAAAATAGGGATATGGTGTGTAAGTTACATAAAGCACTCTATGGTTTGAAACAGGCACCTAGAGCATGGTATGAGAGACTTCACAAGTATCTAGTGCAATTTAGATTTGAAAGAATTGATGATAATAGCAACATGTACATCAAAGCAGAAGAAGGTAAAGACATCATTGTATCTAAAATTTTTGTGGATGACATAGTGTTTAGTGGTAAGGAAGTACTTTGCAAAGGCTTTGCTGACAAAATGAAACATGAATTTGAGATGTCTATGTTTGGAGAAGTCAAATTTTTTGTCGGATTACAAGTACATCAACTCAAACATGGAATATTTGTTACACAATCAAAATACATCAAAGAAATTCTTAAAACATTTGGATTGGAGGAATCTAAACTAGTCAGCACACCAATGGCAACGGGGAATAAGCTGTCCAAAAATGATGAGTCAGCTGAAGTCAATCAAACAATGTATAGATCCATGATTGGAAAACTACAATATGTTGTACATAGTAGACCAGACATAGCATTAGCAGTTGGAATAGTGGCTAGGTTCTCTGCTAATCCTAAAGAAAATCATCTCATAATAGTGAAAAGAATAATGAGATATCTTAAAGGAACTAATAACTTTGGACTATACTACAAAAAGAATGGAAAATTTGAGCTTAATGCATATACAGATGCAGACTGGGGAGGAAACATTGATGATAAAAAAAGCACAAGTGGAGGTGCATTATTTCTAGGCAAAAGACTGGTCACTTGGACTAGCAAGAAACAAACATGTACATCCCAGTCCACTGCAGAGTCAGAATATTTGGCAGCTGCAGTCAATTGCACAAGCATTGTGTGGCTCACACATCTATTGAAAGGAATGAAAGAAGAAGTAACAAAACCTATGATATTATATTGTGATAATACAAGCGCTATAAACATATCCAAAAATCCAGTGATGCATGCAAAAACCAAGCATATTGCAATCAAGTATCATTATGTCAGAGAATTGATAGAAGACAAACAAGTAAAGCTGGAATACATTCACACAAAGGAACAAACTGCAAATATCTTCACCAAACCATTGCCCAAGGATGCCTATGAATAACTTAGAGGCAAGTTGGGGGTCATATCCCTAACTCAAGTAGTTTAAAGCAACAAGGAAGCTGTCCTGCATCAACAGGAATAAATTATTGAAATATTAATAGGTTGATGCAAAGGATGACAGCAGGAGCAAAAACTCCAAATCAGTCACAAGCATGGTGATAGAGGGAGAAAACCAACAAGAAGCCAAAGCTTATATTTTGCATGATAAAGATGCTACATCTTTGGCATTTATGTCAAAGAGGGAGAAATATGCAGAAATCTAATCAATACAAAGAAAGAGGGAGATATATATGAAAGAGGGAGATATATAAGACCAGTAGACTAAGTTGATTAATTGATCAGTTTGGTTTGCCATCAATGCCAAAGAGGGAGATTGTTGGAAATGATTGAAATAATCATAAGAAACATTGCTGGAATAATATACGAAACTAGTAAAGAATGTCCTCAATCATTTTTTTGTCATTGATGTCAAACTTGCTACTTGTAGGAATGACAATTGCTTTAGTGATCCAAATACTATCAATTAGTTGATTGTCAAGGAGGAGGCAATCAATAAGATGTAACTAGAACACCTAGAGAAAGGTTGAAGTTATGATGTTGTAATGAAGTACAAGGATCAGCTAAGCCATTGATGAAAAAGTGTATTTGATGACATACTATAAGATACAAAGAATGGGCACACTAGAACATATCAAAGATTTAAGGTTTTAGCTAAGTCTTTTGTAAAGCTCAACTAAGATCATTAGAGAGAAGGAGTCGAGCAAGCTAGTAAGAGCCGATAAAATTCCTAGTTGATGCTGAGTAAACTTCAGATGTCGAGCAAGTTCAAATGCCAAGTAAACTTCAGATGTCGAGCCAGTTCAGATGCTGAGTGACACAAAGTTTATCAAGTGCCAAGCAGAACCAAGTGTCGAGCAGGTATAGGTGCCGAGTAACACAGAGGTGCCGACCACCAGTAACTTAATAATGCTGAGTTGCTACATTATTTTAAAAATTGAAGATTCACCAGATCTAAGCTGACAAGGTTGTTATCTAGAAATTTTTGAATTAAAAGGAAGATAAGAATGATGAGCTGGTGGCACAGAACACCATGTAGAACATTTTTAAGGATACAACTAGTGAAGTTTCTAGAAAAAAACAAGATATGGGGTAGATACATTGTATCCTACCTAATCCATTTTGAAACCCTAAAATTGGAGAGGGAGAATTGAGCGGCAAGGGTAAATCAGATCTCTATTTAAGAAGACATAAGTTAATAAAAAGGAGAGAGAGAGGTGGTCAAGCATAAAAGCATGAAGTGTTGAAGAATGTGCTAAGGAGAAGAAAGCACAAGAATTCAGTTTGAATAGACGACCACAAGAATGATTGCATTGGCAGAATGAGTAAGAAGACTCAAGGAGACAAAGCTTGAGAGGAAGACAAGCAGTCAGAGCTGAAGTGATTGAAGCCAAGCATAAGGATTGAATTGAAAGTGTGATTTGAAATCTTCAAAGTATGTTGTAAGTTATATCAGATCAAAATACCATTATCATTACTTTCTAGCAATTGTAACAGTAAATTTAAATCCTATGGACTTAGGTTGGTTTAATAGCCATTAGATAAATCCTTTAACAAGGTGACATTCCAAGTGAATGTTCTAAAGACCTTTAACCAGGCCCATTCCTAACAATTTGGTGAAATCTTCTAACAAGGTCACATTTAACAGTGTGTTGTAAGCCTTTAACAGGGCAGGCTTTTAACAGGGCATCACTTCAGAAGAGTGAGAATAAAGTAGCATGTTACTGGTGCTTTTTCCGAAATTGGGTTTCCACGTAAATCATTGTGTCATGTGTTGATTATGGATGTTTTATCTTTGCATATTGATTTACTGTAACTTGCTTATATGATTGATTTAAGTTTGATGGATGAAAAATGTGTGGATTCATTAAAAGTTGTAAAAAGCTATTAATAGGGCATTTGGACCTTGAATAACTGATTCACCCCCCCCCCTCAGTTATTCTAAAGAATTCTAACAAATTAGAACAACAAATGTGAAAGCCAAATCAGGGTAAATTGAATTACCAACTATCCACTGTCTATTTTTACAACATTTTATTATAAGAAGAAATTACATTTATAGTTTTCTATCATTCCTCAATTCTAGCAGTGCAACATTCACACAATAGAAAGAAAATATGAATAAAACATGAAAATATCTAATCTACAACATGGTATGGATGCATGGCATCTTTCCTAGTGATGATGATCCCATGGCACCTCTAACAACACTTGGTGACCATTTATCTTCATGCGGCTTCAAAAACCCTTTGAAATTCTTCATTTCCTTCATATTCTACTATTGGCACCAAATCCATGTAATTCAAATCTCAATGGTCACAGGAAGTTTGAATTTTAGTTTTTAATCTTGAATCAATGACCACAATTAAAACCTAGCAATCCTCCTTATTTTTTCCTTTATGACTTCCTTCGCAAGTCCATCTATGCAAACGTGTCCAATGCTTGTATTATTGCTTTGGTTATTCTTCATGCATCTTTGAAAAGTGAGAAAGTGACAAGCGTTGATCTACTTTTGATCAACGACTTCCATAAAATGGAGATCCTTTATAATAGTCAAAAACTTGACAACCAACTTGAGCATGCCATCTAGACAAATTATTGTAATGCATTCCCTTTTGAGGTCGAAAATGGATTTGAGTGTGGACACGTGTCATTATTACAAAGACTTTTTCCAAAAAAATTGTCCTTTAACATTTAGGTCATAAATTCATTGGAGTCATTGATCTAATCTTTGTTGGATGGTTAGAATGCATTGATGATTTGGGTTATTGTTCGCAACTTCAGAACCTAAAATCCTTTAACTATATTACTATCTACGATGTTGCAATCACTAACTATTATTTCATTTCACAACTTTAAGTTTTAACTTCTAGCTAAGCTTTGCGATGGTGTGATACCTTATTTCTTATATAAATGTATACATCAAATAGACATAAACATCATGAATCAGATATGAAACAAGTGTTAGATCAAAAATAACATAATCCATCACATGCTTAGGGTTAGTATCATAATACAAAATCAATAACTTAATACATAATAAAAACTATATGTATAAACATAGATGACAATAATCATGACAATGTAAATTTGTATTGTATCATATAAACAAATTAGTCATCATTTAAATCTATCAAAGTAAAACTCAAATATAAAGTCCATCTACAAAAGAAATATCATAATGATACCTTTTTTACATATGTAGAAAGGAGTCATTTGACAGGGTGCCACATATCCTTCTTAGAGAACATCATAGTCCTCTCCACTCTGAGTCTCATATTTGAGTGTAAATCCATGATATGGATTTGTTACTAAATATATTGACAATAAAGTTGAATAGTATTAATTAATAGTCTACAATGTATTGTATTGTATTATACTATACTGTACTATATTGTATTGTATTGTATTGTATTGTATTGTATTGTACTGTATTGTAATGTATTGTATTGTATTGCATTTCATTGTATTGTTGTATTAAAACTATGAAATATATTAATGACTAAGCTATAGTTAATACAATAATTCAAGTTGAAAGAAATGGATATATGTTTTTGAAAAAAGATAAATATCAATTTCTATTAGATATTTCTCATTTTTTTTGAAGGAAATTCAAATATTAATGAATATCCATTTTTTTGTTAACAATATTTTCCTCTTACTTTTTTTCTCAAGAATTCTTTCGGATTTGACTTTGGGATGTCAAAATCAATTGCTCGAATGTGTTTAAATACTTCAATACTCATGTTAACTACTTTTTTATTCAAGATTTTGTGACATCAAAAGAGTTTGTTTAGCAAATTGTTAACATTTACCAATATAATATATGTTTTATTTTTACTTAATTACATAATTATTAATATTTTTGTATTAACTATTTCTAAAGACTCAATTGATACACTGACTTAAATAATCTAGAAAGTTTAAATGTTTTCATTTTTTTTAGATTGGAAATATGTGTAACACTATATGCTTCACAAACTATAAATTGAAAAATAATTAAAAGAATTGCATACATTTTTTATCAACTTAGGGATGTAAAATAACTAGTTTTTATTATTTTAAAGATTCTATCAAACATTTGAAATATTATTTGCTTACAAACTATAATGTGTCATGTCCAGGCATATGTCCTCTAGTTATTAAAAAATGATTCATTTTTTTTTCTCATACTTAGGTTGACTAAATGAACACATAATTTCTTTTTCTTTTCTTCAAAAATTGTACTATGAAAATATTAAAATTTAATTTTGTCAATCAAATTAATTTATTTTTTCCATAAGAAATTATAACCCTAAAAATTAAATTATATTAGGTTAAAATCTTATTCCTACATAGTTCCCATGTCATGTTAATTAGGCATTCATTTTTTTATGTGAAGTCACTTAATTTTATTATTCTATATTTTCATTATCACATATATACATACTTTGACCAATTGTGATCTTACACTCACCCTAATATAATGTCAAATAGTAATAGATCTCACATGACTCAAAGCATTCTTACAATAAAATTCATGATTTACATACCTAAAGAATCACATATGCAAGTTATATTTGGATTTTGTAATACACAAACAGCCTAGTCCCAAGTAGAATACTAATAACTATTATAAATTTTATATAGTCAAATGGTGAGAAATTTTGGGATGTAGAATAACTAACAAAACTCTTGGAGCTATTCATTAGGAATACAAACCACCCCTTAAATTAATTGAATTAGCACAACCAAGAGGATGAATGTGTGTTAATGCAAGATCTATAGAATAAAAGGGGTGTTTGAATTACTTACTTAAAGATATGAATGGATAAAATGTATAAAAGTAAATGGAAAGGAAATTAAAGAAGATATGATCCATGAAAGTAAGTGTATGCATGCAAAAGGAAAGGATATGCATACCTTGAAAAAAGGTGAGGAAATTTGATCTTTGGATTTGAATTTGATTGTCTCTAGAATCTCAAAATATATTATAGCTTAGGACCTGGGAACTTGAGACTTGTAGTTTTCTACTATGCAATTTTGAGCCAAAAACTATAGGATAAGTAGAGATTTCGGGGACAAGTCAACATTTTCTCAATAGATCCAAATATAGTGATTTTTTTAAGGATTTGTGAGTGTGCCTATTCCTTCTATATCTAATTATATGAATCTACAACATATTTCCACACATAGAAAAGAAGGGGAAGAGGTTGAGGAAGGGGGTTTTCCTTGGTAAAGCCTATATCAAGGAATCGCACTTGAAAGTAAATTCAAGTTGCATAAAGGAAATGAATGTAAATAAGATAAATTTTAGAATTATCTTGGATAAGAAAATTACTTGAACAAATATAGTTTTTGCTCAAATTCATGAAGATTCTTGAAAGTGTTGATCTTAGAATGAGATGTAGAATCAACTTTCAAGGATGCCTTTATAAATGTATAGATTTGCACTTACTAATCCTAGATATTGAATGTATGTATTAAACCAAATGAATGATGAGAGAGAAAAGAAGAATGGATGTGTGGATCTTCTTGCTTGAATTGAGAATTCCTTTACTTGGTCTTCATGGCAAAGAAATGTTTATAATTTAGATAATATTTCCTCCATTTGAAAAAATATTGAATCATTAGAGACTTGGTGATCTTGAATTGGGTGCTTTTGTTCAAATCATCAATCCAAATACTCAACCATAACTTGCACTTTATTTGATATTTCTTGCATATGATTGATGGATGATTCTTACATAAGGATTTTACTATGAAAATAAGAGGATTAAATTTCCTTTTATACTCATACCAAGATAACTAAACAAACATATTATAGTATCAAGAATACTAAAATAAGGCAGAAAGATAACTAAACAAACATAGTACAGTCTAATGTGAGTTAAAAATGATGGTACAAAGAATACTTGTTGGGATTAGGGGAAGATTTGAGGGAGGCGTATATGATAACAATGGTGATGGGAGATGGAATAATGATGTGCAACACTAGGAGGAGTTCTTGTTTGTAATCTTTTTTTTTTAGAGACTTTCTTTTTTGTTGCTATGGAGGAAGAAAACTTTTCCCCATTTTTTGATGTTATGGCTAGGCCCACATTGTATGTAATTAAATTATTCTAGTACTATGGTTGTTTGCATGTTTTATAGATTCTATTTTATCATGTGAAGTTGTTAGTTAGACGTTTGTTTTGGAAGTTATTGCATTTTGCATTTATATGCACTTTAGTCCAACTTTTTAGGGGTGTAGATGATACTGCCTTTGGGAATACTAAGTTAGGTTTTTGGTAGATGGTGAATTTGTTGAGTTGACTGCTTTTTTATTTCTTTTTACTAAATTTTCAACCTTATTTTTGCTAACACAGTTAATGAGTTCTTTGCTATTGTAATGGGCTTTGGTAATTTTGATTTTTACTATTTGCCTCTATTTAAGTAGATAATTCTTTGGGGATTCTTGGTTATGACATTCACAGATCTTATTGAGTATGGTTTCGTTGTGGTAGGCTCTATCCACTCAACCCTATTCTTTATATAGTAGATTGTATGTGTCCTTACTAATGGCTAGAAAAGTTTTCTTTGTAGATTAGGGCCTAGATTTTAATAGGGTTTTTTATCTTTGGAATCACTAGAGTTATTTTTAGAGGGTCACTGGTTTTATTTGGTTTAGATCTTATAGTGGTT